>OX596005.2:14827943-15427943 GCA_951394115.2 Drosophila phalerata
ATGTAGAAATTTGTGGGTGCATAATATGAATCTACAAATTTCATAGTTAAATTGATCTCTTCAAGTGTCAAAGTCTTTTTAAATCTTATAGCTATCTCAACTATTAAGTTTAAGCATCCAACATAGAAAGAACAGTTTGAAAATCGTACCTAGAGGTACATATACAAAAGTATAGATCGGTATTCGTTGCCAGGGTAGAAAAGCCTTCTGTCAGAGCTGGGAATAGTAATTGAAAAATTGTATAACATATGTTGTTGAATCATTCTGCGCTACACAATTATTTAACTTTGTAAGTTAAGAAAATCAGCAAAAAAAATTACAATTGCAATTCTTCAAAACTTTATCTTAACTAGTTTTTAAATAAAATAAAAGTTAGTTGATTCTTAAAAAATACATATTTTGTTGAAATTTAATTATTAAAGTGATAAGGAGAATTTCATTATAAATAAGAGGTGCTATTTAAAAATTTATCACTATTCTTAGCTCTGACTTTTGTAGTCTAGTAAACTAGAGTACAAGATTTTTTACAAGTAACTGAAAAGTATTCTAGTTTCAACTTAATAACCAGATTGGGACTTCACTTGGACTGTATTGTATCTGTAGAATACAGCTCGATTCCCTCGCTACAGTCCGGTTTCATTGCCTTTCATGTGTTTTATTTTTGGGTAACCCTGTGTGATTAATGATGTTCCGGAGTCGCATGGCGCTGAGTGAGCAAATTGAATGAAAGATGTTTGCGCACCACTCGACTCCACATCCATCGCGGCAATTAATAACGAATGCGTCAAGTTCATTTAAGCTCTGCTAGTTTCCCAAATAAACGCAGCTGGCTTGCACATACATTAGTGTATTCCCTCCTTTCCCTCAAATCGATTCATTTCTATATTCCATATCAGACAGAACCTTTATACGTGACTAAGTGGAAAAGTTATTTTAGCTGTTCTCCAATTTATAGTTTCAGCTATCAGTAATTACTCAACAAATGATCTTCGATCTTCGATCTTTGCAGCAAACTGGGACTCGATCTGGTTCCACGCGTGGGACCACTGGCCGTGGATCCTCATGGCATTGGCATTGTGAAGCTCTACAATGTGCACGTGAGCAGTGCTGATAATGCCAAGGCCTCCTCGGTAAGCACAAATGGAGTAAATCCTCAGTAAATATTCATATCTTAACGATTTTGATCCATTTCCAGAGCCGTGGCACGCTGCGAAGAAAGACACAGCGCAAGATCCTAAGTCATCATTTATACTTTTGCATGCGGGACTTTGGACATCGCATTGGAGGCGATGATGCAGAGGTCTATTTCTTTCTCTACGATGGCAATCGCATGCGTCCGCTATCGGAGCGGTTTCTGGTGAAGATCTCCAAGGATGGTTTCTCAAATTACATCGAAAAGTTGCACAGCAATTGCTCGGTCTTCACTGATCTTGGTAGAATCCACTATAAATGACCATAGCTTGCCAGAGTTGTACTTATCCTAGTTCATACGTTACAGGTGCCGCTGATCTCAACGAGGAACTCCACTTGGTGGCAGTAGTTATGCGTGTGGGTAAAATAATACAATCGGATTCGATTAAGAAGATTGAGAAGAACAGCTCAGCCAATGCTGGTGGCGCCACCTATCGTCGTCCCTATGGCGTGGGCGTCCTCTCGTTGGGCGACATCTGTCAGATGGACAGCAGTCTGGAGCAGCAATCGTCGGAGGAGCGTGAATATAGCTTCAAGCTGTACCAAAGTGAGGAGAAAGACTTTCATTTGCTGCCCGAGCTAATCATTAAGAAATCGAGCGGAAAATTCTCGCCCATTCAGCCGGGTAATCAAAGTACTCAGGGAATTGTGGTATCCCTTAAGTTGCTGCACGGTGGACTTGGACAGGCACGTCAGGAGCAACCGCTGCTCTTCCAGGGCACAACCATTACACGTAAGATGGGTTTCCCCGACGTAATCATGCCGGGCGATGTACGCAACGATCTCTTCTTGACCCTGGAACGCGGTGAATTCGAGCGAGGGGGCAAGAATACGGGAAAGAACATTCTGGTCACCGTTGTGGTGCTCGATGTGGCTGGCAATGTGCTCACAGACTGTTTGTGGGGTGCCTCTGGCATGGATGCACTGCCACAGTACCGCTCCATGATACTCTATCATCAAAATGCGCCCAGCTGGAATGAAATGCTCCGGTTGAGTGTGCCCATCGATAAGTTTGCCACCGCCCACGTGCGCTTTGAATTCCGACATTGCTCGACCCGGGAAAAGTCGGAGCCCAAGCTGTTTGCATTTAGCTTTGCCCGCCTCATGGATACCAGTGGCGCCACCTTGGGGGATGGCCAGCATGAGCTGTATGTCTACAAGTGCGAGGATCCCGCCAAGCTGCAGGCAGCCAGCTACCTGCGATTGCAGTGCCGACCCAGAGATGCGCAGGCCAAGATGGATTGCAGCGGATGCTTTAGTCGCAGCTCCAAGGAGGTGTTCGTACTCCGATCGCTTCTTTGCTCTACGAAATTGACACAGAACGCGGATCTGCTGTCGCTGCTGCAGTGGCGTGCACATCCCGACACCATACAGGACTCGTTGACGGGTGTGCTGAGGCTGAACGATGAGGAGCTGGTCAAGTTCCTGCAGGACGTGCTGGACGCACTCTTTGCCATGTTCTCCAACGAGGAGGGCAACAGTACGCAGCATTCAGGCCTGGTCTTCCACGTCCTGGTCAGCATCTTCAGTCTGCTGCAGAGCAACAAGTTCCAACACTTCCGACCCGTGATGAACGAGTACATTGAGAATCATTTTGCCGCTGCTCTGGTCTACAAAGGTCTCATTACATCCGTTGAACATATGGCCGTCTTTATGACCAAAGCCGAGCATCCGGATCCCTTTCAAAAGTGTTTTGGCTCCTTGGAGTACATCTTCAAGCTGTTGATTCAATCGCGACGGCTTTTCGCGCGTGCCACTGGAGGGCAGTACGAGGACTCTTTTAGACGAGATCTGCACTCGCTCTTTACGGCATTGAATGGAATGTTGGCAGTGCCATCTTATGATGTCATCATACCCACCCAAGAAGCATTGCTCAACTCAACAGGCGTTGTGCTGGAACAGCTTAAGGATACATTACCTGCTCCAGAGCTAGGAATGCTCGCTCGCAATATGTTGGATGCCATACCACGCGGTGCACCCAATCGCCTTATCCAGGCCAAGTTGCATGCAGTCAAGGATCTGGTTTCGGGAGAACTTTTTCACGAGGATGGTGAGTAGCTAATGAAATCAGGAAAGACTTTGGATTACTTCTTACTCAATGACTATTCCTACTTTCAGATTCACGGACCGTTGTCCTGTCGGTGGCCTGCAAACATCTGCGCATGCATCTGAGTCGCCGCGATGAGCTGCGTCTCTGTGCTGAGATTCTCTCGGAGATTCTAACCCAATTGTATGAGTTGCAACGGGAGCAGCGTGACAAGGTGACCAATACACTGCAGCACGATCTGGACTCGTTGTGCAAAAATATCCTGGGCATATTGATACGAACCATAAGTATTATTATGGAGGGCTCGAATGCGGTGCTTCCACAATTGGTGGCGTGTCTGTTGGGACTGTTGCAGCTGCTCGACGAGACGCACTACAAACGCTTCTGGGACGAATTGACCCCCAACAAGGATCCCCGTGACATAAAGGACTTTCTCAGCAAGTCGCTGCTAGTGTATGAGGAGCTACTAACTCAAGATTGGCTTGTTTATCCCAATGACTGGCTGATCATGAAGCTGGCCGCCAATGATGTGCTCCGCAAGTCCCTGGAAGAGTTTGCCAAGCCGCTTGTTTATCGCTTCCTTGGACCACAGGCCTTCGACTCGCAGCTCTGGTGGAGCTACTTTAGTCTGGCGGTCACATTCCTCACACAACCATCGCTGCAACTGGAACAGTATAGAGAGCCCAAGCGGCTTAAGATACTTCACTCTCACGGCGATATGCGCGTCCTGATGGGCTTCCAAATACTGAGCATGTGGTCGCAGTTGGGCGAACAAAAACTACACTTTATACCCTCAATGGTTGGCCCGTTCCTGGAGGTGACTCTGGTGCCGGAGCCGGCACTACGCAAGGCCACACTCTCCGTCTTCTACGACATGATGCAATGCGAACAGGTAAGTGATTCTCTGATCTCAAGTCGCTACTTCGACTAAAACAATACCGTCTCTATCAATAGGCCGCACGTGGATCCTTTCGTCTGGTGGAAAGCGAGCTCATTGACAAGCTGGATCTGTTGATCAGTGAGAACAAAGGGGACGATGAATATCGGGAGCTTTTTAGCACCATGTAAGTATCATTTGTGCATATCTGTACGATATGTATATACTTATATTATATGTATGTATGTATGCTAAAATGTATATATATAAATGTCTGTATAAATGTCTCACCACACACTCATTGCAATCGCCATCCATAAAGGGAACATCTCAGCTTGGTGTAAGTTCAAATCGCATTTTGCCTTTGTCGTAGAACCACCTTTATAATATTCTAGCAGATGATAAACCTCATGATCTTGATACAATTCTCCAACTCTCTGTATATTTTCGTGAAAAAAGGTCTCATAATTGCTGTGTATACGAATTCCCAATATTTTTTAAGGAACTGAAAAAAAATGAAAAAATTTAAAGGAATAAAATTTTAAGATGTTAAAATAAGAAAAAGGAAAACGAATCATATATTATTAAACACTTATAATCGTTTTCTGATTAATATTTTTTGGCAATCATATTGAAAATCGAATTTACTATTATTATTTATTTTTTAAGTAACAGGTGGATTAATCTGCTAGGATTAAAATATAATTCGGACTTCCGAATTTTCTTATTTTCCTTTGTTTACGCTTACACCTACCACAATACTGTTTCTTTGATATTCCTGTATTTGAGATTTTTCTGTAAATACTTTTATAATCCCAAACTTAATGTCTTTATTTTTATTTTTGCTAATCTTATTAAAAATTCCTCTACTTAGTTTGCTGGAGAAGGTGCAAGTGGAGAATCCGAACTGGAAGGATGCGGGCACGGCATTTATTGGCTCTGTGACACGGCTACTGGAACGACTCCTTGACTATCGCAGTGTGATGCAGGGAGAGGAAAATCGGGATAAACGCATGACATGCACTGTCAATCTACTGAATTTTTATAAAAATGAAATCAATCGCAAGGAAATGTATCTGAGGTGGGTTTTACTTAATTAAAGTGTATTGATTTCAATGAAATTAAAAATAATTCAATTGTTTGTCTTCACAGATACATCTATAAGCTGCACAATCTGCATCTTCAGGCAGAGAACTACACGGAGGCCGGCTACACTCTCAAGCTGTATGCTTCTATGCTCAGCTGGGATCGGGAGACCCAAAGCTTTGCACCCTTCGACAACAGCGGACAGCCGGAGTGGCAACGCAAGGAGCGTCTTTATCATGAGGTTGGTTTTTAGTGCTATGTATAAATAAAATACCCTATGCGCTTTAAAAATGGCAAACAATTTTATAATGTGTTTGGCAGAATATTAATCGCAGAAGGAGTAGTGGCAGACCCCATAAAGTATATATATTCTCTCTCAGGATCAACAGCCGAGTCGATCTAGTCCTGTCCGTCTGTCAAACCGTCCGTCCGTCTGTTTTAATGCGTCAATCTCAGAAACTATATGACTTCAAATTTAATATGTTTTTATTTTTAAATCGGACCTCTATAACTTATACATTAGGGTTAGTATTATTCAGTATGACCATATTTGGTTCAAACCGGACCACTATATCATATATCTGCCAAATAGATGCTCAGTCGAAAATCAAGTTTAGTATGAAAAATGATTTTTGTGTTTTGAGATATCTTAACCAAACGACAAAATATGCATTACAGTTGGTGCTGTACCTGCTGGCCACATTTTGTTCAGATCGGTTTTCTATATCAATCGGTCGAAAATTAACTTTTAGTATAGAATGGGCACAGGGTATGTTGAAAAATTGAAAATTAATTAAACAGGGTTATCAAGTTAAATTTTTAATCAATTTGAATTAAATTTTTAAATAATATTATATTTTTAGATACTCAAATACTTCGACAAAGGCAAGTGCTGGGAGAAGGGAATTCCACTCTGCAAGGAGTTGGCACAGCTCTATGAGACGCGTCGCTTTGACTACAACAAATTGAGTGATATTCTCATATTGGAGGCAAAGTTCTTTCAGAATATATTGACACAACTGAGACCAGAGCCGGAATACTTTCGGGTGGGCTTCTATGGCATGGAGTTGCCGCTTTTTGTGCGGGTAAGCAAATCTCTCTTTATCGGTTAGTTTGCTCCGATTATCACTTATTATTATTACAATTACAGAACAAGCAGTTTGTCTATCGGGGTCTGGAGTACGAGCGCATTGGCGCCTTCACGCAACGCCTGCAAACGGAGTTTCCAAGCGCACAAATACTGGCCAACAATAGTCCACCGGATGCAGCTATATTGAATGCACCGGAACAGTATATCCAGATCAGCAATGTGCGGCCCGTGGGCGATGCGCAAGCGCTTAAAACGGCCATGGTGCCGGTGCCGGAGAAGATCGCACGGTTCTATGAGGTGAACGATGTGACACGTTTCATCTATGATCGACCAATGTACAAGGGTCCCATTGATAAAGACAATGAGTTCAAGTCGCTGTGGATCGAACGCACCACGCTGGACATTGCCAGTGCTTTGCCCGGCATTCTGCGCTGGTTCGAGGTCAAACAAAAGTCCGTGCAGGAACTGACGCCGGTGGAATATGCCTGCGAGATCATCAGCAATGCGGGCAAAGAGCTGGCGGACTTAATTGTTCAGTATCGACGCGATCCGAAGCGCAACATCAATCCATTCTCGATGCGTCTGCAGGGCACTATCGATGCCAACGTGATGGGCGGCATTAGCAAGTATCAGGAGGCGTTCTTTTCCGAGCACTTCCTCAAGTCACCACAGGGAGCAGGCCAACAAGCCAATGTGCAACGATTGAAGATTTTAATATTGGAGCAAATACAGATTTTAGAACAGGCACTGGAGCTTCATGGCCAATTGGCACCGGCGGGTGTTCAACCGTTACACAATCGCCTGCTGGAGCGTTTCTCTCAGCTGAAGCAAAGTCTCTCAGGGATGGGTCGCCTTAAGCGTCAACCGTCCGAGAGTATTGTTAACACGCCGCTACCGCCACTGCCAACGGAGCAGCGTACAGCTGCCCAGAACATGGCCAGTGGTAATCCCAATGCCAACTATGTTTACGAGCTGGACGAGATCTATACGCGCCCCGGCGACACACTGCGTCCGGTGGAAACAATGAATTCCTATCAGACTCTCAGCAAGGAAAGCCTCAGCATACAACTGCCGCTGTCCGAGCCAGTCGAGGCGCCGCCAGTTCCTAATCGTCCACGCTCTCAGAACTTTGTTACAAACGGTGCCATGGACAGTCCGGAGGTGCCGCCAAAGCGTCAACCGACAATCAATTCACCCAATGCGCCACCACTGCCGCCACGCGGCATTACGCCGGATAAGCGCGCCTCGAATCCGTTGATATTCAATGACTTTGGCACCTCCACAGATGCCACTGCGAGGCGTCATTCGGCGCAACAGCAGCACGGTCAAAAGTACTCCGTGGTGGATATTAGCTTTGATGATCCCGAGGCGGATCAACAGCCGCATTCATTGCCACATAATCTGCAGGACGCTGGCAGCCATCTAAATGTATGCTTTGCTCCCAATGACTTTCGTGATTCGGGCATCTCCACAACCAGCTCGCGGGAGCTAAATCAACTGAACAATTTGAGCGAAGATTCATCTTCCATCTCATTGAGTACGGTCCATCATCGGGAGCACTGTCGCATCAGCTCCAACGGCAGTCTGGACATGCACCTGCATGGCGGGGCATTAAACATAACGCAACGTGAAAGTTCCACCAGTTCCTTCGATGTGGAAGATATACCCGTTCCGCCGCCACCCATACCACCCAAGTCGCTAAGCGTGACGGCGAATGGATTAAGCGCGTCCATGGCCAGCGACGAGGCACATTCACCAAACACACATCCATCTCTTAATCATTCCATCAACAATCACAATCATCTTCAACAGCAGCATAATGGCGCCGGCAATGGCGATGGCGATGGAGATGGCTATAGCTCTCCACAGCATCAGACGAGCAATGGAAATGGAAATGGTCTGACTGGGAGCACAATGGTTGCACCAGTGTCAACTGCTGTTGAAGCAGCCACATCTTCATCCAGTCATCATCACGATGGCGGCACCTTTTGAGTTACAATATGTCGCTGCCATCATCCACCCGATCAGCCGCATCAGCCACACAAACCATCCTCATCCACATCGACCTCGAGCAGCAGTACGGCAACGGAAAGTGCCACTGAAAGCTCTGATTCCAGTTCGTCCACACAATCATTAACGCCACCTCCACCGCCACCGCCCCCGCCATCGTCTTCGTACAATCATTATCATTCAACACACGAGCACACTCATGCTCCGACACCTGGTCCAGCGGCGCACTACTGCCAAGAGTGTCTGTCGTCGCCATCGCCCACGCCGACCGTCATTACAGAACAGGCTCTGGTGCATGCAACACCTGCTCCATCGGTGGCAGCCACACGACAACCTCATATTGAACATTGCTCGTGTGGCCTGAGCTTCTCCGTGCAGCATCAGCTTCACCAGGAGCAGCCCGCATTGGGCTATCCAATGGAGCAACAGATCAGTTGCCAACATCATCATCATCATCACCAGCAGCAGCAGCAGCAGCAGCAGCAGCAGTTGCAATCCCAGGCAACTCATGCGCAGGCCCAAACCGACTTTTCTTATGTGCAGCGCTAAGCAAATGGGAATTATTCAGTTAGAGATAGAAAGTAAATTGTATTGTGTCGATATTAACATACTTATATATGTATAAATTATTTTATTAGTTTATTAATTATTGTAATAATTTGTTTGGTGCCAAATGTTCGCTGCAAATCCAAAGCGCAATGTAAACGCAAGTTGTAAAAATAGGTTGCTTCAAGAATTTCATATTTTATGTGAATTGAATATTATTTAGAAATATTTTATTTTAAGAAAATAATTATAATATACATTTACACGAATATTTAAACGGGGAATTGTCGCTAAAGTTACTAAAACAGTTCAATAAAGTGAATACTAGGAAACGATGATGATCAAAGTTCTATAAGATATCTATGCATATATTGAGAATCAAACTATAAACCAAAATAATTAACGCTAATCAAAATGGTAAAGCAAAATTTATATATATAAAATATACAGAAAATAGTTACACACATATACGAGTAACACCGACAAAATGTGCAATGCAGTTTTTACTTTAACAATAAAACTATACATATTTAGAGAAACATATAATACTTATACCAAACTTATATACATATGAAAAAATTCACAGAAAACTTCAATATGACGAAACATAAGTTTTCCAATTTTGTAAATTTTTAAAGAATTAACAACTATAAAGTCTTTTTATATAAATACATTAGAAATATATAATATATACATATTTATCGTAATGCATCTGAAGCGCAAGAAATCATATTAAAACATATATAATTCATTTCGAAAACTGAGATTACTAGTCAACTGCAACTCGAGCAAACTTTTTAAAAAATGAGCATTTGAATAAGTATATACCCATATAAATCTTTAAACACGCATGCAGAGAGTAAGTTATATGAATTTATTTAAAATCAACAAAAATAAATAATAAATAAATTATACGCAGCAGTAATCTTGAATTTCTTTGAACAGACTTTTATTTACAGATTGATTCTGATTCTAGATTCTATACAGATTATGCCTCAGTTGAGAAAACTCGACTAAATGAAAAGAAAACTTATAATTTGCAATATTATTATAGATTATAAAATAACAAACATTTATTTCTTTATTTCGAAGTTTTATACACAAAAAGTTATTCCAAAAAAATGTAGAATATTTTCAGTGCACTCCTTAAAAGAGGCTGCACCTGAAAGATGTCCAGTCACAGTATTGCATTATTGTTCGCCTTGTTGAGTCGAGCCGACCTCTTCGAGTTCGGGGTGGAATCTGAATTTAAATAAATAAAAATATAAATTAATATCTTTACAGCAGCTGAAGATAAACATACATGAGTCACAATCTGTCGGAAAGTATAATATAAGAATAATAATCAGAGTTTTGAGTCTAACTTAAAGGTTGCCTGATTGCTTAGTTTTGTATTTTTAATTCTTATAATCACATATCTACAAGCAGCCAGGCTGACCAAGACAATATACTTTTAATGGGTATTTTTAATTCTTATTTATCCCTTAAAATTTCATCGATTTCTCTTTCTGTCTCTATGATTCGTTTATAAAAAAACAACAGAACAGTTACAAGTACAAATTATAGATAATTTATTTCATTCAATGCATGTGTATGTTCAATATTTAATCTTAATATATGGAATTAATATTAATCTTATTACGCGCACAGCACGTGATCAACTTAATTGGAAGGACCAATGCCTGTCATATCCTTAAGCTCTTTGATCAAATGCTTGTTGTATTCTTTGTAGTTTATCGGATTCATCGACTGAACAGATAACTTGTTCCGAGTCATGTCGCCGTACATCTCATTCTTGCAGCGCAATTTAAATATGAAAGATGAGAAATTAATATCTGCAAACATTTTCTCAGCAGCAGCTGGATCATTCTCTAAAGCTTCGCCAACTTCCTGGGCAGTGTGCTTTAGCAATTGCTCGCCAGCCTCGTTGAAGCAGGTCACCCAACGGTTCGACGTCCAATCTCCAATGCTCATCTATGATCATTAAAGTAAATTGTATCATTGAGTCGTATTTAAAACAGAAAACAATATTGTTACTCACATTTACTAGTAGACGGTATTTAAAGTTGGGATAGGCAGCATTACAACGCTCGCAGCGATACTGTCCGTTGCCCTCGTCCACGACCTTCTTGTTGCATTCCGTCTGGGGACAGGCTTTATAGAATGCGTTCTCCTGCTTAACTATATGCACGACGGCCTTACACTGGAAGTAGTCGGGTTTGTCGCCAGAGCCTAGATTACGCATGCGTGCCTCCTTCAGTGTGACCCAATCACTGTTGAAGTTTCCGCCACCGGTGCGTGCCGAAACCATGTTGCTTACACTGTCTCCACCGCCATTGTCAAACCAGCCACGCAGCTTGTGTGCCTCCGGCATGTCTGGGTTAATTTTTAGGACTGATCCACCGCCCATACTGAGACTTTTGCCGCCATTAAACTCATTAATGCGAGATCCCTTGACCAAAATCACTGGCTGCACATGTCCATCGAAATTAACCGCTTCGTCACCCCATAGTGTCAGTGTGACAGCAGCGTTACTCATATCTACCAGAGTAAGATCGCGTTTCTTGAACTCCTTGTTGGTTGTTCGGGATGTGAAGGCCTGCAACTCGCCAACATCTTTGCAAATGCCAATTGTATCAACGGCTGCCTTGTTCTCCATGCTCGCTATTTCTGAGATTGGTACCAAATCAAATTTAATTTCAGGAATTCCTCCATCGTCGGCATCCTCGCACAACTGCACCACTGTCTCGCCCGTGAAGGTCATCTCATAATCATTTTTGAGCTGAGAATACTGCTTGTTGGCCGGCTTCAGCTGGCATTTGGAAAAGAAGTAGACATTGTCGACCTCGATTAAATCGTAGAACTTATCGCACTGCTCCTTAAAAGCAGTGGCTCGAATTTCACCAGATTCGTCCATTAGATCCATGCTGAACAGCTTGCCCTCGCCACGGGCATTACTCCAGGTGCGTATAGCCGTCTTCGAAGTGACGCGGGCTTTGATAACCCACTTGTTCTGATATGGACTAAGACTACTAATGGGATGTGTTAGTCCTGAATTAAGTGTGCTGTCCATTGTGCTATTGTTGTTGTTGTTATTTGTTTGGTTGTATGACTGTTCCTTTTTGACGGGCATACTGGCTTGAACCGGAGCTGCTTTTGGAGCAGTGTCCTGTTTGGCTGCATTCTCGTAAGTAACAGGTTCGCCTATCTTTGTTTTTACCTCATCGCCCGAATTCAATACAGTTAACTCTGTCACAATGAGAACTCGCCTATGAAGGAAGAACTTGTAGCTTTAATCCATCAATTCACCGGCGAATTGCACTTGAAACTTACTTGCCAGAGCCTTCTTTGCCCACCATCGAGGTCATGTACTTGTCCAGACGTACAATTGTATTCTCGTTGAGCAATCCTTTGTGCTGCATTTCATTCAGTTGACTCGCCAACATGGCATAGCTATTGTAATACTTTCCATCGGACATTAGCAAGCGATATCGTTCCTGATCCGAATTCGTATTGATTCTCTTAATGCCCAGAATTTGAAGCACCGGTGACGGAACATCCTCACCATGCATGATGCGCTGCAATGGGGAATATAAATCAAGTTTATTTTTGATATTATGCGATGATTTTCATGCACATATACCGCAATCACTCCTGTGGTTAGACTTGCAATCGGCGCCATTATATTCTTCACTTTCAAGTGTTTTCTTCACCAAAACTGAAATACTTCTGAATTTCAACAGCGGCGTAATTTTAGCGATATGCGATGCCAGAAGTGGCGGGAAGAAGGTTGTGTCGAGTCGTTCGGATTAAGTTCTATTGAACTATTCACTAAAGTGAACAAATGAACTAAATCCCTGATTGTAGGTCATTTAGTTCAGTGACTGGAATTCAAATATAGTTCGCTCAGTAAAAAAAATAGTGCCGGTGTTTTTCGGCACGGCTTTTTAAACTTGAGGGCTGTCCATCCAATAAACATTTTCTATCTAGTTTGATTCATTTTTTTACTTAACAAATTACGTACATTTCCGAAAAAAAGGTATTCCGAATTCTTGTACCTTTTTTAAAATTTATAGCCAGCTTAGCTATTTTTTAGCTAGTTTTGGCTATTTATTGTTGGATTGTTAGAAAAAATTTAAAATGGCTAATAGCCGTAAAACATATATTGAGCTATGTTTTGCTTTTATTGTTTTCTAAAATTATGCAAATGCGCAAATTAAAAATTCCACAAAATTCTAAATAAGGCTGCCACACACTTTTTTGGTCAAAGTTGCCACTCTGTATAGTTTCTTTTATAGGATTTTTGCAATTTCAGCTACTTTTTCGATGCCAGTTGGAAAATTTAAATGTAGGTAATGTAAATTTCAATATACAATAGCTTTGAAATAAATTAATAATTTGATGAGAATATTAAATTCGAAATTATATTAAATTAAGGAAAACATTTTTATGAAGGCCTGAAGTTTGTCACCCACTGGGGAAAGAAGCTACATATTTATCTCTAAAAAATTATGAAAAAATCGACAAAATTCTAACGAAATTTCTCTAAATATTAAAAAAAAAAAATTTGACTTCAATATTAATAAAAAAAAATTCAAATTAGGTAAATTTCATAAATTTTAATTTTGATTAAATTAGAACAAGTTGCCAGATCCAGAAATTCTGTAGGGTGGCAGCCTTTGCAACTGGTGTCAGTCCTCCACACCAGTTATGGCATGTTTTTAGCTGTTTCTGTTAATTTCTGTTAAATCTGGTATTTTGGACACTTTAGTTCAGTTTTACCAAAAATATTAATAACAAAACTTAGCTCAATACATACCTTAAATAGCCAGATTTCTAGCTTATAGCAATTTTGAAATTTTTCTAGCAAACGAATTCTGAAAATAGCTGGATTTAGCTATAAAATAGCTAAGTTGGCAACAGTGCCAGTCACTCTCGTTTCTTCTGTCGCTTCAGCCTCGTTTGCGAATTAAAAAGTCGTGGTTACTGTTTGATTTGCAGGTTCAATTTGCCGCAGAGTTTTTAACAAAGAATAAAATAAATAAGTACAATTCGTTAAATAAAGTGGGTGAAAAGGAAGAAAGCTACACGAAATTTTCAGCTGCCAATACGAAGCAAGGCACAAAGAGCAAACAAAAGAAACAATGAGCGAGCGAAACGGCTGCCAAAAATGTGATAGATAGTGCTACTCTTCTATCCAAATAAAACAAAACAAAGGAGAAACAAAGGATAGAAACCCCGAAAACTCCATACACACACACACACGTACACAAATACATACAATAGGAAGAAGAGCAGATGATGAAGCAGGCAAAACTGGCTGATGAACGACAATAAATTAATAGAAAAAAATGTATGAATTCAAACTTTTTTTTTGTACAAATGGAATCAAAAAAACTGTAAGCTAAGTGTTTAGTTTGCAGCAATCTATGCAAACTGCAAGTGAAAGGAGAAAATTCGTTGCCATCGGTTCATATAATTGTGTCTGTGTTTGTGTCTGCCTGTGCATCTGTGTATACGCGTGTGTGTGTATGCAAGTGCGAGTAGAATTGAAATTGGATTTGGAATTGAGATTGGGGTTGGTAAATTGTGAAAAGTGATAATATAAAGAAGGCCATAATAAGTCTGCATTTTTGCCCCCATTTGCGGCAAGAGAGGCAAGCAAGATTTTAAAATGCCCAGTGCATCGTTCACATCATCACGCACCTATGTGCGCCGCTCCAGACGAAAAGGAGCCAATCGCATTGCGATGCCAAATCGTCCCTCGGGCAACATTATGGATCCCATGCTGCAACAGAATGTGCATGCTCCACCAAGCAGCGCTGCCTCCACAAGCACAGCCTCATCCGGAACCGCAACCGCAGCCGCATCCTCGGCATCAGTAGGAGTGGGAGTGGGAGTTGGAGTTGGTGGCAATAGCACCAGCTCCAGTTCAAGTTCCAGCAACAGTGCCGCAGCTGGAACCGGCAACTCCGCGGAGTACTTTGACAGCGGCCAGCCTTCGAGCAGCAATGCAGCCAGCACAACGACAACGACAACAGCAACGGGAGCAGGAGCGGGAGCGGGAACGAGTGGGGGAGTCAATCAGAATCAGGGCATTGGTAATATTTACAGTGCTGTGCAAATTATGGACACCACAGAGGGCAACTCAACGCTGGCAAGCACTTCATCGGCTGCCGGTCCGAGCAGCAGTAGCAGCAACAGCAACAACAACATCACCTGCAATTCAAACTTTCCCAGCACATCAGCTTCCAGTCAAAGCAACAACAACAGTAGCAGCAGCAGCGGCAGCAGCAGCAACAGCAACGCTTCCTGCTGCCACCAATCACCGTATGACTTGCGACGCAAGATCTCCGCTGCCAGCAACCACGAGCAGTGGTGTTCCTCGAGTGGTGCAAGTGGTGCTGGTCAATCGGTGGCTATGGTCATGGTGGGTCCTGCCAGCAGTTCGCCGCCGTTGTTAAATGCCAGCACATCGCCAGCCAGCTCTTCAACGTCCTCAGCCTCATCCTCATCGTCTTCATCAACGTCGTCGTCATCGTCGTCGTCATCATCACCATCGGCCATTGTGCAGGCGCCATCGACAAGCGCCACATTTCCCGTGAATAATGCGCCCACAACGGGCGCAACTCTTGCCCAGCCTCCGAACGTGCACAGCTCGGTGCCGCAGCAGCAGCATTGCGGCGCTCTGCCGGTGGGCGGAGCAGCTGCTGTCATTGAGGACAACAATTATATGCTGCCGGCTCGTAAACGCTCCCGCCGTCTTTACACACAGAGCGGAGAAACGGATACGGCGGCCATGCCCAATATGGAAGCAGGCAGCGGCGGAAGTGCAGCGAGCGGAGGAGGACCAACTGCCGCACAGTATTTGCAGTACGAGCTGGCGGACGAGGTGCTCCTGGCGATATTCTCCTATCTGCTGGAACAGGATCTGTGTCGTCTGGCGCTGGTGTGCAAGCGCTTCAATACCATTGCCAACGATGCGGAGCTGTGGAAGCGTCTATATCAGTCTGTATTTGAGTACGATTTACCATTGTTTAATCCAGAACTTTGCAAATTTGTCTTTGAGAAACCTGAGGAATCGGAGTACGCCAATCCGTGGAAGGAGAGCTTTCGCCAGCTCTATCGCGGCGTCCACGTGCGTCCAGGTTACCAGGACAAGCGACACGCCGGTCGCAGCATCGTGTTCTTCAACACCATTCAGGCCGCTCTGGACTATCCCGAAGAACGTGCCGCTGCAGCATTTGCATCGGGTTCCAGTGCTGCTGCCGCTGGTGCTGGTGCTGGTGCAGGCAATGTCAATGCTGGTCTATCGAATACCAGCAGCAGCTCAGGATCGGGCGCAGGTGGTGCCGCCAGCGTCAATGCATTGGCCAACATATACGAGGAAAATGTACCGCCAACTGAACATCCGGGTCCTCTGATCTTCTTGCATGCCGGCCACTATAAAGGAGAGTATTTATTCATTGACTCGGACGTGGCACTCGTGGGCGCTGCTCCTGGCAACGTGGCCGAGTCGGTTGTACTGGAGCGCGAGGCTGGCTCAACCGTAATGTTTGTAGAGGGCGCCAAGTACGCCTATGTTGGCTATCTAACTCTCAAGTTTTCACCGGAAGTCACCTCAACGGTGTCACATCACAAGCATTATTGCCTGGACATTGGCGAGAACTGTTCGCCAACGGTTGACAACTGCATCATCCGTTCCACATCTGTGGTGGGTGCGGCGGTTTGTGTTGGCGGTGTTAGTGCCAATCCGGTCATACGGAATTGCGACATCAGCGACTGTGAGAACGTTGGCCTCTATGTCACGGACTATGCCCAGGGCACCTATGAGCACAACGAGATCAGCCGCAACGCCTTGGCCGGCATTTGGGTGAAGAACTTTGCCAGTCCCATAATGCGCGAGAATCACATACACCATGGACGTGACGTGGGCATTTTTACCTTCGAGAATGGCATGGTAAGTTTAAACTATTCCAAATACCAAACAAAGAATCTATCTTGAAACAATTAAACTTAAAAGTAATTAAATTAATATTTCTTGTCTGAATCAATCTGAAATTAATAAATATTTATAAAAGAATTATAGATGGTCATAGAAAAACATGTTTGATTTATTTTATTTCTACATTATTTCAGACTAATTAATAAATTTTCAACTTAAAAAATTAATTTGATTAATATTTTTTTGTCTGAAGCAATCTGAAATATTAAAATAATGATTTGAAAATGATAGATAATAAAATATTAAATAAAGTATGTGAATTATTTTATTTTTCATTACTGAATACTAATTAAAAAATTACCAAGTGATAAAAAAAATTATATATATTTTTTGTCTGAATTAATTTGATATAATTAAATATTCATAAGAAAATTATAAATGGTCACATAAAAAAAAAATATGAGATTTAAATTATTATTTTTATAAGTCTATCAACCGTCAATTAAGTTTGTCATGGTCATAATCACATTGATTACTATTTATCATTTTAGGGCTATTTTGAGAAGAACGATATTCACAACAATCGCATTGCTGGCTTTGAGGTCAAGGCTGGCGCCAATCCCACGGTGGTCAAGTGTGAGATACACCATGGACAGACGGGGGGTATCTATGTTCACGAGAATGGACTTGGTCAGTTCATCGAAAATCGAATACACTCGAATAACTTTGCAGGTATGTGCCGAGTGTCTACAAATCAACATTGAATCGCATTAATTAATGAACATTTTAATGCAGGTGTGTGGATAACATCGAATAGCAATCCAACTATACGCAAGAACGAGATCTATAATGGTCATCAGGGAGGTGTGTACATCTTCGGCGAGGGACGCGGTCTTATTGAGCACAACAACATCTATGGCAATGCATTGGCCGGCATACAGATCCGCACCAACAGTGATCCAATAGTGCGTCACAACAAAATCCATCATGGACAGCACGGCGGCATTTATGTTCATGAGAAGGGTCAGGGACTGATCGAGGAGAATGAGGTGTACTCCAATACACTAGCTGGCGTCTGGATAACCACTGGTAGTACGCCAGTGTTGCGACGCAATCGCATCCATTCGGGTAAGCAAGTGGGCGTCTATTTTTATGATAACGGTCACGGAAAACTGGAGGACAACGACATCTTCAATCATCTGTATTCGGGAGTGCAAATTCGCACGGGCAGCAATCCGGTGATACGTGGCAACAAAATCTGGGGCGGACAGAACGGTGGTGTCCTGGTCTACAATGGCGGACTAGGTCTGCTGGAGCAGAACGAGATATTTGATAATGCCATGGCCGGAGTGTGGATCAAAACGGACTCGAATCCAACCTTGAAGCGCAACAAGATCTATGATGGACGCGATGGCGGCATTTGTATATTTAATGGTGGCAAGGGCATTCTCGAGGAGAACGATATATTCCGGAACACACAGGCTGGCGTTCTGATCTCAACACAGTCGCATCCCATACTACGACGCAATCGTATTTACGATGGACAAGCGGCTGGCGTGGAGATCACCAACAATGCGACAGCAACACTGGAGCACAATCAAATCTTTAAGAACAAATTCGGTGGTCTGTGCCTGGCCAGCGGCGTGCAACCGATCACACGCGGTAACAACATATTCAACAACGAGGACGAGGTTGAGAAGGCCGTATCCAGTGGCCAGTGCCTGTATAAGATTAGCAGCTACACATCATTTCCAATGCACGACTTTTATCGCTGCCAGACCTGTAATACAACCGATCGGAATGCCATATGCGTGAATTGCATAAAGAATTGTCATGCAGGACATGATGTTGAATTTATACGACACGATCGGTAAGTAAATTCAATAAATTGATTATTCGCATTATATATAAAAATAATCGTTGTAATTTTGCAGTTTCTTTTGTGACTGCGGTGCCGGCACCCTGTCCAATCAATGCCAACTGCAGGGTGAGCCCACGCAGGATACGGACACGCTTTACGACTCGGCAGCTCCCATGGAATCGCATACGCTAATGGTTAACTAGGGCAGCATCGATGAAGCACTCTAAATGTATTTTATAAACTTAATTAAGCCGCAAGCTCTCAACTGTTTAAACTTTAAGGTGCCCGCTTTTACGCCCCACCCACACACACACACACACACACACACACACACACACACATCCTCTCACAAGTGTTGCTGTACATATTCACAAGACACACACAATAATACAATTGTTTGTATGTATATATAATAATTAATCTGCGTTCAAAATTTAACTCAATGTGCAATTTAGTTTAAACCAATTTATGCAACATTTTCAATACCTACGAAATAGCTTCGCCTGTCCAATGTCCTCAACTGTCACAACGAACATACTATTTCAAATATGCATTTCTTTTCTTATTTTTTACAAACTCGTGAATAGCAAGAAATGAGTATATGATAATGGGATGAAATGTCGATGAAAAATTAAGCAGGACCTAAAACCCCAGTGAAGATAACAATTTTGTAATGTAGTTTAGTAGAGTTTTTAAATTCAAATAACATAAATGATAACAAAACAAAACAATACAAAACAAAAAACAAAAAAAAACATGAAGAAAAATAATAGTATTTTAAGCCGTAGACAACAACAATTCGAAAAGCAATTTTAAGTATTAATAACAAATAACGAGTAGATAAACGACAGCAACCGCTTTTTGCTTCAGCAGCTAACAAAACCTACGTATAGAAATATTAACTATAAATACAAAAATACAAAAAATATACAAACAGTATAAATACAGTACATGGACAAGTTACAGAATCAAAAGCGTTTCGAAACATCAAATAATGAGCAATATTTCATGTCATGTCTAAATGTCAAATTTATAGCGAAGAGCATACAAATATGTGTCATTATAGAATTATAAGATTTAAAAAAAAAACAGAGGAAAACGAAAACTAAGTAACTTGTACTGTTTCGGGTCTGCCGAATATTCGAATTATGCAAAACTCATTATTTCTAACTTTAATGCGTAATACTAAGTAGCGCTATATAGACGTGTATGTAGGATTCACAGCAGCTAGTTTTATATATACAAATGCATAGGACATGAGTTCAGTTTAATACTTGTGCATGTGTTTTCATTTATATTTTTTTAAGAACTTTCAATTAGTTTGTTTTTTTATGTTGCCAATAGTTTTATTTATGTTACATTTTACAAATTGCTTGTTTTCTTTTTTGCATAACACAAATAACTTTAATGAACAACAATTAAATGTAAAAGATAAACAAAAAAAACCATATACATAATATACATATACATACTTTACTTATCTAAATATAGGCAAGCTCACACACACACACACATACACACACACACAACACATACATATACATATATTTCAAGTATATAAGCATACTATTTACTAACAATTGCGTTGATTGCGATACAAAATGATAGTGTTGTGCATTATGTATATGTGTATCTGTATCTGTATTTCGATGTAAGCAAAAGCAACGACAATTCTGAATTGTAAAACATAAACAACACACACACACACAAACAGACACATCTATATTATGTAGAAATGAATTTTAATGTGTTACCTACGCATCGTCGTCGTCGTCGTTGTCTTCGACTTGGACACACAGACAACCAACTAATTATACATATACCAGGTATAAGCTAAAATTATATTTGAAATCATTTCACAAAAAAAAAAACAAAAAAAGAAAAAAGATACAAATTTTTTATTCTGACCAGTTAGGTTTTAACTACTGTTTTTTATTTTTTCACACAATACAGCTACAATTTCATCATGTTTGGCTGCCTTGGCATAATGGATTGGTCCCAATCCGAGCTCGTCCTTAACTTTCAGATCGCAATAGAACGGCAAAAGATACTCCACAACCTCCAGGTTTCCCAATTGGGATGCATAGTGTAAGGGAGTGCGACCGGTGCGATCAGCTAGCGTCAGATTTGCTCCAGCCAATCGATAGGATTCCAGTCTTTCGATCTGTCCGTGCTCGGCCAGCACACGAAGTTGTTCTGCCTGCAATTCCTTGTCATTCTGCAGCAAGGCGCCGTTTGCGAGGAGTATCTTAATGATCTTGTGGTTATCCGAGTCGATGGCCTCGTGGAGTGGCGTGCGATTGAATCGATCAGTCAAGTCCACTGGACATCCGGCATCCAACAGGAATGTGACGCAGCACTCTTGTCCCAGGTAACAGGACAGGTGTAAGGCAGTGCGTCCTTCACAGTTGGTATCGCATAAATTGGCACCGTATTCCTTGAGGGTTTTAAGTCTTTCCACATCACCTTCTCGGACAGCAGCATCCACGAGTGCTGGGAAGAAAGTGGAGCACATTTGATCGCGTTCCTTGCAACTGGACAGATGAAGAGTACGCGCAACTCCCTCGATTAGATCAATGTCATTAATCTTGGCAATTATGTTGGTGGTTAACTCGCCCCGTATGCTCAGATGCATGATCTTCTTCTTGTTCTCCAAGTTCCACTTGTCCTTGCCCAGCACATAGGCTAACTTGGCAAGTGCCGCCTCTGGGGTCATGTCGCAACCCGCCACCACGCCCATTTCCATCCAGGCACCCGTTTCGTAAATCGGCGCAACTGCACCATTTAGGCATTGTGTTATATTCACAACCAACACGCCACGCCCAAGAGCCTCACGTACTTCCTGGAGTAGTTCCGGTTGGTTGGGTATATTTCCGGAGCCGAAGCTCTGGATGACGACTCCTTTCATGGGTGCGCTTAGAAAGGCGCGCAAAACGGCGGCAGTGATGCCCGGATAGATTTTCAGCAGTCCCACATTGTTCTCCAAATTACATTCAACTGAGAACTTGCCCAGATTGCATGGCCGAAATATCTGGCGATGGTTAATCTCAACATTTACACCAACTGTGCCGAGCGGTGGATGATTCGGCGAGTCGAATGCATGAAAGGACTTGGAGCTAATCTTGGTGGTGCGACAACCACGCAGAACCTTGTTGTCGAAATACAGCAACACCTCGGGTATGTTATAGTTGCCCGCCATCACCAATGATCCAATAAAGTTATCCCGACCGTCGGTGCGCATTTCGAATATGGGTATCTGGGCACCCGTAATCACAACGGGTTTACCCAAGTTCTCCAGCATAAAAGCCAGAGCTGATGCCGTGTAGGCCATTGTATCAGTGCCATGCAGTAGGACAAAGCCATCATAACGATCGTAGCATTTCTGCATAGAGAACTCGTTTTAGAATAAATTACTATTGTGGTTCAGGATTTAAACATACACCTAAATCGCTTGCTATGCGTTTCCAATCATTCATGCCCATACAGCTGGAATCCAAAAGCGGTGTATATTCTGTTATATCGTAGACAACCCGTATCGGTGCACCCTCCACGGCTGGCAAGACCAAAGGAGGCTCCTCATTGTCTTCATAGATCGGCGTGTACGTCTTATCGTGGCAGTTGGGATATTTCCGCAGTCGCTTGGGTAGCTCATTTTCAATGGGTACCAAAACTAGGAAAACATCTTTTAGCACTTGTCGCAATTTTAATAATAATATTTTAATACTTACCGCCAGCATCATTGCGCATCATGCCAATAGTTCCTCCTGCGTAAATGACATGAACTCGAGCCTCCTTCAATTGTCTGCACTGGCAATTTTGTGTTTCCATTCTTCCCAACTGCCACTTTCCGTTAACACAAATTTTGATTTTTAGATCTGTCCGGAAACTTAGTTTCTTAACAATCTTTATATACAGGGGTGCCACATAAATCGAAACCAACCGAAAATCTCCCTAAAATGATTAGAGATTTGGTAGATTTTCGGTTGGTTTCGCTTTCTGATACTGAAATACATTTCAAATAAGTTCTAAAATTTTACAATTTATTTACAAATTATCAGCCGATATTTATCTTCTATATTCCAGTATTGCGCTACTTTTATCTTATTGCGCTAGTCACATAAAATTTTATGTTATTATAATAAATTTCATGTACTTTTGTAATGTACTTTTCAGCGACTAGTTTTATTATAAATATTAATTAATTACATTTAATTTAATTTCTGTTTATTGTTTAACCTGTCAGAAATAAGAATTTCTTATCTTTGTCTCTATATATCTATGCCATCATGATCTATCCTTATGGGATTACAATAATAAATCGGATTAAGATATTCTTGCACACTTCTGCTTGGAACAATTTGACTTTATATAGGTTCATATAAAGATGCAGAATATAGTTTGCGCGATTTGCTTATCAAAATTTGAATTTCTTCCCGAATTTGGTTTTTTTCTTTGCCCTCTGGCATTAAACGCAGATAATGCAGCAACTCTTTTGTTGCAGCTTCATCAATATCATCAGATAAAGATGAATCCTCCTCCTCCTTTATGGCGTCTTTCTCCACCGATACATCGATGTCGGATATTCGCACTTTTCGTCGCTTGGAAAACCTTGCTATCGCAACTTTCTCTTCCTTAGCTTTCTTCATTGATGCCACTTTATCTATCAGATGTGGATGAAGACGCTGCCAAGTTAACAAGTATTATTTATTAAATTTTAGATAACGTCGAGGGGAGAACCCCTTTCTCACTACTTACTTTGACGTGCTCATGAAAGTTGCCTGTCCCGTAACGCAAGTTGCCGCGAATCAAGTGCTTTGATGGACAGTGCGTGCATTGCACGAAAACTTTATCGCCAATCCGCCTTTTGACTGTAAATATGTCACCTTTCAAGATGTAGGGTATCTGTTTATTTTTTAACTCGGAGGAAGCCATGAATAATCAAATAAAAGTTGTTTAAATTGCTATTATTTCAGCGCGCGGCGTCTAATACCGAAGGGCTGCCACCCAACCCAAAAGTTTGGTCCAGGAACAAAAGTCGGATCTGGCAAGTCGTATCGATTTAGGTAAAAAGTTAAAAATAGTAACAAAGTAAAAACTACAGTGTTAGCAACAGTCTGTTAACAAACAGGTATAATGTTATGTGTCTGTTAATAACAGTTGGTCACAGTGTTACCATATATATCAATATATATCAGTGTTACCATATGTTCTCAAAATGATACACGTTGCCAGATTGAATAAAATGGCAGGGTGGCAGCCCTCGAACCGGGTGGCAGCCCTTAGGCACATGCATACTTACTGACATACATACGTACTATATTTGTGTATGTAAACAAATTGTGTTGCTTAGAAGGCGGCAATTGAGTCCGCCGAGGCCAAACAAATCATTTATAAGATAACCAACATAAACTTTGGCGCTGATTCTCAGGTTGTGGGAAAACAGCAGCGGCAGTAAAATGAATCTTCTTTTCTGGCAAAGACGTGTGCTCAATATATTCAGTGGTTAAACGTTGGAACTGGAAACGTGACTTCACGTGCCGGCGAAATCATTATAAGGTCAAAAGGAACACATTCGGAATTCGAATTGGATGCCCAGGCAGGATTCACGCACAGTGTTGACATTTTAATTAAGATCGAAACCAATGAGTTGTTGTCGCATACTTGAAATTAATGAGAGCAACAACAATGGACTGATGCGAACAGTTGTTGCCGATGTCTGCCAAGAAAACAGAAAGAAAACGAAAACAGAAAGAAAAGAAAAGAAAGAAGCCGCAGCATGCAACAGCAGCAGCAACATCAACATCCCAACAGCAACATTAGCATTTACGGCAACGGCAACAAATTATTTGCTAAAATTGAGCAATTTGTTAGTGCTGCGTTACGTATACGTAGGTAGCATTAAAAATAAAGTACGAGCGATCAGCCCAGCCAAACGAAACGCACATTGTGCTGTGTTCCGCCCAGATTACAGCTAACAGCTACTGAATTAATTGAAATAATGAACAAACGCGGCATCATCATTGTGTGCATCATTGCCACGCTGCTGTGCATTGTGCTCGGCGCCAACTTCTACTTCATGTACTACCTCAACGCCGAGGAGGGTCAGCTGTCCAGTGTGCGGGCGCTGGAGAATATGATTCGCCATAAGATACGACACCTGAAGCCGGCCTATTTGAATCGCAATCCGCGCTTTTTCATGTTTCGCAACAAGCTGCTGAAGAACTATAAACTGGCAACATACGAGAACGCTAGTGTGCTTTGGGAAATAGCCAATTGGGTAAGTTGTCTGGTCACATGATCTGTGTATCAAACCGAATCGAATATCGGTTTCAGTCAGACTATCGGTTATGTTTGAATTTTGGCTTTCAGTTATCGTTACGAAATAATCTTTGTATTCATTGGCTTCTTTGTAGGTTTCGGTTTCGAATAAGCGTTATAATTTCGATTTACAAAAAAGTGTTATATGAAATGTTAGAAAAGAAAATAAATATATGAACAAATTTATTTGATTAAAAAAAAGGTCTATTTAATAAGATTAATATTCTAATTTAAAATCGAAACAAGTTTGAAAAAAAGGGATTAGATCTTAACATAATTGAATTTAAAGCTTGAATGAAACGAAACTAACCGTTAAATATGAATAAAAATATTTGATTAAGATAAAGATCTATTTAATAAGATTAATATTCAAATTTAAACTCAATACATGTTTGAAAAACGATGATTACACCTTATTATAATTGATTTGAATGCTTGAATTAAAAGAAACTAACCGCTAAACATAAATTAACCTTTAAATGAATAAAAATATTAAATTTTTTAATAATATGATCTATTTTATAAGATTATTATTCAAATTTTAAATCAAAACAATTTTAAAAAACGATGAATACACCTTAACATAATTGATTTTAATGCTTGAAACGAAACTAACCGGTGAACATAAATCGGTTACTAATCGGTTATTTCGGTAATAAAAATGTTTCAGTTACGATTAGCAATTTCAATCGGTTAACATGGATTAATGATTACAGATTCGATTATGATTTAATTTCTGCATATAATATTATTGAGGTTTTGTTAATATCTAAATACAATAATTGCAGTGGCCGCATGAGAACGAGATTTATCCGTTGCATGACTCCTCAATGGGTCAGTTGCTGAAGACGCTAAGAGACGAGCCTATCACAAAAGTGAACAATCTTTCACGTGGCACACAGTTGAAGCTCCTAATGCGCCTCAGTCAGCAACAGAAGATTATCTTCAAGCCTCAATGGTATCCACGTGACTTTGTTGTGGAAGGTGTTGTTTACAGCGGCAAGGATCGACATGCTGCCGAAGTATATGCTTTTTACCTGGGAGCAGTACTTGATCTGCGGTGGACACCTATTGTGGTGGGACGGGTGGTCAATTTGAAGGATGAGATTTATGCCAACGGGGAGCAAGAGCTTAAGAATACCATCAAAATCGAGGTAGATGAGGAGGGCAAGGAAACGTATTGCTTGTATGGCAAATGTCACTACTGCAACGAGGAGGAGACTGTCTGCGGCGATGACCAGCACAATATCGAAGGTGTAATGATCTTGATTATACCTGGAACATTGGCAAAACGACGCTCGCCCTGGCAACGCACCTACAAGGATGAAAAGAGAGCACCCTGGGAGGATGACATGACCTACTGCAAGTTCGTACAGTTCGACATAATTGAACCCTTAAACAATTTATATTTATAATTGAAATTTATTATTTAGAGCACTAAAGAACAAAATGGAAACAATGCGCCTGCTGGACCTTATAGATGTGGCTATTTTCGATTATCTTATACAAAACGGAGATCGTCATCATTATGAAACACGAGAGGAGCGTGTAGTGCTAATTGATAATGGCAAAGCATTCGGCAACCCCAACAAAGATCATCTGGATATTCTTGCACCACTTTATCAGTGCTGCCTGTGAGTGTCCTACATAAATATCAGATTGTTTATCATTATCTAATTTGACTAATAATTTCAAAGCATACGAAAATCGACTTGGGACCGCCTTCAAGTATTTTCCGGCGGCGTACTGACTGAAATTGTGGATCGTCTGTCCAAACAGGATGCTCTCTATCCGCTCATTACGGACAAACACAAACGTGGCGTTGAACGACGATTACTTGTGGTCTTTGCCGTGGTGGAATATTGCATGGACAAGGAGGGTGATAAGATGTTTAAAACGCTTTAGCTTAGTTTAAGTGATTATTGTTATTAGTTTTAGTAAGGAGCTTGCTTGTATCAAGAATCGAAGGATTCGTAAGCAAAATGGAGTATCTAATTAGATTAAAGCCATGACCAATTATTTTTAGATATATTATTAGATCGTGTTTAATGAGTTTGCTATTACAAAATTTTGATAATTGCATTATCCATTGAGCTATACGGTTTCATTTTATAGCACAATCTTTAGCAACTATTAGTTTTATTTATAGTTTGGTTTGTATTTGATAATAAGGATAAAGAATGATTGAAAACAAAACTAAACTCATTATGAAATATTTGTAGTTTCGTAACTACATAATAATTGAATTAATTTACGGCTGGGTTTCCGGGTCAGGAATCTCCATTTTTTCCTCAGTCACTTACTTTTTACCGTCTTTCTTAACATTGCTGAATGTAAATAATTTATTGAACTGTTTGTTATTACGATGATTCGGACGATTCTGCGAATGAAAGAGAATAACATCATGAGAGTGATATCTTAAATTTGTGTCAATTAACTTACTTTGCCGCGTATCTGTGTCTTGACCTCTGTGCCTCGTGCACGTTGGGCTCCACCTCGAAATTGTCGGAAGTCAACATTCTTGTAGTCAAAGTGCTGTGCCGTTCCATGATTTGTGGGCACCTCCACAGGATGGTTGGAGCTCTGTGCTTGGATGCGTGACTTGGCTTTAAAGCGTGAATTTTTCTGCTGGCGTTTCTGTTGGCGCTTGCTTAGGGGAGGATCTGCTCTTTCTGGAGCATTCTTCTCAATGGGAACTTCAACAACAGCTTCATCGTCGCTATCTTGCACTTCCACAGTGACTGGCATCGATTCATTCTTTATTGGCTTGGATGTGGACGCACTGGGCTGGGTATTTTCCTCATTTCTGGAACGCTTGGTCATGCTGGGCTGATCGCCGTCAGTGTTGGACTGATGCTTACGCTTTAGCTGCTCCTTCAACGGCAGATTATACAAGTCGTCCTCCACTTTAGGAGCTGCTTCCAATTTAATGCTCATTGGCGCTGGCTCCGTTGGACAGAGTCGTCGTTTCAACAACTCACTCTGCTCGCGAGCGTTCTGCTCGATTTTCTGCTGTTGCATGAGAGGTAATATGGCCAGATAACGCTTGTAGGGCATACGCAGCATCTGACTCTCCTTGCGAGCGTGCTCCCAACGCAGATGTTCCTCCTGAGTTGGTGACTTGGGCTTCTGAAACAGTGCAAGAGCTGGCTTGACCAACGGCATCAAGGACGTGTTGTCCTTCTGTTGGTCTGGACGCAGCAATTTGCCAGTCGCACTGCGTCTAAGCAAAGTGGAAAGATCATCACGGGTCTCCTCCTGATGTGAATAGTCGTGTGGACAGTTAAGTTTGCTGTTAAAGTCCTTGGTAGTTGGTGCTAAATGTGCATTGCCAAGACGACTGCTGTGCTCTTCTAGGATGGGCTGTAAATAGGCAAAGAATGCAATTTGATTGAAGTATAGTTAATATCTATTTCTTATTTAGCATTAGCATTAAAGTACAGGAATAATCGTAATCGAATCGATGGGAATTCTGGAGACCATGCTGCTTCCAGCCTCTGAATAGGCCTGCAGACAATTCACCTTCGTCATGTTTGTTGCATATTGATAACTCACTTTAACCAAGGGCTGTTCGCGTGCCTGCAGCACAATCTGATGGAGTGTGTGCAACTGTTGACGCACCAATGGCGGTATGGGATTGCAGCAGGCCAGAATACCCTGCATTTCACGGGGTAAACTCTCGGCAATTTGCAGCATCATGTGATTGGGTAACACATATCCGTAGCTTTCGTCTTCCTGTCGAGCAGTTGAATCGCGCCATGCAAAGATCCCCTGGAGTGCGTACAGCTGGCGATTGTCAAAGGAGCGTTTGGTCTTGCGTACCAAATCCAAATGGGAGTCGGGGCCAATGTGTGGCTTGGTGTAACGCTTCTTGCAGACCTCTGTGCTCAGCTGATAAACCATGCGCAGTGACTGCGGTTGTCCTTGATCCGCTTGCAGCAAATCGTTGGTCATCCGCTCGAACACATAGATCAGATAGTGTGTGTCCTGTCGCGCAT
This sequence comes from Drosophila phalerata, assembly GCA_951394115.2. Lineage (NCBI taxonomy): Eukaryota > Metazoa > Arthropoda > Insecta > Diptera > Drosophilidae > Drosophila > Drosophila phalerata. The sequence goes on from OX596005.2 coordinate 14,856,913, forward strand.
AGTCAATCAGCTGCTGTGGCAGTGGCCGCATTCGCCAGTCAGCCAGCTGCAGGCTCTTGTCCACATCCAGATCAAGGTAATGCTTTAGCAGAAATGCCAGCGAGAGGCGTGCCATGTTTAAAGCCTTTGCCGCGCGATGCGTATCAAACATGTTGACAATGTATAGAGATAGATCGCGCTGCAACCACTCTATATCTAGATCGCCACCGTGCAGAATCTTGAGCACCTTGGGATCGGTCAGCACCAGATTCAGTATGTGCATATCCTCGCGCAGAATAAGTGTATCGAATATGTAGTCCTTGGTGCGTGTCGACATCTGCACCAGGCAAGTAATACCCATGAATGTGCGATACGAGTGATGCTCCACATCGATGGCAATTTGACTCGCCTGACGCAGCTCATCTAGCGCCTGATGCAGCTTCTCCACACTGTCCACAAGCATCAGTTCAGTACGCGCCGGTGGCAGCGGTATCAGTGGCTTTTGCTTCTGCAACTGCTCCTTTGATGGCTCAAATTTGAGCAGTTCAAATTCGTAGGGATGCAGAAAGGACACCACCTCACCGGCGTCATCATATTCGGGCAGTAGTGCCAAAGGTTTCAGCGAGTTGGGCTTTTCCGTCAGCCTCGGTTTGAATGGATTCTGTGCACTATTATCAACCGGCACTTTAAACTGCATCTGCGGTCGCATGATATTCTTCGCTGTGAACAAACGAGCTGAGACCGTTCCTCGCGGTGGTGTTCCCACATTTGAGGTGGTGCGATTCCAGGTACCAGCACGTGGCGTGATTCCCTCATTTGTTGATGTTACCAATGTTGGCGATTGTACATCAACTTGGGTCTCCACCACCACATGGTTATTCCTGTGTCGTAGACCGCTCTTGATGTCCAGATTGGTAGTGATCCGTTCGAACAGTATATCATTACATTCCTGTACCATTTCAAGTTGTTCATCACCTTGTCGCCTGAGAATACACACAAATGGACACATTTTAAAGATATTTAGCCAATAGACCCACTTGCTTACCGCCTAATGTCGCCGCTGATCTTCTCCACCTTCAGCACCTTGTTGATCAGTCCCAGCACTCGCTGGGATTGCTCCTCCAGCATGCGTGCATAGCCGGGATAGCTTAGATAAAGGGAACGCGCCGTGTCCTGCGGAAAGGTATTGCAGCATCGTGTGGCGGCCACAACATTCCGAAAGGCTTCCTGCAGGTGCAAGTGGATGTAAACATTATCATATATACCCTGTATACCCTGCACACACTCACCTGTGTAAAGGCAGCCAAGTCAGTTCTGTTTGCATTGGACTGGGAAGTGGACGTTTCACAATTATCATTTCCCATGGATTCAGCTGATTGTTTTGGATCCGCATCTTTTGTTCGTTTCTGGGGCTGCGACATTTTACTGATTTTATTCTTCTGGTCGAGAAAGTATTTGAATTTAGCACAAATTGCGGAACTTCTTGGTGGGGATTGTTTGTGATTTGTGGTACAAAAAAATGTGCGTTTTTCTTCTTCCGAAAGAATTGCCAGGCACCGATAATTTAGGGTTGTCAAACACTAATACTAGCGGCAAAATTTTAGTGTCTTGTGAAAATGAAAGAAAAATATAAACAATCTAATTCAAGCAGAGCATTAAAATTTACAGTGAAATAAATTATCAAAAAAAAGAGTAAAATAATATTGAAATGATGATTTTAAACAAAACTTTACGACCACATCATGATTTAAATCTGTCAGCTTGCAACACTGGGTATTATCGCCGGCATCAATTTGTGTATCAATGTGTGTTATCGGCTTATTAATTGTATCGTTTTTATCGCAGAATTATCGAAAAGTGTTCGCATTGGAGAAATAAATCAGCTACAGTTGCGTCGATGCCTCTCTGATAAACCAAAATTCAAAGCAATTGGCCCAAACGAAACGTAATTATAAATTGAAATCTTTTAAAACCAAATCTTCGCTATCCAATCCCCATCCCCATCATCATGCTGGACCTGTACAGGCGCACTGTGACTCGCTTTCCCTTGGGCAATGTCAGTTATATGTTCGCCTATGGTTCCGGAGTCAAACAGCAGGTTGGCTATGAGAAGTTGGACCAGAAGCCGGATCCGAATTGTGTTATTGATTTAATATTCTGCGTGCGCGATACACTTGGTTTCCATGCGGAGAATATACATCGGCATTCCAGTCATTATTCCGCATTGCGTTATTTCGGTGCCAACTTCGTGACTCAATATCAGGAGCGTGTTGGAGCGCGGGTTTATTTCAACACTTTGGTGCCGCTGCAGGATCTGGGAGTGACGATTAAATATGGTGTTGTGCACGAGGATCATTTGCTGGACGACCTGATAGATTGGCGGCATCTATACTTAGCTGGACGTTTGCAAAAGCCGGTTACTGATCTGGTCAATCTATCTGATAATCCACGACTCCAATCTGCTCTGGAACAGAATCTAGTGTCGGCCTGCAAAGCAGCCTTGCTCCTCTTACCGGAGAAATTCACGGCCTACCAACTATTCCATTCAATTGCCGGTCTTAGCTACAAGGGCGACTTTCGCATGATCTTTGGCGAGAACAAGCAGAAGGTGCACAACATCGTCCAGCCACAATTGTCCGAGTTCTTTGCTCTCTATCAGCCCGCCATGAAGCAGCTGTCCCAGTACTTGGCCGTCAATATACATGGCCAGGAGCCGGGCTCCCTCAAGCCGGCCATCATCTTCGAACAGGACAAATCCCGGGACGCTACCAGCTATCATCTGAGAAATTTACCAAAGGAGCTCTGTCGACGCCTGCAGAAGAATGCCGCCTGCAGCGGTGACTATGAGGATGTGGTGGATCATCTGTCCATGTCGCCGCTACTTCCCAAAATAGTCCAGGTATCCGTAAACGACATTGTCTGGCGCAGCAGCGTGACACAGTCGCTTAAGAATATTGCCACTGCGGGCATCTTCAAGTCCCTCCAGTATAGCTATCGCAAGGCCAAGAAGACCTTCGTTGCTTAGGCCTGAAACAGTAACCAATTAATCAAGCAATAGTTAACCATAATCCCTGCCACATAATGACTAAGTTGCGCTTGTTGTGCATTCATTTTGTTAATTAATTTTAAGACCCAAAGTTTCTGACGTCAATAGAGAATTCGTAGTTGAATCCAAAACTAAAGATGTTGAGTTTTCATTGCCAATAATTTTGCACATTTCAGAAGTGATGTCCAGCGGTACCAGCAGCGATTCTAGCAGCTCCAGCTCCGAAGATCACCGGCGCAAGCGCAAGCATAAAAAGCATGGGAAAGATGTCGACAAGAAGTCCAAGAAATCCAAAAAGAGCAAACGTGAAAAGCGACACAAGGAAAAGAAGCGCAGCAAGCGAGACGAGCCGAAGGAGCAACTTGCTCCACAACTGCCAGTAGCTGCTCCAAGACAGCTACCGGATCCGGAGGATAATGCCGATGCCTTTGGACCAGCGCTGCCGCCACATTTGCTCAAGGAGTCAAAGCCACCAGCGATGGCGATCATTGGTCCTGTGATGCCCAGCAATCTGACTGACGCAGCCATGGTTGAAAGCATTCCTGATCAATTCCAGGCAGATAATAAAACCGACGATGATGATGATGATGTGTCGGGCACTTTTGGTCCATTGCCAAATGTCACACAAGTGGAGCTGGAGGAACGCGCTCTGGCCTTAAAGCTGGCTGCACTGGAAGGTGGTTCCTTGAGTGGTTCTACTGCAGATCAAGATGTACGCGAAGAATGGATGCTGGAGCTGCCGGAAGTGGGTCTAAAGAGCGGCTTGGCAGCGCTCAACAATATGAAACGCACCTTTTATCAAGGCAAGGAGCGTCCAGATTTCAGTGATCGCAGCTCCTGGACCAAGACACCACAGAGTGCAGCTGCGGGACCCAAACCATGCACATCCAAGGATATGGAGCAAGCTGCCCAAGCCAAATACGAGCGTCAACGGGATGAGGAACAGGAGAGCATTGCCAAAAAGCACAAAAAGAAGCACAAAAGAGATGAATCCCTGGTTGACTTACACCAGAAGAAACTGCGCAAGGAGCAGCGTGAACGGGTGAGATAATCTCTTGTGCTAACTTTAGTATCAGTATAAATGTTAATACTATTTGCAGGAAAAGGAACTGGCTGCATCTGGATCTAGGCCAGAAAGGCGTCCTTTTAGTCGCGATGTGGACATGAAACTCAACAAAATTGACAGTAATCAGACAAAGCAAATTGTGAACAAGGCCAAGATCTTAAACACAAAGTTCTCTAGCGGACAAGCCAAGTACCTTTAATAAATAAACTAAGCAATATATATATATATGTAGTCTTAAGGAGGTATACAATAAAAATAGAATGCGTTTTTAATGAGTCTGAGTCTGTAGTCTCCAGTCAGCTTAACGCTGTGGCGGTGGTTTGGGTTTTGGTATCTTAGACAGCAGCATTTGAATTTCGTCCTTCTCCTTCCAGTCCTTCCACAGCTCATAGAGATTGACAATAGCACGCACAATTTCCTGCACCTTGTCCAGGTCGACATTCAGCTCGGCAAACCATTGTTTGGTTGCATCCTTTTGCATGATGACACAGGCAATTTGCAAGCAGGCAATGGCAATCTGCAATGTATAGATTAATTAGTTTATGTCATTATATAGATACTCTTCCCAAATACATACTTGATATGGCGGATATAGCAGACAGACATCGGTGCGCAGCGAGTCGTTAACTATGCGCCAGCTGAGTGACAGCAGCTGATCCTCCTGGCCCATATCCTGGACCAGTTGCAGCAACGGCCGATATGGCTGGAACACAATCAGGCAACAGTCGAGATTCTCCAGTAAATAGAACTCACATTCCAGAATGTGATTGGTGCGATAGGGAAACTCCTGTGTGTACGCATAGCTAAACTTGGTCTTGATCGCCGACTGGCAAATGGATATGAGACGTGAGTTGGAAATGACGCCAAATTCCTCCACTTTGGAGGCCAGCAGGATGCAGGTGGGCGCCAACAGCAGCGGATCAATGTTCTTCAACGAGTTGCGTGCATAGAAACGCTTGAAATACACCGTCGCCGTGGCAATCACTTGTTGTCGCAGTTTCAGCTGTTCGCCCAGCACTTGTATTACATTGGCAAAGAATATAAATATCTTTTGATATTCATCCTCGCTGAGCGCTAACAAATCATTTTGGCGCTCCCGCAGCAAATCCTGTTTGTCCAGTATCCACTGTTGTGAGTGTGAGCTCTGCCAAAAGTTACCTGCCATTGTGTGCTACAATTACAATTACTTGGTTGGCTTTGTTTATTCGGCTGTAGGCTAAATTCTAAGCTTATTTTGAATATTTCATACAAAATTTGGCAAAACTATAAAACAAAAAGGAAAAACAGAACTCGAAGCCGCAAATTCGCGTTGCCAACTATAATTTTTTATCGACAGTGTGACCAGTTTGCAGAAGTGCGAAACAGCTGATTTGTGCAGCCAACTTAACGCCCTATTGTAAATATATATATGTGTGTGTGTGTGTGTTAAATTTTTCAGCAGGCGCCGCGACAACGGGAACGCAGAAGTTTAACTAATTTTAAGTGCATTAAATATTAAACGAACATAAGAAACAATGGCGTTGCGTGTACTTGGTGTAACGCAAAATATGCGCTCGTTCAACCGCGGCGTTAACCTTATCAAGGTAAGAAAGTTATAATTTGAATTACGCTCCGGGATTCCAAATTACGTAATTGTAAATGGTGTAAGCTGCACATTTGTAATTGTTAACTGCAAGAACTGCAAGTGTCTCGAGTCCTTTGCAAATATCGCTTAAATGTGTGACACATTTATAAAACTGTTTTAAATGCAAGTTGAATGAGTTACAAAATTTGTGTGACTCTTTTGAGGTTATGTGTCCAATTGCCCAACCAATAGAAACTGTATAATAAATTGTTTTGATTTCCACAGCGCTACAAATCGGCATTGACGGTGAAGAAGACGCTCCTGAACATACCTGCCACTCAGGTGACCAAGCTGGACAACGGCCTGCGCGTTGCCAGCGAAGACTCTGGCGCCTCCACCGCCACCGTTGGACTCTGGATCGATGCTGGTTCGCGTTCCGAGAATGAGAAGAACAACGGAGTTGCCCACTTCCTGGAGCACATGGCCTTCAAGGTGAAGCCACCTCTGAAACTATTAAACATAGTGGTAACTAATAGTATCTCCTATTTAGGGCACTGCCAAGCGTTCGCAAACCGATCTGGAGCTGGAGGTCGAGAATCTGGGCGCCCATCTCAATGCGTACACCTCCCGGGAGCAGACCGTCTTCTACGCCAAGTGCCTGTCCAAGGATGTGCCCAAGGCAGTGGAGATTCTGGCCGACATCATTCAGAACTCCAAACTGGGTGAGGCGGAGATCTCACGCGAGCGTTCAGTTATTCTGCGTGAGATGCAGGAGGTGGAGAGCAACTTGCAGGAGGTGGTCTTTGACCATTTGCATGCCACCGCCTATCAGGGTACTCCCCTGGGCCAGACCATCTTGGGCCCCACCAAGAACATTCAGTATGTTGCCCTTAATTGCTTGACATTGTGTCATTTTTAGTTAATACTTTTCAAATTGCAGGTCTATTGGCAAATCCGATTTAACCGATTACATTCAGACTCACTACAAGGCATCGCGCATTGTTTTGGCTGGCGCCGGTGGCGTGAAGCACGATGAGCTGGTCAAGTTGGCTGATCAGTCGCTGGGTCGCTTGGAGGCCAGTTTGCTGCCACCAGAGGTAACACCCTGTCGCTTCACTGGCTCCGAGGTGCGCGTACGAGACGACTCTCTGCCCTTGGCCCATGTGGCCATCGCTGTTGAGGGCTGCGGCTGGACCGATCAGGATAACATCCCATTGATGGTGGCCAACACATTGGTTGGTGCCTGGGATCGTTCTCAGGGCGGCGGTGCCAACAATGCCTCCAACTTGGCACGTGCCAGTGCTGAGGATAGTAAGTCGTTGTTGTTCATTTGTCTGCGCTCTCAACTAAAGTTGTCTTTTGATAGATTTGTGCCACAGCTTCCAGTCGTTCAACACCTGCTACAAGGATACTGGTCTGTGGGGCATCTACTTCGTCTGCGATCCACTGCAGTGTGAGGTAAATGTGTATTTCTGTTGACATTATGAGTCCATATTTCATTTGATTCTTTGTGTGCAGGACATGCTCTTCAATGTCCAAACCGAATGGATGCGCCTGTGCACAATGGTCACAGAGGCTGAGGTTGAGCGTGCCAAGAACTTGTTGAAGACAAACATGCTGCTGCAATTGGACGGCACCACGCCCATTTGCGAAGACATTGGCCGCCAGATTCTGTGCTATAATCGCCGCATCCCTCTGCACGAGTTGGAGCAGCGTATTGACGCCGTCAGTGTACAGAATGTACGTGATGTTGGCATGAAGTACGTCTATGACAGATGCCCAGCCGTGGCTGCCGTTGGTCCCGTCGAGAACTTGCCCGACTACAACAGAATTCGCTCCTCCATGTACTGGTTGAGAGTCTAAGTGACAACCGGCTCCATCGACGGCAATGTGGCTGTTAGCCGTATAGTTTAATTCAAACCATTTAATGCGATCAGTAATAAACCAAAATGAAATACAACCAACACTTAAAATTATATGCTGTAATATTTGATCGTTTTGATTTATTTAGTTTCAATGATTGTTATTTATCCTAGTCATGGGAGTACTTAATGGGAATGCCGCTGAGTCCCTGTTGCAGTTTAGCTGGCTCAGTTTGACCCAAGGCCGGATCCAGGCCCTGCCAGGTGCGATCCTCGAACGATAAGCCCGTGTTGGTTGTCATCAATGCCATTTTAGCTTGTGTCGCCACCGTATTATTGCTACTTGCCGCCTCCACAGTGTCGTCGTTGTCAGTGCCACCTCTAATGCGTCCGCTAACCAGGCTCACATCCTGAGCCTGCACAGCGTCCTTGTCAAACGGCAGAAAGCTGCGTCCCTCGGGCAGCAGCTGCTTAAAGTCTGTGACATACGCCTCTGGGTACTTCATGTGCCAGGCAGGATTCAAAGCCATTTCAGCCTCGAACACTGAAACAATCGGCTTATAGTACTCCTTGGAGTTGTACATATTGTTAAAGGCACAACCAATGAGCACAAAGCAATCTATCTCCAAAAAGTTGGCCAGCTTGGCGGGGTTGATGCGTCCCACGGAAATGAGCTGTGTCTTGATGCCACGACTCTTGGCCATGGTTTGCAGACGCGTCACTACATCCAGATAACCGACAGCGCTCAAAGTGGCCACAATGAGTCCCAGTGTCTGGGCGTCTTTGCACTTCTCTATGTAGTAGTATCGTCTGCGTATGTATTGAGCTGTTAGCGGATTTTTCATGCTTATTGTGGCAGTGGCGCCATCTAGGATATACCATTGCAGAGCCGTTGTGGTCAGTGATAGATTTGCAAAGCGTTGATTATCGGCACCCACAAAGACGCAGATACGCTCAGCTGATGAAGCATTCTCCGCTGGCTTAGTCTCGGCACAGTCCTCGGCAGGAGGTGGATATACCTCAATCTGCAGCTTCTTGGGACGCAACACCTCACGGATTTGGCTATAGAGCGTGTCTTCTCCTTCAGTTGGCTCTTGTTGCTCCTGCTGCTCATAGAGATGTTGGTATCCAATGTCAAAGTAAATGCACACCTCTCGTTCTCCACACTCCGGCTGCAATGTGGCCAGCTGTTTCAGCATTGCGGGCACTTCCAACGGCAGCTCCGGGTACAAATAGAGAACCGGCAAGCGACTGGCCTTGCTGCGGCATGCATTGCCAAAATGAATCACACTGTCCGCTTCCACATGAGCCGCTGCAATCTCATCCACACAGCAGCAGCCGTATGTGGTGTCTGCCAATATAAAGACCTTACACTCCTCCGACGCCAGCGATGTCTTCAAGCATGTGCTTATCGCGTTGCTATGTGGCAAATAATCGTCGGGGAATTGCAGACAGATCTGAGAAACACGTCATATATATACTATAGTCAGCTTGTCTTTGTTTAATTCCCAACTTACCCGTTTATAACCATTTTGTCGTATCCAACCGTTGCTGACTTTCTTATGGGTCTCGTTCCAGATCTGTTCAAATGTTACAGGATGCTCACTCAACACCTCTGTTTCGCGTTCCAGCACCGCCGTATCCAAGCTGAAAAAAGCGGACGTTGTAGCCGACGAGGAGCTCATTGTTAAGTACGTATTGCTCAGAATCGTAAAATAAACAAATTATGTGAAAGGTCGATAAGCATCTCAATATATCTCCTTCTATCGATAAGTCGAGTACATTTTCAATAGATAGCACATTTTCGCTCTAGCATTTGCAACTCTGCTAATATATCGTAAAATATAACAGCTGCCCACTTAGCCATTTTATAGCTAGAGCTAGATAAAAAATATACTAGCCGGAAATTTGGTTATTTTACACATTGGTGATATTGGCAAATGTCAAAAAAAATAATAATCAATCTCCCACTTTATTATACTTTTTATGTAAACCACTAGAAGCATAAAAAAGAAATCGAAAAAAGCCATATACATTTCCCAAATTTGTTCACGCAATTGGTTTTCAGATTTGACGAAAAAAAAAGCTAAATTGGCAGAAGTGTAAAAAGTTGGCAGCAGTGCAAAAGATAGCAATAATTGCAAATTCGATACATCGATAAATTCCTGTTTTTCACATCACTAAGCTCCTATCCAACTAACAAACGAAGCAAATTTGTCGAAACCGACCAGACATATTTTTTTTGCGTGAAACAGACGCGCAATCGAATGCAAATACGCGCGCAGAACTCAACTGAAAGCATTCAACCAGTAAAAAAGCAATAATTATATTCACAACATTATTTACACTCGTATAACAAAACTATAATGGATGAGTCACGCGAGGAAAGCCAATTTATTGTGGATGATGTGAGCAAAACAATTAAAGAAGCAATCGAGACAACTATCGGTGGCAATGCGTACCAGCACGATAAGGTAAACAACTGGACCGGCCAGGTGGTCGAGAATTGTCTGACTGTGCTTACCAAGGAACAGAAGCCATACAAATACATTGTCACCGCTATGATTATGCAAAAGAATGGCGCTGGATTACACACGGCCAGCTCCTGTTACTGGAACAACGACACCGACGGCAGCTGCACAGTCCGCTGGGAGAATAAGACCATGTACTGCATTGTTTCCGTTTTCGGCCTTGCCGTTTAGGCCACAATCAGATACAAATCAAAAACAAAAACAAGAAACAAACAAATCAACAAAACTAACAACTTAAATGGGGGAGGGATTAACAAGATTGCCTTGCATTTGTTTTGCGTGTAAGTATGCAAACTGAGCCATAACCAATGCAATATTATATATCATATATTTTGTATTTTTACAGCTCACACACACACCCAACCCAGTCGGGTATCAATACTCTTCTATTTTGCATCAGAGATCTAGTTGTTAGAATCACAAACACAAGGAATCTACAAAATTCTAAAAGACGAGCAAAGCAATGTCGAATTCTGAGAATATAACTCCAAATACCCAGCAAAATTTCCAATTACGTAGCAAAATGAAATGTTCATGTATTATTTTTTTATTTCCGATTAACAATGAGTGCACGCAATGTGTTGAATGTTACTCACGGATCTTTAATTAAAATCTAAATAAAATAAATGTAAAAATACACACGCACACACACACATACACTCGATTGTGGCATGTGGTGTTTTTTTTTAGGTGCGCTAGTCGGCCTTGAACTCGACACCACCCGAAATTGTTTAATCGATGCAGCTGTTGCAATCAATACAGGGTGTCCTAGATTAAGTTACAAGAGCTACTTTTTACGTTGAAAGCGCCTGGAGACGGTAAGGGGAGGTACTGTACTCGGCAGGCGCAACGTTAGCATATCCGATCTGGTCTTAGGTCGGGCATTAACAATGTGGGCATAGCTAACGATACGTTGCTTTGAGGTACGTAGAATTCGAGATAGTATATTGGCGTCCACTTCGTGCTTTTCGCTGATTAGCAATGCCAGGACAATGAAGTGAGTTAAAGCCTTCTCTGTACTAAATGTAGTCCGGGTACAGGTCTTAGCCACATTGGGATCAGCAAACCGATGTCGTATATCATTCTCAACCTTCTCCGAGATGCGGGAAAGCTCGACATGTTTCATTTGTCGCTTGCGTAGTGCAATAAGCGATTGCAGTGCATCCATGTATATAATCAACTTGATGTTAAGAAAGTCCTGTTTAGAGCTGATTTCCTTGTCCTTTATACGCTTGATGCACTCACGCAGATAATCCGACTCGATGCTGTGAATCAAACAATTGATTATGCGATGTTAGACAATTAATAAGCTTAAGTTCTTACGGTAGTGATTCCAATGGTGCACTGTAAACGCTTTTGGCTTCTTCCTCCAAGCGATCCAGCAGAGATTGGGGCACCACGTCCTCTACATCGTAAACTTCGCTTACTTTTGTTGCCGTCTTATCGCATTTGGGCACAATTGTGGCCAAGTATTCAGCATTATTGGCGTTTACTTCTGGCAATGTATCGTCATCCTCCTCGCCTTCAGGACGTACAGAGCCCTGAACGGTTTCGTCCAGCTCCTTACGCACCACATCCACATTGACCATCATCTCCTCATTATTGGCAACAAAACGCGACGCCTTGCGTCCACCAAATTCCTTCAGCAGCTTCTTAGTAGCAAGTTCCTTGCTCAGCATTGGCTGACTAGTCTTCATTTCCAGCTTCTTATATATGTTATTGGACAACAGAGCCTGTTGAACTGGCACAATTGTCGCCTTGTTGGTGGACTTGTTCCGAATGCAGATGTATGTATCAAATTGCTGATTCTCCTCAAGTTCGCCCGTGTAGACATTCTTCCCGGCTATAACCAATGCCCGTTTTCGTGAATTTCGCTGATTTTTAGTCTCAATCAAACTGAAATTGGCGTTGGCGCCCAGGGAACCATTCTGAAAAGTCACTGTATCCCAGTTGTTTTAGCGGAGGGAAAACGTGGTTGTAATGCGATGCACTTACTCATTGTGGGTACATGTACATCTTGTTTGTGATTGTGAACAGTTTCAATTAAAATTTTATCATCCATTTTATTAAAATCTCAGAAAATGAAAACCTTAATCAAAGTTGTTGTGTCGTTTCGTTGCACGTGTAAAAATTACAAACAGTTAACAGCTGATTCTACGATATTTGTTGCCAGATGCTGTCAGTTGCTGCATTCAGAGTTGCCAGATAGTTGCTGCACTCAGAGCTGCCACATCTTTCAATGCAATGCCCGCCAATTTTAAAGTGTAAATTTATACGCTTATGGATTTCGCACGACTTCGGCATTAATATTAAAGCCCGAGAAGTTGTAATGCTTGCTTTTAACAATTTTCACTACTTGCTAAAATTTTTAAAATATTTGTAATATATTTTCAGTTATTTAGATTGTTGAATTTACTTACAAGCACCAGTTTAATAAGAAACACAGCAAACGTGAGGAAATTAATGCTCATTAATGCAGCTTCCGGAGGGAAATCCAAACTAGAGTCGTCTAAAAGTCCGCGTCGTTTGCGTCTGTGCCGCTCCGTTGGTTGCCACAGCACCGAGAACTGTTGCTCTGTTGTTGAAATGCAATAATAATAATAATAATATTTTCTTAAACTTCAAATTAATACGCACCAATTACTTTCATTAGATTGTCACTTAGCTGTTTAAGTAATTTTATTTTATTTTCTATGCTGAGCGCTGACTTTTTAACCCAAGTTTTCTGCATTGTTTTCAGAAACTTTAAGAAACCCTGCATACTGGGTATAAGTGATGTATCATCATTGCCAACATTCTGCTCCGTAGCCGTATCAGCAACGGATTCGTCATCGTCTGCACTCTCAGTGTGCGACGAATGACGTCGTGAGGTGGTTTCCACTTTCGGTGTCACAACCACAGCCACATCTACATTCACTGGCGGCATCTCAGTGCTGTGCACAACAAGTTTAGTCCTAGCATGGATTATCTGGCTGTTGATCGGCACCACGATTTGTGCGCTGTTTTTGAGGCCACCAGTACCGGTTACCACCAGTGAATTACTGTTGCTATTGCTTAGACCAAACCGTTCCCGCTGATATTCGATCCATACAGAACTGGGTGTGGTGAAACCTTCCTCACGATTCTCCTCCTTTGGCGGTGTCTCGACAGCCAGTTGTCTCCTATAGGATACATCTTCTGCAATCGGTTGCGACTGAGATTTTGATATCTCCACCCATTCAGTTATACTGAAGTGGGAAAGTGTCAAAAGCAGACAAAGCTTGGCCACATAGTGTCGCATCTTTTCCGTTTAATGGTTGCACCACGACTGTAGAAAATTGCGGAAACTGTCTAATGGAAAATTCTGAAAAGGGTGTCAGTCGTTGCAACCCACTGAGCGAAGTGTTTTTGTGATTTGTGGCACAGATAAACAAGAAATTCATTTTCAAGCTTTACTTATTTGTTCATTTATTAATCTATGTTGTTGTTGTTGTTGTTTCTGTTTTAGCTGTTTTCTTTACAAATTGCAATTGGTTCTAAAGACCGAGTACGTTTCTTGTATTTGATTTGGGCCGCTGTTCTATATACAGTTTGTCAAGTAATTGTTTTCACAAAAAAAAAACACACACAGAATATATATTTTGTGTTTTTAAAAATAAAAAATCCAATGGATCTCAATATTTTCGTTTTGATAAGAAATATTTAAACTTTAATAAAATATAATATGTGAATATCAAATTTGCCAAAACTATTACTTGACTAAATGTATGTATAATATTGTAAGTATGTATGTAAATAGTATGCATATTTTAAGTACTGCAATTAGTTAGTTTTATGCAATATACTAGTTTTGATTCTCAAGAAAATTTAGCACAGAGATTTCAGTTATAAAAGTTATCTGAAAAAGCATAAGAAATATGTATCATAAGAATTATCAGCAATATGATGAATGATAATAATTATATATTTAGTTATCTAAAATTTGAATTGAAACTAAGCCGCTGAAGAGTTTCAATATTCTTAACTGGGTGCTAATTAATATTTTCCATAGTTTACAGTCTGACAATATCGAAGGGAAAAATGTGCATCCGACGAATGGACGCTATTTGATGTGCTTACAAAGATGAAAACGCATCCATTTAATCGCCTTGTCGCTAATGGCCTCCACTTTGGGTGAGCTGGAGAGACGATGGCAATCGGCACAGTTCGTTGGGGATGGATAGCTTTCGCTGGGCACGCTATGGCTGCTGCTCAGTGGCTGCATCAGTTCGGGATTGGTCGGTCTGGTTGCATTACCAGGTCAAATGTCGCCAGCGCTGTCCCAGCGTATGTCATCCGCTTCATGAGTGAGGTAGCGTCCCAGTCCCACCTGTGTCTCCAGGTTCCGCAGATCCCGATAAGTCTGCTTATCCTGCAGCCAATAGTGCATAAGACTCTTGTCGCAGGTGTATCGCTTTCGTTGCTTCACTTGCAACAGGTTGTTGATGAGGTCAATGGCTGCAATTTAATTATTTCAAAAATTAATTTAAAAGAAACTACATCAGAAATTTAAAATTAATCGGTGGTGTCGAAGGAATTCATTCCAAACTAATTTAAATTAATTTTAGTAATTAATTTAATTTCTAATTAATTAATTTTCAATTGGTTAAAGAAAAATAAGATAGGAATCGAATTGGTCTATAAACAAATGACTCCTTTGATATTTTCAATTGAGTCTAGTGGCCGAGAAACAAAATCCTTACTTTATCTATGTACTAGGATATTTAGTTAAAGTTTTCAAACGAATAAAATATTATATTATACATTTAAAACACACTAAATTATTCATTTAAATTGCAAAATAAGAACCTATTAATAATGAAGATTGTAATGGAAATGTAAATATTTGTCTTTTGTACTTAAATTTTAAAAATAAATAATATGAAAATAGTTTTAATTTGAATTTAAATTTACCATTTGAGGAGATCTCTTTCCAGGGATTTGGAGGATACATAAAAGCAGCATTCTGTATCTGATCGTTGATATCCTCCTCCTCGTTGAAGGGAAACGTGCCGCTGAGGCTTACATAGATAATAACACCGACACTCCACATGTCCAGGGAGCGATTGTAGCCCTTGTTGCGCAGGACCTCGGGTGCCAGGTAGGCGGGTGTGCCGACAACCGAGCGTCGAAAGGACTTCTCGCCAATGATGCGGGCATAGCCGAAATCACAGAGTTTCACTTGCGGAAATTCTGCATCCGAGGAGAGTAAAACGTTCTCCGGCTTTAAATCACAGTGCACAATGTTCTGTGAGTGAAGATACTTGAGCGCAATAAGGATTTGTGTGATTAAAAATTTGGTGACCCTTTCACTGAGTCGTCCACGTGAATGGGAAAGTATCATTTCCAGCATGTCACCCTTGAGCTTCTCCATGACCACAAAGATGCGTTCGGGCGTTTCGAACATACGCTCGAGATTAACAACGCCGCAATGGGTGATGTTCTGGAGAATGGCCACCTCGTTCTTCAACTGTGCCTCCTGCTTGGTGGGAAAGCGCAGTTTGTCAATCACCTTGATGGCTACCTCGCGCTTTGTCTTCTTGTGGACACCACCGTAAACGACACCGAATTGTCCAGAGCCCAGAACCTCATCGGGAAAGATCTGATATAGCTGACCCATATCCTGGACTTGTTCCTCCGATTCGCAGCATTCTGTGATTATCAAAGAATTGGATTAGGATAGAGATTACTCAAGATTAAGACCAACTTACGGGTATTGGTCACATGCATGTAAGCTTGTCGAATGCTCGTCTCCCAGCTCTTGGCTATGTCGGCACCGATGCCACTATCCGGTGGTGGCAAACGTACGGCATGATCCTCCCCCACTCCCAGCTGTGGATCCTGACCCACATAATAGCTGAGATTGGCCGTGCACAGTTCGAAGCAGTAGTTGCTCTCAACTCGAGGATCACGATGAGCTTCAATGGAAAGCAGCTCTGCCAGTGGCAGTTCCTTGTGATACTTGCTCCCCTGTTCCGATATGAATAGGGTAATGGTCTTGGAGTCCAGACGCCAATAGTAACGCTTAAGAGCCTTGTCCATCGAGGTGTAGTGCACCATCCAGCCCTCTTTCAGAGCTTGGCCACCACGTTTCTTCGTGTGCTTCACGGACTGGACAATGCGCATGAGAGGAATGTTGGCGCTGGGTGAGGAGGATGATGAGGACTGTGACTGCTCGGACTGACCGTCACTAGATTTGCTGTCACCTCTAGCACTGCCATCATCCATGACACCGTTGACCAACTCTGGCGGTGAATTCTGGGCATTTGTTAGAGCTTTAGGAGCCTCACGTGGTCGCCCAGCCACCAGATTTGTGCCTCCGGAGGCTTTATTGTATTTGGCAAATTCGGACTGTGGTGTCGGACCGTCTTCAAAATCGCTGTCATCGAACTCCTCGCGAAAGAAATTGTCCCGTTCCTTTCGCGGTGTTCCATCGTTAATCTCCGCCTGCAGTTGACTGAGTTGCGCTTCTCCTGTGCAATCCTGTGGCACCTTCTCCATGCACTTCTTGTGAGTATTGTACTGGCAGTCGCGGCATTGCAATCCCTGCTTGAACAGACCCTTCAGCAGCTTCTTGCACAGTTGGCAAACTGTGGGAATCCCATAAGTATGCACCATAAAGGTGTGTGGAATTCGAAGGACTGTGAGACCATTCCGACTGCTCCCAGAGTGAGTTCGCTGATGACGCGTTGAGTAACCAGGTATATTCTAAGTAATTACGAACAATTAGTAAAGAAATTTTTGAAATTATTTTTTTTTTCTTAGAAAAATTGTTTTTGTATTACTAAAAACTGGAGTCTAAATCATAAAACTTAATTTATGAAAATACAGCATATCGTATACGATAAAAAAGTATCGTATATCGGAAAAACATTATCAAAATTATTCTAAATTGTTCAATCTTTTTAATTAAAAAAGAATTCTTATTACTAATGAAAATATTTTTAAATGCAATTTCATTGAAAATATTTTTTTAATTGCTAATGAAATTAAATTTTGAAAGCACTATTCTTTTTTAATTCAAATGAAATGTCAAATTCCATTTTCTAAAATATGCCTTTCTCTCTTATACAAATTATTCTGGTATCTGTAGATTCTTAAGTTATTTCTGTTGTCTTTTGATAATTAAATGGCTTCGCTCCGAGAACTATTTTAAACTGTTAAGTTTCAATATTTTAACTTAATATTTTATATGAAAAAGATTAAAATTTTTCTGATGCTTCCTTTGGGAAAAAGTCCGATATTTTGGTCATACAGACAATTTTGTTGTTGTTCAGTTTTCTTAAATTTCTAAACCTGAATAATCAAGACAAAACCTCTAACAATTCGAAGTCGTAGTGTTTATGATTTATGTGGTCTATCATATAAAAAGTTCCCACTACGAGTATTTAAATGTATTTCAAATAAAAGTCATTGAAAAACTATTAAGAAAAATGTAATTTTATTCAAATGCAAATAATACAATTAAGAAATAAATAAGAAATATTCAATGAGATAATTAAGTACAATTTGAATACTCGTAGGGAGCCCCATTCACCCTTAATAATTAACATAACTGCATATTCTACCAACTATAACTACATATATGTTAGAGTTGTATGTATGAGTATGTGAATGCTGTCTTAGTTTTTAATAATATCATTCATAAGCTCCGACATGCGTTTTACCAGTGAACTGCTTGAGTCATTGCGACTCGTCGACTCCTCGTTGGACACAAGCGATTGCTGTGAGCTTCCGGATGGACTGCGGGGTGGATGCAACGTAAACGAGCGTCGTGATGTGGCATCACTCGAGCGGTTGCAGTTGTTGGGTATTTTCACCACGCATCGTTTGTGATAATTCTGACCGCAGCCTGTGATGGGAGTGATTGTTGGGGATTATATACAGACGACCATAAGCGAGTTACGAGTTAGTCTTTTTTATATGACTGTGTGTGTGTGTGTGTGTGTGTGTGTGGTTGTGGGTGTTGGTGTAAATGGGTTTGTGGATGTGGTTGTGTGGATGTATGGGTGTCAGTTGTCAAGCTACATACCATCGCATTTGAGTCCTTGACGCACCAGACCAAACAGCATTTCACCGCAGAAATCACAGAATGTGGGCGCCTTATAGGAATGCACGTTGAGGTTGTGAGGCTTTAGTGTTGGCATTTCCGACGTCGGATAGAGTATGGCTGTTGACGGTTATATGTTTGGTAGCGACATTTGTTAAATAGCCAAAGTGTTGGTATGTTTGTTAGTATACTTACGACTGGCTGTTAATACAATTTCCACCAATGTCTCGTCCACAACTTCCGCTGCGGAATTGATTATGTGCAGCACATTGGGCGTACTATAGTCGTGAATGAAGAGCAGAATGCGTTCTGACAGATACGTGAGTCCACTATCCGGTATCTGGAATCAACACAAAAATAAAACATAAAATGGTGTTAGTGACGCCAATGTTCAAAGTGTTCAAAGTGCTCATAGATAATGTCCATTTCAATGTTTTGCTTCATTTAACGCTCATTTTTGCATATGACTCTGTTATCACACTCTTATCATATCGTATCTTAATTGATTCTGCGATAAGATTCTGAAGATATTAGATAGTCTGTCAGCAATATTTACCAAATGTGATATTGATATCAATTAAGTTATGTGTAATCAATGCTGATTCTGTTATGGTAATTCTCAAATACCCTTTAATGGATCATAATGAAGATGGTAAATTAATTTAAATATATTACAATACTCTCGCTTTAGAAAATAGAACTAATTAGATAATTATTTTAAAATATATAGTAATTCTTTTATAAAATTGCAGTAAATCCATGCTGTAGTGTATGTGTCCCTTTTGTGAGTTTTACCAACAGCGTTACATAGTCATCGAAGCCCATTATTTGGTGTGGACATTGAAAATTGATACTGGTGTTCGTGGAAGCAGCTGTCAAAGCTCAACTAAGCTGCCACAAAGGCCACAGTACGTGCCACCGACATGGCAAGCGAAATAACGTACTCCGATTCGGGTCGGAGCGGTGTAAAGGAAGGACTAAAAGCAGGAGCTAGTTTCGCAGCTGCCAGCTGGTTAATTGAATTGGTCATGGATAACTCCGCACTACAAAAATATCTATGGGATATATGCATACTACATACCATATAA
Source organism: Drosophila phalerata (assembly GCA_951394115.2). NCBI lineage: Eukaryota > Metazoa > Arthropoda > Insecta > Diptera > Drosophilidae > Drosophila > Drosophila phalerata. The sequence continues at coordinate 14,876,117 of OX596005.2, forward strand.
TATATTTGTGTATGAGTATGCAACTCTGACTAACTTAATGAAATTAAGCAATTACACTGCGCACATAAATTTATTACGTACACACACATATATAAATATATATATATATATATATAGTCAGACGTACAGGGAGTCAAAGGCAAACATTATAGTCCATTGGGGGGGTGGGGGAGTCAATGTGCCGAGTGGGAATTGGAAATGGGCAAACGATGGACTGTTGACATGACCGCGTTCCGCTTGTGCGGACAGTGAAAATATTGACATACTCTAGTCTAGCTTTTGCATAATTAAGTTGGCAGATGGTGACCCATTTAAGGGGTTCCAGGTAACGAACCCCCCCTTGCAAACTTATATATATATATATATATATACATACCTTAGTGTTTATGAAGTCGCATGCCAAATCCTTAAGCGATTTGAGCGTCAATGCATTCACTGGCACACACACTGCATCGCGTACGCTGCCAAATTGAAAGAGGAATGTAACCTCCGGTCCTTCCATGATGACAGGCACGCTGCCAACGCCGCTGCCTGCGCCGCTGCCAACGCCGCTGCCGTTGCTGCTGTGGTGTTGATGTCTTTGGGCCACGATTGCGTCTTGGCTTTGCCCAGCTCCCGGCTAGTCCGGGGTGTCCGGGTCGAACGGGGAGAGGAACAATTTCTCAATATACGAAATTCGTTTGCCAGCTGTTTCTCCTTCGTCTTCTTCTTCTTCTCCTACTTGTACTCCTACTTGATGGCGCCTCAAATGCCAAGGACGAAATAACTTTGTACTGCTTTTTTTTTCTCCGTTTTTACGGCTCTTATTGTTAGTGCTTCACTGTAGGACGTTTTAATGCAAGTTTTGCGGTTGGCTTCGGATTCAGTTTACGGCGGGTTGCGGTTTATTACTGCTCCTAGACAGCCATTGACGGGTTGTAAAAAAATCTGAAATAATGATTATAAAAAAAAAAAAAAAACAACAACATTATTTGTTTAGTGTTCATTGACTTTTTACGCTCTCAAATGCCCACTCATTGCAGAATATATTGAAAACAATATATTCAATATAATTGCCAAAATAATTGGCAAAAGTCATTGATACATAAAAGGATTATAAAATTAAATCAAAACACTAACAATAACAATTAAGTTATTGTATATCAAATAAAATTAAAATGAACTACAACCCTGCCTACCACTAAAATCGCATTATAATTGCATATTTTGTTGTTTAATTGCTTAGTGTTCTAATGGATAAATATTGATTAATTAAAAACCGAGGTATTGCCATAAAATTAGACTGATTAGCGTCGATAATAATAGACAAACTATTTAATATGCACTTGAATTTTAATAAAAATTCTATGACCCAAGCTTAAAATTCTTGATTATAGCATATATTTGAAATTTATGGATTCATGATAATATTGTTATATTATATAAAGATGACTCAAACCTAAAACAAATCAAGGGAGCCTAAAATATTTGATACAACTATAACAAATATTGCTGAACCAAAAATCCAAATTGTGCTGAAAAAATCGTTCAAAAATCAAGTATTTTGTACTTGATTTAACAAAATTCGGGATAACCAACTTCTCACGAAATTCGAGATCTATTTATTTGTGTATAAGCATATTGACCAATGTTCATATATTGTTATAATAACAAGCACACACATTCACACAGTTTAATGGGTATAATAAATATATAAATTAGAAACATATCTCAAGAATGGTAATTAATTTCATTTTAATTAGTTATCTGTAATTATCTGATGAAGTGCAATATATTAAGCTAGTTAGCTCGAACCATTTAGTATGTTAGGTCATGGAACGTGTATCTTGAACAATAGAGCTATAAATAATGTGCGCGTGCAGTTCAAATTTAATTTCATAACGTCGTACAAGTTTATTCAAATATTTTCACATTAGAAAAAAATGTAATTGAGCTTATTAAAAAAAACCGGTTGTTAATTGTTAGATGCCATAAGTACATATAAGACAAGGAGAATATTGTTTCAAGTTCGAATGAATGAGCTAATAGGAATGAAATTCAGCTTAATTTGAAATGGGCTAAAAAGGCAAATTTAAAGCTATTGGTGAAAAACAATTAGTGAGTTGGGCCACCAGCTGGGAAAAGAATGCAGAGAAAGGAAGGTAAGTACATATATGAAATACACGCATACTTGCTTATATGTACATGTGTATGCTTAAATATGTATGTGTGTTTAGAAGACAACAAGCCCAAGTCAAAGAAATGAAAGCCAAGTCAAGAAAGAGACTGAAGCAAGCGAGTGGCAGACAAGCAACTTTCTAAATATTTTTAAGTAGGTGTATGGACTGTAATGTTGTTGTTGTTGTTGCTGTTCTGTTTGTTGGTGTTGCTGTTGATGTTGCTGTTACTGTTACCAGACGCCGGAGGGATAAACGCGTAGGAATCGAGCCAAGTGCGTATTTTATTTCAATTGAAGCTGAAGCTGGACTGAAGTTGGTCGCGGCATTGTAACATTTAGAAACGCTTGAAGTGTCTCAAAGAATTTTGAGCAGCAAATGACGCAGCACTGAGACCAAAGCCAATATTCTGACATTTTACACATACGCGCTAAACATACACACACACACACACACTCACTCGCACTAAGACACACAGATACGGAATTAAATCTTATTGGTATCCATGAGATACAAGTAGCTTTGAATTTTGACATTTACATAACGCAGAGCAACAGCTGCCTTTAAATTATTATTGTTATTATGCATTATATAATTATGCTTTAGTTTATTTATATAAGTAAAATTAATTGCACTTCAAGTTCTTCAATATATATATGTATTTTCTGTGGCAGCATCAATGGATGCCACACTGACGCATTGTGACTAACCCGTTATGACGATGTGTATTGTCAGTTGTTGCTGTTTTATTTGATGTTGCAATTTGATGTTGTTGCCATTGTCGCCGCGACACGTTCTGAGTTAACTAAGCCAAAAGAGCAACTGACTTGGCCAACTGACTGAAAATGCGGCAATGGCAAAGGCAGCGACAGCGACAGCGACAGTGGCAAAAGCAAACTCAAAACCCGTTTTACTACACCAATACATACACACACACGCACACACAAGAGAAGTGAGAAGTGAGAAGAGAGAGAGAGAGAGAGAGGAGAGAAAGAGAGAGTATGTGTGTAAGCGACATTTTGGGTACGTGTGTGTGCCATGAACCAAAGCATTCGACCCATCACGAACTCCCCCTCTCTCTCACTCTCTCCCATGCCCCCCTTTTATCCTATGCACCATCGGTTGATACACTGCAAAAATGACCATCTTCTAAAATCAAGAACATTCATCTTAAATATTTTGTTCCTAAAATAAGATTATTTTAAGACCAATTACTAAAGCCAAAATTATTAATCTAAAAAATCATAAAATCTTTATATAAGAATAAAAATCTTAAAATTCTAGGAAGGTATAAATATGTACAATTTCAGATGAAATAAATAAACCCCCCACTGGTTACAAATTATAATAACATTTATAAAAGTACCAAGAAAAGATAAAATAAATATAAATAAAAAAATTAAAAAGAACTACAAATATAAAAATTTATTTTTATATTTTTTTTAATTTTAAGAACATTTTTTCTTTTCAATATTCTTAAAACCAAGATGTGTTCTTTTAATTTAAATCTTAGATCTGATTTTTTTTTATCAGTGTAGCTCTTCGCCCTTTAATATTCGCCTGTTTGTTTGTTTCCTTTGTTTGGATTGTTGTAACGACCGTTGCCGCTGTTAGAGCCACTGCCTTTTGCCTTAAAATTATCCACTAACATTTCTGTTGTTGTGGTTGCTGTTGTTGCTGCTGTTGTTGCTGCTGTTGTTTTGCCATTGCCGCTTCAATTTTGCACTTATTCTCTTTTGTTCAACGCCCTTTCTATGCGCCCATTTTCTTTGGCTGTCATTGTCAAGGCCTTGCGAAAACTACCTGTGGTGGCTGATAAGCGATTCTCATTGTGCCACAACATTTAGTTAGGTCTAGAGATGAGCACGTGCCGCAAAAGCGATGTTCAATTAAAAAATTGTAATATCTAAAAAAAATTTGTTTGAATGTAAGGAAATCTAGATAGAGAGAACTTGATCAAATGAGATAATAAATAAAAATTTCTGTCAAACTTTAAATAAAAAAAACTGCCAGAAAATTTCTTTCGGTTTTTAACTTTTACTTTTACTTAATGACCATTTAGAATTCCTCTTTCGAAACCATTTCACATTAATATTAATAGCCTACTTTTAGAAGTTTTAAGTGAAATTGATTCCATAGCACACTGGTCGGTGCCATAGGCCAAAAATCAAAAAGTTGATTTTGAGCTATTCCAGCGAAAACCGGTTTTTCGATCAGCTGATTGTCCAAACTTTACGATGCAAAAATTTTTTTTTGACATTTCTAACGGGACTTCGCAGAAATTGACAGCAAAGAGCGAGCACGTGTTTATGCATTTGCAAGTTGCCAGCAGTGCAGTGCAACACACTGAATTTAAAAAATCAAAAAAATATATAAAACAGTGTTAAATCAAAAATAATTGAAATGGATATTGTACATAATGGTATATACTTTATTTAAACATATAAATATATTAATAATTTGTGCTGTGTTTTGTGTACATCGTAGTTAAAGAAGTGCGTCTTTTTCAGTTCGTATATGTTGTGCATTACAATGTTTAGTTAAAGTTTTAACTGTTTACCCCCGCTTACCCCCCAACGAAATGTATATCATCTTATTTATCAATATTTCAAGATTCAAAAACTGTTTAGTTCAGCTGCGGAAACTTGCGGATTTGGATGTGACATTAAAAAATGCAACCTAACCTTTTAAGCTCTGATCCTTTTATTACTGGATGATGTAGGAAACCGATCTGAACCAAATTTGGCCAGGATATATATCATCAACTTAAATGCATACTCTATGAGTTTGGTTACGATATCTCGTAAAACAAGAAAGTTTTTCATACTAGAACTTAATTTTGGACCGATCGGTCCTATGACCTATATGATATAGTGGTCCGATTTGAACAAAATTTGGTCAGGATGTATAGTAACAGCCCAGATGTATATTGTGTGAGATTGGTTAAGATATCTAAAAAAATCAAGAAGTTTTTCATACTAAAACTTTATTTTCGATGTTTCGTTCCTATGAAAGCTATAGGATATAGTGGTACGATCTGGCCAATTTTTTTAAAATATACTTATAATATTTTTAAAGATTTTTGGTGAAAGTTTCATAGCGATAGCTCATCTAGAAGTATTTATGGCCGCGGCTCCATACAAGCCCGACCAGTGTGCATAGTGGAGCTCGAAGAATATTGCAAATCATTGATACTATTGAGATGTGTTCTACAAATCTCTAAATTATTTTTTAAATTGAATAAAGATTCAGAAAATACATTTTAAATGATATTATTAACTATTTTTTTTTTTTTGATTGTGAGAATATGTGCGAAAAAAACAAAATCTCTGACATTTAAGTAACACCGACATTTCAGACGTTTGTTTTTAAAATCAAAAACTCTAGAGATTCCTGGAACGCACTTGCTTTAATACATATCGCTCATTTACTAGAATAGTGACATATCTCATGGCATTTCGAGATAAATTTAAAGTTTTAAAGTTTTAAAGTCTGCATTCAAAGCGGTCATACGTAAACTCTTCTCACGCTGTGTGTATTAAAGCTAGGATAATGAAATGTTGACACAACATAGATTATTTCATTTCTGCATTAATAACTCAAAATTCGTGTTTTTCGACTTATGTCACTCTTATATTTAAAGAGAGAGATAAGTAAAAGAATTTATTGATTCATTTGTTTTTTCAAATGATTGTTGTTGATGATGATTTGTTGTTTGTGTTCAACAGCCTAAACTGCCTATAGGGTATTTTAGTGTCGAATGTCAGCTGATCACTCTTATCATCTATATATGTCACATAGATTTGTCTCAATATAATATTTCGTATTTATTACTGTGAGAAATGCGCAATTCTAAGCTCGGACAAATGGCATTTACGTATCTGTAAATCGCTCAGCTCTATCCAAAGGTTTTTTGTATATATCTAGTCTTTGTTTTGCTCTTGACAATACTTAGTAAAGGACACTCAGACGTTTTTTTTACGTTATTTGTGTTGTTGTCCCAAAGTCGAACGCTCTCACGTGTTTATTTGTTAGAATATTATTAGATTTTTATTTCACAAAAAGCAAACAGAAATGAAATGCAAATAATAAATATTAAATACTTAGAAGGCATAAAACGACGACCGTTTTGGCTGGCTGATAAGACAGACTGACAGAAGAGAGGGCAGCCGGGCGCATGGCAATGGCATCATCATCATCATCATCATCGATAGATAATTAGCAAGGTGATAATGGGGCCACTGAGAGTGAGATGCTGCCCGGCCACGACAAGTTCAAATTCCAATGTGGGTGGGGACTAAGCAGCAACAGCTACAACATTTACGATAGGGGCCAAAAAAGCCATTAGAGTAAAACGACCCAAATGGAAAGGGAAAACAAGCGGACAAAATGTACGACCGGCCAAAGGGACCGAGGATGCCACTGAGAACGGACTGAACTCATAAATCCAATTCATTGCACGAGCAGAACTCATGTCAAGTATACGCCAGGCTGACGCTCTGGTCATAAATACCAAGGCCAAGGAATAACTTGAACGTGTTTTCTTTTATTTGTTTGTCTTTCTAGCCACGCTCCACTAGCATGAATATAGACATGTTGGAGATTTTTTGGAAGCACACGAAAAAAAAAAAACAACGCAGACAAACATTTATATTAGACGACCACAAAAACAAAAATGCCCAATAAAATGACACATTGTAGTCGGTATACTCGTATGTAGAGCCAGAGACGCAGCTCACTCCAACGAAAACAATAACAAACCAAAACCGAAAAACAAAAACAAAAACCTGCCTTATAAAATCAGCAAAGTCAGCTCATCTTGTAAATACATATTCGTTAATTGTTTCTTACTTTCTTTAGCAATGGCTTTTGTTTTTTTTAGTTGTGTGTTTTGTTATTTTTAAAATTTTATAGAATATAGCATGTCTGATCTAGTATTATTTCCTTATGCAATTTCTGTGTAGAGTATATGTTTAAATTATGTAGTACACTTGTAGCGTATTTCTCGCAATTAATTTGAATAATTAATATGCATTGCGAGCATACAAACACACGGGTATATAAAGTGTAAGAACAAGAGAGCAACAGAGAGAGAGAGATAGAGAGAGAGAGAGGGAAAGGGAGAAGGATAGACACACATACACACTCACACACACACACACACACACACACACACACACACACACACACACACACAACCGACACACCTTCACTCGTGGCCCATTTTGTCAGGCGTTCTTTTTCTTTGGAATTTTAAATTTTTCTACTGTCAACGCGACCGTTGTGGCAGCATCGTTTGCGTCGTTTTAACGCTCACGTTGTTGTAATCAACTCAGCCAAAACTAACGAGGATAATTCGCACGTTTGTACTTTGGCTCGTTTGCCGCGCAACTGATACAAAAACTGAAGCCGAACACCATCAGCAACCAAAACCAAAACCAAAAGCATCATTTCATTTCAACTCGGGCATATCGCTTCCATTGCTCACTTGTTCTCACTTACTCTCACTTGCTTTTAATGCTCCGCTGGCTCAGTTTTGCTCCCATCGCTGCCAGAGAGGAGCGTGTTATTTGTTGTTTATGTTGACGCAACGCAGTGTTTGTAATGCTCGCCTCTAATAGGCCGTCTTCTTGACGCGTTTCCTTAATTGCATCTTCTTTTGTTTATTTATCACAATTGCCTCTATTGCTTTCGTATCTTTGGCATTTTTCTTTATTGTTTACATCGGCATTTAATAGCCGCCAAATTCGATTTGGAGCTTTTACAGGTGTTTTTGGAGTTGTACTCAAAAAGAGAGCGGCGCATGTGTAGAAGATAAAACGCGGTCATACTTAAGAGAATAAATTCAACAGGGTTGTCAAATTGCATTATATGAATAATAAATTATTAATAAGAATATAAAAAATATTTGAATTTTATTAAATAATGTAATTGCTATTCTCTGGAATTGTTTTTAACAGCTTTTATAGTTATTTGTTTTATTAAAATGCACCAATATTACAATGTTATATTTAATATTTGCCAACCATGCGTATACGTAATATTTGCTATCGTTCAAATCATCTCAAAGAGCTCTAAGCTTACGGTGCGCTCTCTTGTGCTCAAAGAGAGTAACACTCTTATGCTTCTCTCTTTGCTCTTATGAAGCGTTAAGCTTTTATATTCTACATACACTGAGCAAAATTGAGCTTATGCAACGTTAATGATTTATTGCAGCAGATGCTTATTTTGATACTATTACTACAATTATTCATATACAACAAAAATACAAAAATCTGTTAATCAGAATTTCCAACGCAATTTATTTTATTCCGACTGTTGAATTCCTAGCGTCCTAATTGAAGCGCGTAAACTGCTCGACGGAGCGGAAATGTAACCGGAAACGTGAAGCTTTCGCCAAATGTTGAAAAGGCAGCAACGTAATCGTTTTTCCACGCTAAGAGCTTTTCATTTCTACAGTCCTACAATTACTGAACACAGAACAGAAAAATAAAAACTGGCACACGAAGCAACTGCAAAAAGGAAGTGTAAAATTGTGGCAGCAACACATGTCGCTGCCCCAACTTCACTTGGGTTGGGTGTTTGTCAAACCGTTTGGAGTTCTAGGTCTCCTCGCAACAGACAACAAAAGCGAAGCACGTAATATAATAAAGAGATTTTCCATAGCATATAAAACGGAGCTTGCAATTCAACATCCAGCCACGCATTGTGGCTTTCTCTAATAGAAATCGGTTTTAGCTGGGCAAAATATAATTGGCCCCGTATTTTACGACGATACATATGTATTTAAATTACATACTCATATATACATACATACATCGTTTCATGTCCATTAGTTATAGCTCGACATTTGGATGTTTGGCTAATCTACAGCAACAGTTTGTTGGCTCGCATTGTCTAGTTACCATAACATTACAGACTGACTGAATAGACAATAAAACTGAGTGTTGTTAATTGTAATTAGCAATCTGAAATTACTTAATGGCCCTTACATAGACAGCTCTCTATATACTATATGTGTACAAAGCACTAAATGTTTTTAATATAAAATAAAAATAACTGCAATAATTATCGTATTATAATAATCTTGTATTATAATACCATCAAACTTCCGTAAAATGTGTGAAAGCAAATAAAACACTACCGCTTCAGTCGAGAGTGCACGACTGAATATTCGAATTGAGTAATCTTTTTTAGAATTTGAAAAACGAAGAATAAAACTTTAAGAAACCAGAAAGAGCATAAATGCAGAATTAATAATTATTAATTAGAAAATTGAACTTGGTTAAATATCCAGTATAAAAAAATGATGAAAAATCTATTTCATCAATATTAAAAAAAATAAATAATGATTATAATTTTGAAATAATTTTGCCCCAATATATTCATTTGCAAAATATTCCATATTCAAGCTATTTTTAAATGAATTGTTGTTGTCATTTTTTCATTTCTTGATAGACTATATCTGAAAACTAGCGGAAACATAGAATGATACGAAAATGTTCAACAGTCAAATTACAAAATAATTTATTAGTATAATTATTTTGATTTCCTTATGTTCGTTTTCTATTTTTTTCTTAGAATTTTATTATTAGTAATATATTTTAACATTTCATCAAGTATTTGATGAAAAAGGATTTTTCTCGCAGAACGTGCCCTTTTATTGTTATTTACTCAAATGAATAACACTTCTTAATGAATTTATTGCCGATATGGATATCCTAACATATGTATTTCATATATTCAAATAACAGTCTGCTGTTCGCCGTGTTGAACCTCTAAAATGCTTTGAATAAATTCCTAATACAATATTTCAAAGGGCAACACAAAGAATACAGACAGTAAGTTAACATATGGTGATTTTCTAATTGACCGCGTCTCGTAAATCTGTGCTTATGACGGGTTCATGAGTTTTCCCTTTTGGGAAAATAATTTACAATGAAATGAAATAAAATAAAAGACCAAATCAGCAAATTTAGGCTGCTCGTACATTAAATTTACATATATTTCTAAGAGGTAAAATCCAGAGGCAGTCTCAGCTTCAGTTGCAGGCCCTCAAAAAGGGGGCGGGGCTTGTTCGACTGACGTAGCTTCAGATGTGAGGAAGGGGGAGAGGGGGGTACTGGGCCGGAATGCTTAATGCGGCAATTGTTAAACCAAATGCAAATAGACGTTGCAGTTGCAGACAACGTCTTCGCCAGACCGCGTGCCTAACATAAATCAGTTGCCGTTCTGAAGCTGGAGCTGTGCCTCTTTATCGTTCTCGTTCTCCTTCTCTTTGTCTGTGTCTGTCTCTTTCTCCGTCTCCATGGTGCACGCCTTCTTGTCGACAGTTAGTTTGGTAACGCGCTGGAGCGTTTTTATGGTTTGCATGTACAATTTCTTGGCCAATTCCTTGTCCTGGCCAGCCTCCGAACTTGCCGCAATTTCGCAGTCACTGCAAGTAGCCAAGAAATGTTGCATACATAAAAAGGAAACAAAGTGCCGCTAATGCGGAGCCGGTTACGGAAATACCAACTCACTTGAAGTACTCTCCAGTTACTTGCTTCAGCTGAGGATCCGTAGCCAGTCGGATGGCGCTCTGGGCACCCTCGAATGCGTTCTTCATGAATAGCCACATCCACGGGTAGGTGATCACTTTAACGCAAATAGCCGACATTAGCGGTGAGCTATGTGCGAAAAGAATGCAAAAGTTAACTAATTTAATTTCCATTATAATTAAAACTCAAAACAATTAATAGATTCAGTGCAGACTTGAAGATACTCTCAGTAAATTTTCAGACTACTAGAATATCTGTTTTAAGTAGCATACTTTTAGGATCGATTAAAAATATATTTGTAAGCAGAAACCGAAATTTTTTATTTTTGCTGCGTTATTGTACATGTTTTTTTTTTATTCATAAACTTTACAAATTGTTGGACATTATGCAGACAATTACCTGCTTTGCAGCTTATACAGAGTATTAAAAGCTAACCAGGGATTAACGAGATTACAAAATGACAACGAGTTTTATTTAAAACTTGAAAACTTTGCAACTTATCGTAAGGAATTTAGGATAAAGACGAATTGTATACACTCTTGAAATTGAATAGAATATGATTCTATTCTAAATGTTGAAATAAATTTATTTATCAACTATTTATAATAAAACGAAGTGGGATAAAAATCGTAAATATGTATTTTATCCTTATAATCTGTTCTTGTAAAGCTCTTTTTATAAATGAAATTTGTCACTTTATATTTATTATCTGAGTTGGAGCTAACAAAGTTTGAGTTAAATTGGCCATTGTTAATCTCATGACAATGCGCTTGATCTTTAAAAGTATTTATATTCTCATTGCTTTAATTACTTTTGCAACTGTGGTGGCATAAACAAAAATCCTTTTTTTTTGGGAAGGAGGAACCACCTCCTTTTCCCATTTCCTTCTCTGACTAAGGTAAGTTTTAAGTATTCGCCGCTCTGAAATGATGGCGTTACTGCAGCTGCCTTTTCAGGGAGGATTACCAACTCGCGCTCAATTTGCTTAGCTGTCATTGTTGTTGGTGTTGGTGTTGCTGTTGGTGTTGGTGTTGCTGTTGTATGCTGTTTGTATCGTTGCTGTTGGCTTACAATGGTGCAGGTTCACCGACACTTGAACATGATAAAACGATAAATAAATAATTAATGCGTTTAACTTTTCCATTTACGCTTTTTCCGTGACTTGAGCATTAACTGCTTTTCATTTTCATTTTCATTCATTTCGTAGTACGGTACAGCAAACACACACACGCACACAGATAACCGCACACACACTCACACACACACACACCCACACACACACCTGCAGCCACACAAAAGCGTGTTAAAGTGTGCGTGCGTCTATCTGTCTGTTCCTGCCGTGTCTCTTTTTGCTTCCCTCTGTTGCTCTTCCTCTGTTGCCCTTCCTCTGCTGGCGCATAAATGGTTCCATTCACCGTTGGCTAGAGTGTTGCAACGCTTTTGAAACTGCCCTTGCCACGACTATTATATCCCTTCCCTCGCCCCTCTATCCTTCCCTGCACTCCTAATTCTTTAGATGCATTTCTGAATCGCATTAAGCACCCGTAGGGCTTGCTGCCAGAACCGCTAAGCCAGACAAAGCTCACGTCCATCGACCCAACGGAGAGCATCAGAAAACTGCAGTTGATTACATGGAAATGTTTGGTGTGAAAAGCACAGCAGAAAACATACTCGTTTTAAATGGTTTCCCAATACCTGCTGAGCACTTTTTCGCAATTCTGATTTAACTTTTTCACTCTTTTGGAAAAATAGTATTATGCATATGTTTAAATAATAGTGTAATTCAATTTATTCTAATTAAGAATTTGATTCACCTGAGAGTTGGTTGGATAACTTATAACTTATGTAAATATAATAAATCTTTTAGATAATGTAAAGATTTTAATATAATCATCGTTGTCAATATTGGATATTTCTTTTTCTGAAATTATATACTTTTCCATTAAATACATTTTACATTTTCTCTTAGTCAGTTGGAAAAGTATTATTCATATATTTTTAAATAATAGTATAATTCAATTTATTTTAATTAAGACTTTGATACACCTGAATATTGGATGAATAACTTTTGCATTTTTCACTGACAAAGTAATGCAAATGATTACAAAAGTTAATTGCTTAATTGCAACGAAATTTTCAATGAATTAATTCTCTTAGGTAATGTAAAACTTTTAACAAAATCATTGTTGTCAATATTGTAAGTTTATTTATCTCAAATAATGAGCATTTATTCGTATTTCTGACTCAACTTTTTCACTCTTGTGGAATAATATTATGCAAATATTTAAATAATAGTATATATCAATTCATTTTAACTAAGACATTGATATATTCAACTGAAAGTTGGAAGCATAACTTCTAAATTTTTTATTTGCAAAGTAATGAAAATAATTACAAAAGTTAATTGAAATAAAACTTTTGGATTGTGTAAAAACTTGAATATATTTGATGTCAATATTGGAAGTTTCTTCATTTTAAACAATATAGTTTTCCGTTAATTAAATTTTCAGACATTTAGTTTCCTTTGTGTGCCGGGATCATTACTAGGATAGGAATTCCTAACATTAAAAGAAAACTTTTTCAACCACTATAAATACTTACATTTGAAATTAGTTTAAAAAGATCTATTTCTGTTTGTCAATTTTAAAATGTATTCAATGTTGGATAAAATAGACAACTGCTGGAAATCAGCAGAAGCCAAGCAGTTGCCTATCAATAAATAACAGCAAGAATCTGGCTGATTGACTGTTTGACTGCTTGACTGGTTGACTGACTGACTGACAGGCAGCGTATTCTTTGGCTCTGCCAATGCCAACCACCTTGACCGTCGCAGGAGGAAATGATGCTGCCAACAACTAAACTGGGTGGGAGATGGTCGAAGGAGGAGCAAGAGGAGAAGGAGGAGGAGAAGGAGTAAGAGGACAAAAATGGAAAAGTGCAGCACATAGCTGACAGCTGTTTCAGCAGATACGAGCCTGCCAGACATAAAAGCAACGAAAGTCAAAGAGTTATCTTTCAGATGCTCTTGACGGCAGCGGGTGTTGTTTATGTGTGTGTGTGTGTGTGTGTGTGTGTGTATCTGAGTGTGTTTGAAGTATAACAAAAGTTCAATTTGGCGCTACAAAGTCTGTAAATAGAAAATCTACTTGGAGAAGCAAAACATGTACAGAAAAAGTTGAAAACGCTGACAAGAATTGTGAGAAGGGAGGAGAGAGAAGGGAACTGAAGCAGCTGAGTGAGTGCAGGCTGCCAATGGACAGGAAGTAAATGCATACAAGGTACATTTATCTGAGTATAGGTATAACAAGGAAGTAATACACATACAAAATAGACATATGTAGGTGAGGTGAGGTGAGGTGAGGTGAACTCGAGGCCATCTTATACACGTCCACTTCATGTTATATCCGCTGTTCATTTGCTGTTTTATTGCCGCAGCCCGAAGCAGTTTCTTGGTATATAGTATAGTATGTGTGTGTGGCATGTTGCTCTGTTGTTCTTGGCGCTGCGCCTGGATCACGTGCCACGTGCCTATTGCCGCTTTGCTGAGCCTCTGCCTCCGGCCCAGATACATCGCCTGTCAAGGTGCTGCGTTTTATGTCCAAATGATTTGTACGCTTGCCCTGGTATTTGATTTCTTTTCTTTCATTGTTTCGCCTTTTGTTTCAATATGCAACATTGCAACACTGAGAGAAAAATATTCAAAAGAGTGGCTGAAGCTTTAATATGCAATTTTTTATATCTGGAGATTCCAGTTTCCCAATTTCTTCAGCTTTATTTTGCAAAACAAAAAACTATGCCTTATTCTGTTTTTCCTTGTATCTTTATCATGGCTACAAACCATCAACATTTTGGTATAGGTTCGGTTCATGGTTTGAACCATAGAGCAAGACTAAGGTTTGATTCGCGTACCTTAACCTTCTGACTCGTTGGTATGGGTTTGAACCTTGGTTCAATTTTTAAAAAGTAAGTTTTGATTTCTTGATTTTAAGCATACTGATGATATTTATTAAACAAATTCCTTTTTTTTTTGTTATGTTTGAACAGTAACAAGAAGCTTTTCTGACTGTGTAGAATCTGCTCCATTCTTATGTCATTTTGCAAATTGTAATGACGCATGTTAACAATGTTTTCTCTTACGGTTTCGACCTGGTCTGGCATTGGCAATGCCAACTGGATACGATTTCAACATGTGTAGACATTACAATTTCGTGTCTATGATGGATTATGCTATTGTGGCTTCTGACAGCTCAACTTTTGTATGTGGCAAGTGTCCTGTTCAACTGTTCAGTTGTCCAGTCAGGCAGCATATTGAACCTACCGCCTGCCACATGGCATGTCATTTCACTCAACTATATTTCAATTATTGCCATTGAATTGTGTAATTTGTGGTGCGTGTCGTTGCACATATGTACATTTATGTAATACTTGTACAGGTGTGCTAAGTGAACTGAAGACTCCAATTACAATTGTTCATGATTT
The DNA here is from genome assembly GCA_951394115.2 of Drosophila phalerata. Lineage (NCBI taxonomy): Eukaryota > Metazoa > Arthropoda > Insecta > Diptera > Drosophilidae > Drosophila > Drosophila phalerata. Next base: position 14,891,292 of record OX596005.2, read on the forward strand.
GGGATTATAATCTTCTTATACTTGCAAAGTTGTTAGCAACCATCGAACGTCAGTAGCAGACATTTACTTGGTTTAATTTTGTTATTCCAAATAATATTTGGGGAAAATTCTCTTACAATATATAATATGAAAGTCTCTTTGATATGAATATAAAATGATGCAATTGTTACAGAAAAATAAATTCAAATTAATCATGTAAGAATCCTTTTCTAATTGATGCTAAATTCCCAACTCATCTTTAAGGCGAATAATATTAAATAATTTTCAAGTAGAGCCAGAAACCATTAAATTGCTGAATTGCAACATTCAGGTCAAACAAAAAACAAGTCGGAACGGCTATAGTCGAGATCCCGACCATAGGATACCCGTTTCATATTTCAATTTATTTAAAAGTACTTTAAAGAATTTGCTACATAATGAAAACTACTGCATACTTTTAGGTGATTATATCGAAATAAAAACTTTATTATTAACTTTGGTTAGGTAATACACCTGTTATACGTGTCCGATCTTGCTGCGGTTAGGTGAGACTATAGATAATATTATTAAATAACGTTATTTACCATTAAAACAGTGTTATCTTGAAAACTGTGGGTGTGGTATGATATGATATGCGTGGGGTATGTAGAAATATGTGTGCCAAATTCGGTTACTCTATCTCTTTTAGTCTCTGAGATCCTTTTATTCATACGGACAGACAGACATGGCTATATCGACTCGGCTATTGATGCTTATAGGGTCGGAGTTGCCTCCTTTGTCCTGTTACATACAGTCCATCGAACACAATATACCCTTTTACTTACTTTTTAAGTAACGGGTATAATAAAAGGAATTTCAGGAATTTCATTTGTCTTCATAATTCTAGATGTGTTGACATTCTGACTATATGTATCAGCAGATTACCATATGACATTGTGAATGACTTCATTGGTTGAAAAATGAGTTTGATTTCGAGGCATCACAATGTGTGGCAATATCTAATTTATAACTGTCGGAAAGTTACAGATTTGTGATTGCCGCGCAAAACTTGGTCAGCCATAAATCTTGGTCATTCATTTTGCACCCATCATTTAGCGATGGACTTGTCGAGAGGGACTCGAATCCCGCAGAAGGCGCTTGTCATTTGAATTTGGATTGCTGACACAGCGGCGCCATCGGCAGCATCGCAGACAACAGAACAACAGCAACATGTAATAGCAACAACTGTCAGCTGTGCGCGGCTGGGCAATAATTCAAAACCTCAGGATCTGGGCAAAGTTGAGGACCCGAGAGGTTGCCCCCTATGTAGCCCAAAGAAGTGGGCAATTGTTAAGTGCTGGTCTCGGCTTTACACTTGCGGATCGAATCGCGTCTCGTGCTTGGCATTTTAATTATAACATTTCACTTTTGTTGCATAAGCAGCTGTCGCAGCAACAACAGCAGCAGCAACATCAGTTGCAGCCGTGGCAAGTATATATGTGTGTGTGTGTGTGTGTATATGTGGATCTGAGAGTGTGTTGCAAGTGGCACTCGATGCTCGATTATCTAAGCAGATGATGCTGAAGGGGGGCGGAATTGTCATCATGAGTACTCGTAAGTTGTTTGCAGCTGATGTTGCTGTTGCTGTTGCTGACGTTGTTGCTGTTGCTGTTGCTGTTGCAGTTGCAACTTGTAGTCATTTTGTTTTGCCGCAATTTGCAACTGTTTGTCGTGTTTGCACGTCCTTTTCTGTGTATTGTGCAAATTTCGCTTTTTTTCTACACATACGCAATATATATGTGTGTATATATGTTATATATAGAGCTAAATAAATGGATAAGGGGGCTGGAGAGGGTACACGCTGTTAGCCAATTTGCATGCAGAGGCTTTAAGCTCTTGTCATCAGTCTCCTTTTCCTATGCCAACTCTCTCTCTCTCTCTCTCTTTCAATCTCGTTCCCTCTCTCTCTCTCTCTCTCTCTTTCTCTCTCTCTACAGTGCTGACTGCAGTTACTGTCCTTGACAGGCATCCTAATGGATTTCAGTTTGTTTGCCTTTCATACCGATTGTGAAATGCCAGCAATAGAAAGCAAAAGATGACCAACAAAAGCGCAATTTTAAAGCACTTTAATACTAGTGATAAGTTTTTCGAATAATGGGTAAAGATTTATTTAAAATACCTCTTTCGAGGTAGGAGTCTACTGACAGAAGCTTTTCCATGTCCCAAATATTTTTGACATTTTGTGACCAACGGCTTATTTAAATTTATAAAATATTAAAAAAAAAATTTTCACATTGCGGCTCACTTTTAGAATAATCTAAGAAAATCTAGAATAATCTAAGCTTTTTCAACGCTTTGATTAAAAGAAACGAACTGATAAAGAAGCTTTTCATCTCACTTTAAATGTAAAATTTACTTACATTTTAATGAGATGTACTGATATTAAGTATTACTTAAAATTTTGCTATGAAAAATATTAACAGTTCAAATTGCAATTCTAAACAAATCTACAAGAAAACTACTTTTAAAATCAATCTAGTTTATATTCCGTAAGTTTAAAAAAAATTAAATTATTTCTTGAAACTGTCTGTAATCAAAAAGTACGTTACTCCCTAATGACTTTTAGCACAAATTTCAAATTAATATTAATTATGGGAATGCAACCTGCTTAGATCGACCTTGGACTCGGCGGCTTTTGACTTAGCTCTTAGGTCAATCAGCTCTCGAGGCATTTCATTTTGAAATCTTTAATTACATTAGCATTTGGCCCTCGGTACTTGATGATACCTTGATGCGATGCCAAGTGGCGGGTCGCGACCACCACACAGACGACTTTTGATGGCAACCACGTGACCCAAAGTCAACAGTGGGTCACGCCCACTGACCAACATCTACCGCCCACCGCCCACAACAGAGCACTTTAAGCCAAATGAAAGTGCAAAAAGTTTTTTGCGCGGCCGCGAAATGAGCTTAAAAATTTAGTTGCCGTTTCAGTTTCAGCTGCAGTTGCAGTTGCACTTACACTGAAAAAAAAATTAAGATTTTGGTCTCAGAACTAAGAATTTTGGTATTAAAAAATGCGTCGAGAACATACAATTCTTAAATTAAGAGAGCACATAATGGTTTTTGGAAATTAAAAAAAATTAAAAACCAAGTTCTTATTTAAAGAATAAATGTTCTTAAAATTGAAATAAAAAATTTAATAATTAAATTAAAAATTAAATTAATAAATTAATTAAAAATATATATTACTTTGTCTTGGTAATTTTATAAATGTTTTTTTAATTTGTTATTAGTGGGGTTCGAACCGCCGACTACTGTTTCACAATTTAAGCAGTGTCTCTAACCATATTTATACCTTCCTAACAATTGAAGATTTTTATTCTTATATTAAGATTTTATGATTTTTTAGATAAAAATTCGTAGTTTAAGTAACTTGGTGTTTAAATACTGTTATTTTAAGTACCAAATATCTAAGATGTATGTTCTTGATTTTAGAAGCTGGTCTGTTTTTTTTCAGTGTAGTACTGTGTGCAACTTTTGGGCTTATGGCTTTGATTTCAATTTTAGTTTGTGGCTGTGGATTGGTCTCGTTACTTACTTGCGCAGGTGTCTGGTGCCTCTCACCAGTCCGGGCGTACAGCAGTTCACCGTAACCGGGGTATCTGCGGGGAAATCAGAGCGATATTAAAAATAGAAAAAACTGTGGCACGCTCGAGTTAAGCATTTCAATAATTTACAGAGCAACTTTTCAATTTCCACAATTTCTACAATTTTCACAAGCGGCGGCATCACACTGATCCCCCCGTGGCCCACTTACCTTTGAGTTCTTTGGCCAGCCAGCGTGTGGCCAAAATCACGGCCAACTTGGAGTGGGCGAAGGCGTCGCGTGCATGGAACTTGACCGCCCAGGTGCCAACATTTAGGGGATCGTCGAAATCGATTTTGGCCGCCTGATGGGCGTGTGCGGACACAAACACAATCCTGCCCTGCTCCGACCGTTTCAAGTGTGGCAGCAATAGCTGCGTCAGCAGAAAAGGCGCCAAATAGTTCACCTGACAGTGCTGCTCGAAGCCATCCACAGTGTTCACCCGGGTGTCGCCAAACACGACACCCGCATTGTTCACCAACACATCGATGCGCTCAAATTCGGCCATCAGCCGACTGGCAAACTCCTGTACGCTGCGCAGTGAGCACAGATCCAGTTGACGGGCCTCCACGAAGTAGCGGTCCGCCGGATTAATGTTGTCGTCACTTGAGGTCGGAGTGTGGCAGCCCAGCTCCCGCTTGATAATGGCCGCGGCACGTTCCCCGGCCGTCATGTTCCGACAGGCAAGGATAATGCGACCTCCCCGCGATCCCAGCGCCTTGGCAATCTCAAAACCAATGCCGCTGTTGCCTCCAGTAACGACGACAATTTGCTCCTTGATTTGATTATCGTTGGGACAACGCTGGCCGCTCATTATCGTCCTGCAATGCGGGCAATGCAAAGTTATATAGAGATGTATACTCGCAGAAGCTAGCTAATCAAAGAGAACTGTGGGAGTGAACGTGGGCGTGGCAATCTACTAATGATGTGTAACTGTCATTCGACCTAGATCATGCTGCCCGACGGGGTTATCTAATTCATTGATAGGCGTCAATGAAATCAGTTAGCTCATTAGCATACACAGATGAATAATTACGAATGTAACATAGGTTTATAAATCAAGCTATGACTGAGATATGACTGAATACAAAGCTTTAGGATACATTTTATCATTATATAATCATTACACTGAAAAATAGCTAAAAATGTAGATAAAAATGCATATTAAAAGTTACTAATTTATTTTGACTTGATACGTATACTTGATATACTATCGAATTATACGATTAAGTTTGAAAAATTAGTTGCCAATATGAAAAGAATTAAATATATATGCGATAATTCATTGTTTAAAAAAAAAACATTTTTAATATGATCAATATTAAAATTAATTGTATTTAATGCTCGATTGAACCAAAACTAACCTTTACACATGAATTGGTTACTAAAAGGATATTTCAGTTTGAATATTTTGCGCTTTTCAGTTTCGATGTAATAAAAATTTTTTGTTTCGGTTTCAGTTACGGTTACCAAAATCAATCGGTTAATACCGGTTAAAAGTTACCGTTTAGATTAAGGTTTTAATAGCTGAAACTTACGTTTATAAATCAAGGTAAGAGCATTTAGTTGACTTGAAAATATAGAACTTAAGGTCATAAGATATCATCATAAAACCATTAAGTAATTTAAATCGCATATTTAATGTTTCGAAAAAGACTTGTGACTTTAATATATTTTCAATCTAACTGCATTATTATTATCAGTGTCGTATAGTTTTTGATATATCTTTAAAATACTGACACATTTATATCTCTTTTCATAGATTTAACCACTTGTCAACTGATATGAAGTTAATTTTGTAAATTGTTGGAGTAACTTTGGAGTTTGTACTTTATGACCTTCCACTTCATTGGTTGACACTTATTTGGCACTTGGCTCCTACATCCTCCCAAGCACTTGCACCATTTTCTGAATTCATTTGCCAATCGCATTTACTTTTAGCAAACTTGAGAAAATCCACTTTACAAATATTTTCAACAGCTTTTGGCACTTGCCGCAGTTGTCAGTTGCCACTTGCTACATATTGCAATTGCAGCAGCACATTGCTCATTGCCACGCCCCCATTTCCGGTACCGATCCCCCTTTCCCCACTGTTACTGTCACTGCCACTGTCACTGTCACTGCCTTACAACTTGCACCTGCAACTGGCGCAGGCCACAAAAACCGCGACACTCAAAGCGCAACGCGCAAAAATAATCTTTAGATATTACATATTATCCGAACACTCTACGTGGCACAGTTGGTGGCACATTGTGGCATTGGGATGGACTTGGATGGGGTTGGCAGGGGAGATGGATAGAAAGTCTTCGCCCTCTTTATGAAATCCACTTAAAAAGTTTCGAATAAAGCGAGTTTTTACTTTGTCGCGACATTTATATATATGTATATATGTACGTGTCCGGCAAAAGTTTGCCGTGTCTGGCTGTCTGGCTGTCCGGGGGACCGGGTGTCCACATCTTATCGTTAGTGCTACGCTTTTCCGCTTTGCCGTAGTTGACTCATGAAAATGTATGAGCTGCCTGTGCCTCCTCACACTCCCGCCACTCCTCCCGTCACTCCATTTCCTCACACTTCTCCTCACACTCACCGCACTGTAATCACAATTCCAACAGCAAGGGCCGCTATTGTGGGCCACCAGGTTGAGAAGGGATCAGCCTGCTCGAATATGGTCAGCAGGCGTTCCATGATGACGATATGACCAAGTTTATGTACGGATGCTTGTCTGTTTGTATGCAATTTCAAGACTGTCACTTTCCGCTTATTGATGCACGAATGCGAATGTGAATATATATGTATGTTTGTCTGTACGTTGTGGTTGCCGACCGCTGCACTGCTCTTCACGACTCACGATCTCGCACTGAACTGTAATCATAATAATAAATATACATAAATTCTCATTGCGTGCACCCACATCCCGCTCTGCTTCAGCCACAGCCTCAGCCCCTGGTCCCTACACTGAAAAAATATAAATAGAAAAAGAGAGAAAATAATTCAGTCGAACATCCTTAACTCGAGTTATGAAATTTTTTATTTTTTTAGGTTTATTAAAAGAAATCACAAATTCATTCATATTAAATTGTGATGTTTTTTAAAAAAATATATATATAAAAAAATTATTTAATTTGTTAGCTGTTAAATTTTTTTTTTCGCCAAGATGAAACATTTAGTTTGAATTCTCAAAGATCGAGTTGGGGAACTTCTACAGTATGTGATAATTAAATTAAATTAACTTCGATTAAAGTATAAGTATGAAATTATTAAAGATATAGCTTTAACATAAAACACAATTACAGTCTTTGTGAATATCACATCGTGATTAGCACACTAAATAATAAGTTCATACTTTTAGTGCTGGGATATGCAAAGTACAAATAAAAGAATAAATAAGATAATGAATAAAATATAAAAAGAAAAAACCAAAAAAATCGTTTTAAAATTAAAGTTTAATTTCTTGATTTTGGCACATATTTCTTAAGAATATAAACGGGACATTATTGTGAAATTAAGATAATACGTAGATAAAATTGCATTTTAGAAAGTCAACATTAAAAAAAATCAGAGAACAAAACAATTCGTAGAAAACCCAGAAAATTATAATATTATTTAGAAAAATCGTGCTAGATTTAAGTATTTTGTACTTGGTTTAAAAAATTAAGGAGTTAACGTATCTCTGACACCGCATAATCCAATCTTATACCGGTATCTTGACTTTTTTTTCTGTGTACAATCTGTGAAACTCTGGCACACTCATACACGGATTTCCATGGCGACACAAGATGCGGCCGACAATTGAATTTAAATGGCTGCCCCGTTCCGGTATATTTTCAATTTACATAAATGCTTGTTGCTCGGCATTTAAATGAGCGTTAGACAGCGACAGAAGTAACCGCTGAAACAGAGAGTGAGAGTGAAAGCGAGAGTTACATAGTCCCAGGGCTGCTAAGCACCTGTCGCCGCTTTTTAGGTTAGGTGTGAATTTGCCCAGGCCGCGAAAAAATAAAAAACCTCGCTCGCTATTTAAACGCGCTTTTCCATATTTCATTTGGTTTTTAACTTCGCTTATTTATTTATTTCTGGTGGTTTCGCTCATTCAGTTTGCATATTTTTCGCATCTGCTGGCTAATTTAATTATTTAATTCATTTGTGGGATACCAATTTTAATGACATTTAACAGTTGCTTCAGCTTTTGGATGTGGCTCTTCACACGGATACGGCATTACGACACTGTTCTGAGGTGCAATAAAATGTTAAGGCAATCAGAGGTTTATTAATTTTCACTCTGGTGTGGTTCATTAAATCTTTCTTATTTTCACCTCTTAATTGACTACGCATAATTTTTGCAATCGTTTGGCAACTTTCAGTAGCTATCGACAACTGGATTAAAGAATTAATTATTACTTACTAAATAAGTTAAAGGGTTAAAATTTCAGCATCTCCGACCCTATAAAGTATATAATTCCATCTTCAGAATTAACAGCTGAGTTTTATAGTCATGTCCGTACGTGTGGGTGCCTAGATCTTAGAGACTATAAAAGCTAGAGCAACTAAATTTTACAAACATACTATAAACCAATAATGTTTACTACTTAGTCTTACTTCTTTAAAATAAATAAATTTATTTGAAGTCTTAAATACGTCTTATAATTATCCGGGTTCTCAAATAATAGCGTTTTAATAGAAAAGCATAAAGCATTACATAATAATTTATGTAATTATAATTTTTCGAGCCGAACCTTTTATTTCAGAAAGTGATTCGGTTCAGGTTCAGTTTCGCAGGGTACATATTTTTAAGGGTCCGGTTTATGATGCTTTTCAGGCTGCTTCCGAACCGGTTTGCAGGCTTAATTTGAAAAGCACAAGTATAACCTCGTCTTGCACCCAATATGACTTACATACTTGCTTGTCTTGTTCTATATGTTTTCAGTTAAGTGCACCCTTTGTTTCTCCAATTAAATTTAATCAATTCGCTCGAACTACTTACTTATGTATTTATATGCAAGTGGGTATTCTCGAATTTACTTATTTACTTGCTGACCCCTATAACGAGAGCCCATTCAATCACTGCCAGTTGCAGTAGCTCGCATCCAGCACTTCCATTTCCGGCTATCCAATTGACGGTTTCAATAAGGGCGCGAGAGATGCGTCCCAGGCGCATTCAGACCCTATTCCACACCCCGATCAGTGCCCCTTACAACTCAACTCGAGCAGACACAGCAATTTAATGGTGCTGGGTATAAAAAATGAAATTCCATGAGCAGTTAGAATTTTAAATATTTCTTGTTTGTTTTTTATTTTGTTCTTTAATTTAACATTTGTTCATTTTACATACTCGTTTCGCTGATGGCGCCTTTTGGTTGTTGCGCTGCATTTCGTTTTCGTTTAGTTTTGCTTTCTTTTTAGCTTAGTCATTCGCTTTAGTTAGTTTGCTTTTGCTCAGACAGTTTGTTAATATTTAATGATAATTGCTAAATTGTTTTGGATATACTGCATTGATGTGCGATTGGATGTGATGTGATGTGATGTAACATGATGTGGTGTCTGTGGGAATATTCGAAAGACTTGCTTGGAACTTGTTTACTTATGCGTTTTGTCAGTGTTTCCTTTTCTTATATTGTAAATGTGCCTGGGTTTTCAATGCCTTCGATTTCTTTTAGTTGATAAACGAGTAGTTAAGTACATTTTTTACTTTTGTATTTCGAATGCTAAGTAGTTCCTTTATTTCTCCTATTTACAATCAGTTTCTAAAATCATTTGAATCCATTTAATATGATTTGTTAACATAGCAAATGATTCAATAAACTTATTAACACAATTCACAGAACCATATAAGAATTTAGGTAGTACTGTATTATACCTACTGATCTGATGTGTTCAGCTCTATATTTTAATTTGCCATTCCACATGAATGACTTCTTTATTCCTGACAAACAATCTTAGTTTCGTTTCAGTCATCAGTCGTTGTGACATAACAGCTGTCTATTTTTCGGTTTTTACTGTACTGTACAACTTTGCCAATATTAATTACAACAAATCAAATATATAAAAATGCGTTGGCGTCTGTTTAGTGTCTTTTATATTTGATAGAAGTCCATTGCAAACAAAATTATTTTGAGGAACACATCATATTGTAACTAATTTGTAATCTCTAATCGAACTACCATTATTTGAGTTTCATTTTATAATTAGTATCACTAACAAGCCCTCTGCTAACTTTGTTGTTCAGATTGATTGGTAAAGCTATAGAAACAAGTCTTAAAGGATAAAGATATGACGTGCATACGAAACCAATCTAATCTGTTTGAATTTGGAGTGATATAGTAGTAGATGTTTCTATTAAGACCAATGCATTTGAAATTTGAAGTGTATCTCACATGCGACATTATACTAAAAGATTCGAGCTGCTAAAAAACAGTCTATTATTTTAGTAGCAGCTATTTAAAGTATGATCTTTTAATTCACTAATTATAAAGTTTAACTTTTGTTTGGTCAATTGTGTGTATATATAAATTTTATATATATAAGCATAGAGTTTTAATTATAATTATTTCGATTTAGATGTATGTTCAGAATGCATACATCTTTGATCTAGAATTAGATAATTTACAATTTGTATTAGTTTCTTGTTTGCTGTCTACTTAAATGCTATTGTCAGAAGGTTCACCCTCCTCTGCAATCCCCCGCCAAGGCAATGAATCTTTCCCCACCTACCAAATAATGAAATGCGTATAAAAAACACCCTTTAGTATTTACAATTGATAAAAAAAATTGTGAAAACTATCAGAGAGCACTACATTTGAGAGTTGTTATGTAATTCCGCAATTAATTTTGTATATTTACTTTGTGTGGGATATTTGAAATTTGTGAGACAACATTTTGATGTCGTTGACAGCTGACGATAGTTATTAAAAATGTATTTATTGATATTGCAATTAGCGCTATAAATATTTTGGAATCTCTGCGTTTTGAATGTGCCAAAAACACAAGTACTATCTATTTATTTATTCATACTATACGTATCTTTTATGTTTGCGTTGCAATCAATAACATGTCAGCACAGTCAGATCTATTAGTTTTAACTACGTTATATGGTCTGTGTATAGAATATGGTTTGGACAAATACGTGTGTCACTGTCAGTATCTGGGTCGCAATGTGTGTGTGTGTGTGTTTCGATTTATATTTTAATACTACATCCATGTTGTGGTTCATCTATATACAAATTGTCCCATTTTCAGTTCCGTTGAATTAGACTGCAGCATTTCTCGTTTCGCTGCTGGCATTTTGGTGTTTTAGCTGTTTGGTTGGGTTGTTGTTATTGTTGTTTTTGTCGGGATGCGCAGCTTTTAAGTGGCCGATATGAGGGTCAAAATCTGAAAATATATATATGCGAGCAAATATGAAAATTCGATTAGCGGCTTTCCATTGTGTGTGTGTGTGTGTGTGCACTTGTAAATCATTCAAACAGCCAATTGATAGCTAACATTCCTTTTTAGATTCCCAAGTGGTTTTTCGGGTCACCAAAATAGCGAATATCGCAAATGACAATTCTGAATTCCTAATTCTGTTATTATTAGACTTTAATAACCATAATTTATTATGCAATTAAAGATCCGAAGCATACTTAAAGTAGGCAATTCTTAATATCTAATTAATTAGTGGTCAAATACTTTGCAAATTAGAATAAATTGTAAATAAAACTATAAAAAATTTTAGAACTTACTTCGGTACTGTTTTTTACTCTTCTTCTTTTGTTCAATTTATTTGTCTTTTAAGACTTACTGATATATGGGTCATAATATTTAGTTAATTTATGAAAATTCCAGAGCATATATGTAATTAGCTAATATAGTTAAATTTGATCATGTATTAATTTTCGCATTCACTTTATCTTACAAGTTTGTTCATTGTCGTTACATAATATATGTATTTACATATTAGCCATTAGCCCTTTATGCCTGCTTTTGGTAGACCCCATTTTGCATAATGTGCCATTCAGTTATTTGTTATTACCTCAAAGAGCCCCACATTAATCCACAATGTGTTATATACGTGGAAGTGCACTAACAATGGCCATAACCGTCAACAAATCAATCGATTTTAATAGACATACACTCTTGATACTCTATCTATATATAATAATTTTGCTTTAGGCACAACTTTTTTGTATAATGCAAATGAGCAACTAACGAACTCATGTATTAGTTTATAATGCATAATTTATATAATATTTTAACAGAAAATGTATTCAGACAACCATTTCATTTAATTTTTTTAGACTAGCGAAGTAAAATATGGTTGTCTAAAAACATCAGTAGAATCAGAAGACAAAATGGGTTCCTCGGTTTGAATCCCACACTGCCACTTTAAAATCTGTTATATTCCTATTTTATTGAAAATTGGGAACACAGCGGGTCTTAGAATTTATTAAATGTAAATAAAATCAATAAATCGAGACCGACAATGAATCTTCCAAGAAAATTGTTCAATTCAACAATGACAAAGAGTCAAATAAAAATAATTACTTATTCAAAGGCTTCGACAAAGATTTAAAACTGAAACTCGGAGCTCTGTTTGAAATTTGTAATCTCTTATAATAAAATTTTTTATTTTGTATGAGAAATTTAATTTTTATTCGATATGGGGGTAGAGTATACAGAATATCCACAAACTAATCGTATTCGTCTGTATGTATGTTTATGTCCATTTTGGCACGTGCTTACATTGCATTGTTATTGTTATTGTTGTTGTTGTTGTTGCTGTTGCTGTTGTTCTTGTTGGCGATTGTATGAACCTTGATTAACGCAACAGGATCCACAGCTAGGAGAGAGAAGCGGGAAGAGAAAGAGAAGGCAGCAGCCACTGTTGTTTGCCAAATCTCTCGACGCTGTCTCTCCAAATTTTAACTATGAATGTCCCCAACTGGCAACGCCAACAACAACTCTATATATGTATGTATGAACATATATATTTGTAAGTGTAAATCTGTGTGTCTGTGTGTGCCTGTGCCTGTTGGTTTGTGTATGTATTTGTTTACCAAAAACCTTCTTAGCTTGGCTTAGTAGCCCCCTCGCCATCTGTATTGTTGTTTGTGTATTTGCCTTGGTCCCTTAACTTTTGCTTCCCTTTCGCCGAGAGAGTGTGAAATTTCATGTTTGTATGCATGTGGGTGTGCCTGTGAAAGTGTGTGTGTGTGTGAGTGGGAGTGTATTTTGCCTTTAGCCTTTTTGCCGCTTTTGGTTTTCGCTTCAAGTCAGTCGCAGCCCTGTTGACCAGGTTTAGAATACGGCAAAAGGAATCGCTTGCCGGTCAGCACATTAAAATATGTATATAGACGAGAGTTACAATGCATGCTGTTGTTGTTGTTGACCACATAAACAACGGCACAGAATGACAAAAAAAGGGGCAAAAAAAGAAACATTAAACCAAAGTCAGCCGCAACAATGTAGGATATGCCTTAAAAAAAAAAAAGAAATCTAACACCCTGAGAGGCGAACCAAAAACGTGTTGTGGCCCTGGGAACCTGGCTGAGGTTGCAAGTTGGCCAGTTGGTGTCACGTTGTGTCCCGTGTCCTGTACTGACTGTAGCGTGGTCAAAAACAATTTAACTGTTTTGCTTTGCTACACAGTTTTTATCGCAGACTCTTTCATTTTTATTAGATTCACTCGAAATGTTAATTTAAATAGGAAAGCTCTATTGTTTTGTGCCCAACACATTGTTGTGGCCTGTTTCGGACTTGTGGACACTTTTCACAGTCCTCAATTAGCATACCAAGGCATGACTAAAGAGGGAAGAGGAAAGAGGGGGGTTAGAGACATTTGAAAGCACATTAAATATGATTTCCTAAGTAGATTGTCAAAATTGCTGGCAATTATATTTAATAGCTCGACTTTATGTTGTATTCAAGTGGGCCATAAACGAGCTGTAAAGCCTAGAGAAATATGGCAAACCAGGCGAAATTCTCGAACCAAACACACAGGCAATTTATCAAAAGCAACAAAAAGAATATGGTCAACAATTTGAATCTATGAAAATCTCTATAAAAGAGTCTATAAGACACGCTGAGAGCTGAATATGCGTTTATAAAAATGATTAAATGCTCAATCTGAATAAACTTAAATTTAATTTATTCTCGGACTTTATATTTTAGCAATTAAACTTTAAATAAGTATAAAATATTGCTTATGGATCTTTGATTAAGCGTTGTTGAAAATTAATTAAATTTAATTATGCTTTATTTCAATTTAATTCAGTTGCCAATCAAACTTTGACATTTTTCAAATAACCTATACAATCCTTTCGATGCCAAACTTGTCAACAGAACTTGGCCACAAAACAATCAAAACTGTCCACTGAGCAATGTAGAAACCTGAGGGCGTGGCACACACCTATACAACCATACGCATACATGCTTGTTGGCAAAGTGGCAAACAATAACTTTCATTATGAATATTACAGGGTGTGGAAGTGAGAGGGCTGAAGAGTGGAGCCCTGAACAGGGTTAGCAGTCAGGTGCATGCACAGTGGTCAACTTGTCGAATGTTTTTAACAAATTACAAAATATGATTTACGTTTATAACGTGTGCTGTAAAATTTTAAAAAATCATATTGGTATTCATGATGAGGTTTTTATTTCTTGAAAGCTACATTTTTTTATTTTCATAATAATAAATGTTTCGATGCCTGTATATACTAAACATTTGTGGTAAAAACTAACCAGTTTATTATCAATCTTTAGCTTCTGTAAAAAGTGCATGATCTATTGCAACTAGACAGTATTGTTTCCGTTTTCAATATGACCGAATGAAAAGGTGTTTTGAAAAATCTGTTTCGGAATAGAGCACTGACTGGGAATTATTTATTTGTTTCAATAATACATAAGCAAAGTGAAAATGAAAAATACATAAATACAAATACAAATAAAATATATTTTATGTGCTTAGCAAAAAAAAACATTGAATTTTCTACCAATTTGCCAATTGTTGGGATTGTAACTCTTTAAGGAACATTAACATGCTGAAGATATCTTATTTATTTTGTATATGTATACGTAATCAATTTAGTTCCACTAGATTAAGGAAATCGACCACTGTGCCACTTTGCGCCGGCAAAAGGACAAAGTTTCGTAAGGTGCAACTGTTAGGAAATGGGGCCACAAAACTTTGGCTGCAAGGCGACAGAACACGACACGTTGACTTTGATCTTGGCCCGGCAAGGAGTAGTACTTTCTGGCCCAAAATGCTTGTTGGCCAAGATGGCTATTGCTGCTTGCCACTTGCCGCTGTTCTGACTGCTTTGTTTGCAATTCAAACGCAATTAAGCCGACCTCTGTACAAATAATAATGGCAGCGAGTGGAGCCAACTTAAATAGCACAGCACGGGACCCAAAATTAACTTCAAATAAATATGTCTGCTTGTGTGTGTGTGTGTGAAAAAGTTAATTGGCTTTGCGCTTGGTTTAATAAGCATAATAGCTGACTGGCCACGTGACCCGCAGTGCAGGCCATTGCGAATAAATAATTAAATTAAATTTCCGCCAAGGCAGCGCGTGTGCCATAAAAGTATTAATTGCAGCGCCGAATCTGGCTTAAGTTTTTGGCCAGGCCAAGGCTATGCCCAGATCCCTCAAGTGGGCAGAGACACACACACATACTCACTCCCAGGCAGCTGTAGCTCACATAAAAAGCAACAATCCGGCACAACCCGACGACGTGCATCAAAGCAACACATCCGATGCCCGCAGTCCAAAGTGTTGCCTGTTGTTTCCGGCAAAAACCAATTGCTAAGAGCTGGTGTGGGCTTCTGGCCGAGATTGAATTGGGAGATAATAAAAAAAAAAACAAGTCACAATGGTTATAATCGATATCCCGACCATAGAATACCCGTTTTTCAATTCATTTTATAGAAATTACTATTTAATAAAAACAACTGCATACTTTTGGGCGCTTGCACAGTGGTCCGGCTTGTATGGGGAGAGCGGCCAAAAATACTTCTAGTTGAGGTAGGGACTTGAAACTTTGCACAAAATTCTTTTATATTTATCCTAAAATAATATGTAAAAATCAGCCAGATCGGGCAACTATATCATATAGCTGCCATATGAACAATCGGTCTGATATTCAGTTTTTATATGAAAAACTATTGTTTTTTATTTTGATGCAACAATACTTTTTAAATTTTCGTATATAACCTGGGAAACTTCAGTAAAAATCTGGATACTATAGGTTATAGCTGCCATAGGAACAATCAGTGTAAAACGAGTTTTCGCCGGGAAACTATTTCGCCTTAAAATAATAATGACAGAAATTATAAATGTAATTAACAAAAACGAACATAAAATAAATAAATTTTTTTAATTTATATGTTTACCCTTTAATATTTACATATATGTGTAGTTACAATTCGACAAATGAATGCTTTTTTTCAAATAGAGGTTAGGTTACCTTTTTGTATTTTGCAAGCCGCACGGCACCTTACGGCACTTGAACTAAACTTTCTTATATTCTTAAAATGCTTAAGAATATTATATAAAAAGATTTGTGAATGCCAAAGAGTGCCATCACAACTAAAACTCTAACCAAACACAGAAAAGACAAACTAAGAACGTTTACAATTATGTACTAAATACAACAATGATTTACACAAAACACAACAAATATTACATATACTTTTTATTGTAAAAAGAAAGTTAATACCTTTCTTCAAAATATTAATCACTTCCATGGCACAAACACTTGTTTTAAATATGTTTAACAATTTTTTTACGGAGAGCTTCCCTTGCACGTTGCTTACGCTGCAATACACAATGAATATCATGCTGTCTCTTTCGATGCTATTCTTGAAGCGGACAGACAGAGCAAAACAAAAAGATGAATAAATTCAAATAGCTAGACCAATTATAAATAAGAATTGGTACATTTAAAGTCAAAATTTGGACTTTGGTTTTTTTATTTTTGGCCTACGGGCTGGACCACTGTGGCTTGTATTGAAATAATTATTACTAACTTTGGTTAGCTATTAATGTTGTTCTACTTGTCCGAATTTGCTGCGATTAAGTGAGATAAAAGATAAAATTAATAGATAACGTTAATTACCATACAAAAATATGGTAAAAATATGGCTTTTCGCTTTTTGCGAGTTTGGAACGGAGCGTGTCAAAAATTTAAAAGAAACTTGCCCTGCATGGGGTCTTTGTAAATATGTGTGCCAAATTTGGTTGCTCTATCTCTTATGGTCTCTGAGATCTGGGCGGATCACGAACGGACAGACGGAATCGACTCGACTGTTGATGCTAATCAAGAATATATATACTTTATAGGGTCGGCGATGCCTCTTTCTCACTGTTACATACATTTCAACAAACACAATATACCCGTTTTTATACCCGTTACTTATAAAAAATAAGTATAAGGGTATATTGTGTTCGTTGGAATGTATGTAACAGGGAGAAGGAGGCATCTCCGACCCTATAAAGTATATATATTCTTGATGAGCATCAACAGCCGACTCGATATAGCCATGTGTGTCTGTCCGTCTGTCCGTATGAACAAAAGGATCTCAGAGACTATAAGAGATAGAGTAACCAAATTTGGCACACAGATTTCTATATACCTAGCGCAGATCAAGTTTGTTTCAAATTTTGGCCACGCCCCCCTCCGCCCCCACAAATCGCGAAAAGCTACCACACCCAAAGTTTTTAAGATAATATAGTTTTTTTTGTAGTTACTGATATATATTATTATTATTTATTATCCCACTGAATCGCAACACGATCGGACAAGTAGAACAGCACTTATTGTCTGAAAATGATTCTTTAAGCAATCATGGCAATACATGCCCCCTAGAGTATGCAATAGATTTTGTATTGTTAGAAAATTTTCTTTAAAGTACTTTTATATGTAGTGAAATAAGTAACGGGTATCCTATAGTCGGGATCTCGACTATAGCCTTTCCCACTTGTTTTCATATATTTTTTAGTAACGGGTATAAAAATAACCAAGCATTGCCTCGGATGAAAAACGATGCATGATGAAACTGCTCCGCTGTCTTCGTGTGGCAACTTCCGGTGGATGCCGTTTGAATGTCGCCTTGTCACCCTGTCGCGCTGTCGTCCTGTCGCTCTGTCGTTCAGCTTCCTGTCGCCGTGTCGCATATTGACAGGCCCACTCTTATTAATATTATAGCAATGTGAAACTGTCGTTCCAGCCTTCGTCCCAATGGCCACATAAAATGCTTTAGTGTGCTCACAACTCTGACTGACAAACATCCGTTAGCCATTGTCGTTCCCCTCGTATAGAACGGGGTGGAATAAGGGTAGTGTGGAGAAAGTGTATTGCAATAAAATGATTTATTTGCACGTATTCTCTTCTACAAGTCGGAGCTGAAGCTGTAGCTGAAACTGAAGTTACAGACGTAGCTGAAGCTAGTGACATGTTGAAATATATATGTTCTAGGTTCGTTGACGGCCTTGTCGCAGGATTTTTATTGTCTAACGACACGCGTCGTGCGAATTTCTCATAAAAATGTCATAATTCCATTTGCAAAACGCAGACCAAAAGTCGCCCAAAATGTCGCATGTGCGCCTGCAGATAAGAACTGTCTGCGTCGGGGCATAGCAACAGATTCCGAAAAAGTTCCTTTCATAGGACCTCAGTTGGTGCGATTTTTATACTCGTTACTTACAAAATAAGTAAAAGGGTATATTGTGTTCGTTGGAATGTATGTAACAGGGAGAAGGAGGCATTTCCGACCCCCGAGTCGATATAGCCATGTGTGTCAGTCGTTATCTATTACTATTATTTTTAGATCGGACAAGTAGAACGGGAATAATAGCTAACCAAAGTTATTAATATAGTAATTATCTGCATACAATCACCTAAAAGTATGCAGTAGTTTTTATAAGGTAGTAATTTCATTAAAGTAGTTTTATATATATAGAAATAAGTAATGGGTATCCTATTGTCGGAATCTCGACTATAACCCTTCCCGCTTGTGTTTTTTATTTTTTTTTTATTGCAGCCGCAACTTTTATTAAAAGGCCATGGGGAAAAAGGGATTTTGACTGGCCCCGGAAAATGTTAAACCTTATCTGTAAATGTCGTTTGTTAGATGTTGTCGTCTTCTTTGCTGGTGCTTCTTTTCTTCTGCTTTCACTTTGGCTCTGCTTCGGCCTCAGCGTTTGTCGAGCGTGGCAAAGGATTTAAATTGGCCCATTTGCCTGGTTTGTCCGTCAGTCAGGCCGCCTGATTTTAATGGGCTTAAAATACTTCGAACTTGCCATGGATACTTTTATAGAGTTTATCAAAACGAATGGCAGCCATTGACATAGATACATTTCATTTGCATCCTTTTCATGCTGATTTTGAAAAATAAATTTCATCTACGTGGCGCACGTAAACAGAATTTGCTGCTTATCAAAGAAGGCAAATTGAGTTAAGCCATCAACAAGCTTTGCCGAGCAAAGACGACGGATTCTGCACAAATTGGCGTATACGCAACATACTTATTACGTATACGTACTGTTTGTCCTCCAACTGATTACGCAATTGTTGAATTATTGTTTGTACAATCAAATTTGTTATTAGGTTAAACAAGTTCGCAATTTATGCAATTTTGCTACACAAAATACATTAAATACTTTAATTTATTTTACGCATAATATAATTAAAATTTTTCTACTTTTATAATATTTCTTTTTTCCGTATTTTGCATTTATGGAGAATTTTTCCACTGACTGAACTCGAAATATTTCAGCTTGCAAAAAAACATTCCTGTCTGAAATTGTGAACTTTTTTGCTATTTTATTTATTTGCATATTAAGTAAGGAATTGATTGAAAAACAGAAAACTTGCAAAAAAATAAATTGTTTATTCAATTCAGCATTTATAGTTTTTGCT
Organism: Drosophila phalerata; assembly: GCA_951394115.2. Taxonomy (NCBI): domain Eukaryota; kingdom Metazoa; phylum Arthropoda; class Insecta; order Diptera; family Drosophilidae; genus Drosophila; species Drosophila phalerata. The sequence goes on from OX596005.2 coordinate 14,910,791, forward strand.
GAATATCCATTTTAAAATATATTCATGAGGCATTTTAAGCTTTGCTTGTACAAAACTTTACGCATTTCCTGATCCGCCTGAACCCAAGAAAACAACATAAATATTTCATGTTCTCGGCCGTATTTGTTATAGGCCATTAAAGGATATACTGATAACGGTTATTTGTCTGCTCACCTGCTGGGCTTCTGCGTCAGTCAGTTCAACTTCTAATGTGTTAGACAGTCATTAAATTGCAATTAGATTCCCCTTGCTCCAAGTTCCCAGCTCTTAGCCAAGAGAGACTTGTCACTCACTTTGCTCAATACGTCAATAAAACGCAACGCCTATCCGGCTAACAGGATTGATAGGCCAATTACAGTAACAACAATGGACAGTTGGGTCATTAAGTTAGACTGTTGCGAGCTGGCCTGGCATTTAATAGGATACCTTGTAGGACTAACCTGTGTAAGACGACCTAAATGATTAAAAGTAGGACAAATTAAAATGCCAAAGCCGTATTGAAATAAACATATTCTTTGCTTGTACCGACTTGTGTCCTAGTTAGAAAGGATAACCTAATGACATTTTGATTACGATACAAGCTGCTGAAAGCCTAAAATACATTCCAAGGGTTTTAATTTTCAAATGTCTACTACGATTAGCCTTGAAGTCTGATATGGTTATTGTTATTTCAATTGTTGTTATTCCAATTATTCATATGACAGCAGAAAGTACACCGATTTACACTGTCTGCTTTTAACCCAAATCACATATTCCGGTGAAAAAGCAATTGCCTCATTTGTTGATCAACGTAACTTCTAAAAAAGGGTATAGGCAATTGTTATTTTTTGATATAGTTATTACGTCTGCTGTTAGAGCAAGCATTCAAGGGTCTTGGCCATAAATTAAAGCCGTTCAAAGTGTCCATCATGTTGAAATGCTTGAATTTTTCATTGCTTGCATTTCAATTTCATGGCCAGCTATTAACATTGACAGTACACCACATACACACACACACAAACACACACACACACACACATATAACGTGTTGATGTGGATGAGCTAAAAATGTGGTGTTTACCACACTGTCCTATATGTAAAAACCTGCTGAAAGGCTTTCCAAAAATGACAAGAATGTCGAAAAATTATTTTACAGTTTTTTCTATCTTGTACAAATTGATATTTTGTAAAAAATTGGTATAATAAAGTATATGCTGCAGGCAGAGGAATTTTCCGACCTTATAAAGTGTATGCAAATACATTTTTGTTGGAATTCTGATTGATGATTTTGATAACATTAAGTTGATTTAAAAACAACAAAATCAAATACCATTTTATTTTAAATATAATATTGAAACAATTATAATTATTTATAGCACTACAGTTAAGAGAGATTCTCTAGTCTACTGTCCTCTTCAGTTATTTGAAGAATTTGATAATGTGCTATATATGTTATGTGAATTACTGGGTATATTTAAGATGACTACTCTCAACTTGTGCACTGTTAATAATTCTTTTTGTGTTTTTTTTGTGCAATTTTAGCAACATTTTTGTAGTCGATTTTTCTTTTTGAGCTCTTAAAAGCATGTTGCATAATTTAAACAGAGGGTTGCAAATTGCGACCGAATTGTTTTTAATTCTCTTGGCTTCTCTTGGCGCTGAAAAGTATGCTACAGCCAGCAGTCGACGGTTGACATATTATGCAAGTTGGTCTGTGGTTGAATTTTCGATGGGTTGCATGCTGTTGGCCAGGCTTACAGCAGCTGTTACTAGTGGTGGTATAATCATTTAGCCTCTAACTGAGCGTATGACTGGCATTACGAATTTATGACTCCATCAGTAAAAAGAAAGAAAACTAAGAAATGCAAATAGTTTCTTGATGTGAGAATTAAAAAACTGATTCGATAAGTGGATGCAAAGTGACTTCTAATTGTCTGTGGCAGAGTGGAAAATGTTTTCAAAGTTAACTTTGACCTATATACGACTTGATTACTAGGTGTTACACCCACCACTTTGTCAGCGCTAATTTGGAACACTGAATTTAACTTTAACTTTAAGTTAACTTTGTAATTAATTAAATTCGCATAATAAATGAACTTAAATATGAAAATGAAGTGCAAACACAACAGCTGGTATTGTGGAAGCCCAATGTGACCTCTACTGGAGGGAAGGGTCCTCTGTTCTCCGTCCTCTGTCCCCTCTCAGTTAGAGTTTTTTGGTCCATTTTCGCAAAATTCGAGAAAGCGTGCACACAAACAACAAGCGACAGGCAACAAGCGACAGCAACAACAACTGACAAAACACAACAATTCAATGTGACTCACATGAAATTAATTTGCGTAAAATCAATTTCAATTGTGCAGCTCGAAACAAGTAAAAATAATGATACAAAGAAGTCTAATCGACTGGCTAATACCCGCTATAGTATTGAAAATGACTGTTTCACAAATGTGTGTGTGCAACATTTTAAACGTCCCTTTCAACACTTTTATTGTTACAGAGTATAAAAAGCAACTGACTAAAGCTTAGTTAGCATCGGTGATTGTTGACAGTGTCGTTGTGACAATGGTTAATGGAAACTGTAACGTTTTTGACAAATCATGCAATGGAAATCCTTTAAAATGCAAAATAAACAAACAAACGAGCAAACCCAAATATTTTGCACTCATCCTCATTGTCGTCCTCGTCCTCGTCCTCGTCCTGCTCCTCCTCCTTCGAATCCTCGTACTGTTGCTTGTGTGTGCTCGTATCCTTGGCTCTGATTTAGTGTGCTATATGAACCATATCATATTGGCTGCCAGTCTGTTTGCATGTGTGGCTCTTTGTGTGTACACACACACACACACGCACACACACACAGTGAGAGTGGCAACAAATAATAGAATTTGTCTGGTTTTAAGCATGACAGGCACAAGAGCAGGATAATGTGTATGGCAAGCGAGGCGCGACCAAGCCCATTGCCAACTACACACCACCTTGCACTCCTCCTCCAACTCCAATCGCCTGATAATGCATGAATACAAGTTGAGGTTCCCCTGTGCAAAAGTCTCACCTAACCATCGAACCGTAGGCCGCAATATCATCATCAATCAAGCCGAACTTATCAGATGCGCATTCACATGTGGTAAGTACATGTATCTGGAGGCTTTGTTAACGATGCTTATGCAAGGCAGCTTGTGGCATCTCCAAACTCAAATAGAAGCTGACTTGCAATGCTTACAAAGACATATATTTACACATTGTGTGATATATGTGATTGTATTACTTTGCAAATTAGCTAAATAATGTTCCCAAATCGCATTTTCTATTAATTTTGCACATATTATTCATTTACTTTAAGATTGGCGTAAACCGCATTAAAAGTTTTCAATTCAATTCAATACAGTAAAATGAAAAAGTTTTTCGATTTGCAAGTGAAGAGTTTACAGGATATGAGTATTTATTTTTAAATAATAACAGGATTTATTATTGCGTTATTACAGGATTTAAAATTTTTGAGAGGCTTAAAACAATAAAAAATTCATTGAATTAAATTAATCTAATTTTTAAATTGAATAAAATTGCATAAAATAAATTTTTCTACAATTTTGTTAGTTTCTCGACATTAAAACTGGACAGAAACTGGAACACATTGATATTAAGAAGAGCTGTAAAGTATGCTCCACTTATTTGCATTGAATTGTCTAGGAAATAAGTTTGAAATTTAACTGCAATTTTTATAATATTATCAAAACACACTTCACGGAAGCAATTTTCGTTCACAAGTTCCTGATACCTCATTTGCATTATGGATCAATACTAAAGTGTTTCACAGAATTTAAATTTTAGCCTAGAGTTGATTCGGCTTCAATGTCCAGAAAATGCATTGGTCAAGAGTACTTAAGATTCTGAAAATATATTATACTACGAGTACTTGCACTTTTTCGTAGAAGCATTAATTTATTACTTGAAGGCAGTTCTTATACAGTTATTTTATGGACTCACTGACTTAACTGGGCTTCAAAATGTGCACTTAAAAATGTTTTTTTTTTTGTTTTTTGTCTGCTTGGGGAGTGCAGTTGGCGCTGACAAATGCCTTTGGGGGGCCTAAGTATGCAAATGTGAGCTCAAAGCGGCCTTATGGGCAGTCACGTGGTAATTGAATCGTGACACGAATTGAAAGCGTGTTGTAATGCGCCTTCAGGCTAGGGACGGACCGAGTTGGGTCGGGGTCGGGGTCGGGGTCGGCTCGGGGTAGGATCGGGCCTACTCGTATCCATTAGAAAAGTGCACAAGTTATGTGAATGAATGTGAATGGGGGAAAAAGAAGACTGCTTCGAAGAGTTAGCTGTGTGTTTGGCAAACAACATTTCAATGCTTTCAACGCACACGCAAACTAACAAACAAACAAATATCATTACAGCGACTTACATATGCAAACGACAGGCTGACATCAAATAAATAAGTATATGCGCACTCGAAAGGATATGAAAGGCTGTGACGACAACGCATATACATAAAAGATGAAGTAGAATTGCATATAAATACTCGTATGCCAGAGGGGGAAAGCGGTGAATTAGGGGTTCAGGTTGGTAAATGGTGAAGGGGTGGCATTCTCAAGTGGTTGTACGCGAAAGCTCGCTTTGATCGAACTTGTCGTGGCGTATACGTAATATATGCATATAAATAAACACGCGCGCACACACAATCACACACACACACACATGCACACAGAGAGTATTCTCATATTTGCAATCGCATACATCTTCATTCAACATACATGCATATATTTTCGCGTCGATAGCAAACAACAACAAGAAGAACAACAACAACAATAGCATCTGTGAAATAACATTACGAACAATAAATGTGACAACGAGGCACAGTGGGTGGCATAAGTAAAATTCAGCAAACACGACTAGCAGCTGCATTGATGCTTGATCCTTGCCATTATATATGTATTTTCATTCCTTCTATTTTGTTTTGTAATTTTTTCTGCTTGTCTTATAAATTCAAATCCCATTGCAATTTACAAGTTGTCGTTGCTGCTATTCCATCAGTTTTGCTTTTCTATTGACACGGCGTTCACTTTAAACTAAGGGGAGCCTTTGTAAGTGGGCGGGATCAGGATATAAAGGGGGGCAACTACATTTGTGCGGTAATCCTTGCATACACAATAAGCTCTCAATGCGTTCGCGTTGGCGTCAACTGACTGTGTGTGGGTGTGTGTGTTAGTGTGTGTGTACAACCTATCTGGCCAATGCAGTGCCGGAAAACATTTTGCCAGAGCATGCAGCGCAAACAAACTGGCAGCAAAAATGGCCAAGGATTTGTTCGGCAATTAACTGGTTGTCCCATTACACGCTCAACGTACACCTTTAATTTCCATTACGCTAGGCAAACGAATTAACAGTCCTCGATTTGCTGCTGAAATTTCTTTATGCTTTGTTGAACAATATGAATCAAATTTAACGAATATTTTACTTGAATTTATAATCAAAATCTGATTAACGATAGTCGAGATCCCGGCCATAGGATGCCCGTTACTCATTTCAATATATATAAAAGAACTTCAAAGAAATTACTACCTATTAAAAAGTACTGCATACTTTTAGGTGATTGTATTAAATTAATTAATAATAACTTCGGTTAGCTATTACTCCTGTTCTAGTTGTCCGATCTTGCTGCGATTCAGTGGGATAATAGATAACGATAATTATGCAAAAAAAAAGTATTATCTTTTACTTATTTTTCAAGTATAAAAATGTATTTTTAGGTGTTGAAATTAACGACAGTAATAAAACTGATATTAATCATTGAGATGTTCGAAATAAAAGAACAAATGTTTAACTTAACATTATGTATATTTAAATGAATGGAGTACAAAATGTCCATAAATATTCATTAGGTTGTTTGGTCAAGTCATTGCGTGAGTTTAATAAAATTTATTAGCCATAAGCGATTGTTATAAATAACTAAATGGGTAATTGCCAAGAAATGACATAGCAAACAGAAAATCAAATACCACATTAGCTTAAACATATACATAACTCAAAGAAGTAACTTAAATCCTGAAGAAAACCACAAAATGTCGTCAAATATTTATTGTTTAAGCCGCAAAATGTGCTTGGAATTGACAAACCACAAGAAATGAGCGTTAGTTAAGAATGAATAGAGTTAACATTGAAGTTGCAGTGAAGTTATGTTTAAAACTAAGTAAAGTTCATATTGTAGTTCTGTTTAAGACGTTAGGGAGTAAGGAGTTGACATTGGCTACCTTTAGTTGCCTATAAACACGCACTCGAAGTGACCATAAAACATTAACAAGCTTGCATTGAAACTGTAGGAGCTGCTCGACTTTATGATTATTACTTGGCTACACACACACACACACACACAGACACACTCATTCACATACATACGAGTACACATACAAATAAACACATAAATTGCGTAACGGATTGTGGAATGGGTATAATTAAATATGAACACATATGTTCTCCTTTGTTTTGCTCCGTTTTTCACTGAGCAGAAAATCAATAAAAACAATACCAGAAAAGTTGGTAACCCAGTTGACGGCATTTTATTTACCATATTTGCTGTAAGACTTGGCAACAATACCAAATGCAACGAATAGTTTATAATTAAAGCGAATTAAGTAAATCAGTTGTCGACAAACTTAAGCCTTCAAATATTTATAATTTGTCAAGCAACTCTGGCAACTCAAGTTTAACGACAATCCTAGGGGTTGGATAGCGAAGGGTAGCCTAACGGAAGGGTAGTGGCAATATATGTATAAGCATTGAGTGCGTCAGAAGAGAGCTCTGGTGCTGTGGGTCTGTGGTGCTGTGGTTGGGGCAACTGTGCGTCAGCTCCTCATTTTTTATGCATTTTTAAAGCGTTGTTGGCCTCCGTCAGTTGGCTCATAAGTAATCACAGTCTTAACGATCTTAATAAGCGGACATGCCAGGTCGTCTCAGGCCAAAGATGAGACAGATAAAAATCAAGACAAGTACTCAATAATGCTGATGATGAAAATTCATGGAATTCCACTCAAGAGCTGCCGAAAATAAAGTACCAAATTTTCTTTCTCTTTATCAGCTTTCAATTAAACACAGGGAAGGGGGCTGTATCATGTGGTTGGGGATTGTCAGGGGATGTGAATGGGGTTGTCGTTGTCGATATGCCATGATAAAGGCAACTTGTTGTTATTATTTCTGTTGTAAAGTTGCAAAAGTTGACTGCAAGTTGATGTTGCTTGTTCTTTAAGCAGCTTGTTTTGAGCTCTTGTTTCTTCATATCGTTACATTTTTCTAGTCACGAGTGTACACAGAGGGAAAAAAACAAGTATTTCACTAAGAATGATAATACTGAAATCGCGGATTTCGATCTCAATTCAAGTACAATATTTTAAGAACGAAATCTATGTGTTTTAGTATTTTCAAACTTAAATTAACATTAAAACGTACTTGATTTAAGTACATTTCAAACTTTATCCCAGTTCTTAGCATTCTGAAACTGAGTACAAAAATATGTTAAAATATGAACATGTTACATGATTTGAGTATATTGCAGACTTAAATCAAAATCGTGTATACTTGATTTATATGTATGTATGGAATTGTCTTGAAATAAGTATTACCTCACGCTACCTGATTAAATTATCAAAATCATAAAAGTGGGTATTAAAAACTTTCAGTTAGTGTGAAAGCAAGTTAAGACTAATTACAGAAATTATTCTGTTATAGTCTTAAGTTCCGAGCGTTCGTCGAACTATGTACATCTCCTTAGAAGTTTTACTAGATTCAAGATACTTTGTTTTTTTTATTAAGAATGTTGGCACTTGGTTACAGAATTTTTATACTTATTTTCAGTAGTTCGTAATTATATCAAGTATTCATTTGAAGTATCGAAAATACTTAACTCGAGTTCATTCGAACTTGATTTTAGTACGCCTTTTATTTCTCTGTGTAGTGTCCAGGATTTTGTTAGCATGTGTAGTAGGAGCAGCAGCTGCACTTGCAACACAATTGTTGCATTAAGCAAATGTTTTGTATTCTGAGCGTTCCACTTTCATTTGTGCAGAGCAACGTGAAGAAAGTGGGAAAGAGCCTCGAAGACACAAAGACAGTGATAGATTTGCATATATGTATGCAAGTGTAAGTGTGTGCGTGTGTCTGTGTGTGTGTGTGTGTGAATAGCAATGAGTCTAAGAAAGCGACTGGAGATGTGTTTGCGGTGTGTCTAGCACTATGAACTGTGCCTTTTAATGAGTTTTTGCTCTGCTGCAATTATTTTCTTACAGTTGTTGCAAGTTGCAAGTACTTGGAATCGTGATAAGAAAAAAAAAGACACGAATTTCTATTTGAATAAAAACTGCTGAGTATGTTAAATAGGTCACATGCGAATTTAAATAAAGATTTCAATACAAATATCTAAAGTTGGCGAAAATAGTATCAGATTTACCAAAAATCGCAAGAGACTAAACTTGAATTATTATTTAATTTCTCTTGGGATAGAAATGTCAGCGAATAGAATGCACAAAATGCAAGAGAAATCACAATGTTGCACAACAAAAGCCAAATGAATTAATCACACGGCTGTTAAGCTCGGAATTTATGTTGTTCGTAATTAGTATTTTGTATTTATATTATGAGATTTGTATTTACATATGTATGAGATACAGTGGTCGATAGAGAAAGAGAGATAGAGAATATGCAGAACGTTGTCCTCATTATTAGTGGTAAAATCTTTTATGTAATCATGAACTCACTCCCTTCCCTCTGGCTGCCAGTCAATTATGCCATTGTTTACATTAATTTGACATCAAATTGCATTTGAATTAAAATGCAACGCACGCACATCAGAGCCGTTCGTGTGTCTCTTGGCCAAAAGACAAAGGGGCCAACAGGCAACTGTAAACAATTTGAGCATATTGTGGATTTACATCGCACGTCGCTGTTTAGTTAATTAAAATGTTATTAAAAGCGACGACGTCAACATCAACGTCAGCGCTGTCGACAAATGCCAAGATTTTGACTCTGGCCAAATTATTGGCAACTTGACGCATTATGTTGGTTCAAATGTCGATAAACGTACCCAAGTAATTGTTTAAATGTGATTCAAAGTATCGCAACTATTTACATTAATTTTGTGATCAAAAATAGTTAAATTATATAGAACATTTAATCGATTATGAATTTAAAAGCTTTACAAGCCAAAGTTCTAATACTATTGTAAAAATAAACATTTCCAAAATGTATATTTATTGTGGTAAATATACGATAACTAGTAAATCAATTTAATTGCGATTAAAAATTATTTGTCAAAATTAATAATATTAAATCAAAATTATGCAAATATCATTAAAACTAAATTATAATACTCTCTAACATATTTGGAAATATTTGCATTATTTTTTATTGTTGTTTTCTGGTAAAACATTTGCATTGTTTTGGATAATTTGCTTTCAATTAGTTTTTGCTTTGTAATTTATAATATACAAATATATTTATAGGCACGGAACATTTTCACAGAATGGCATTTTCAAATCAATACTTGAATTGTTTTTATTTTAAAGAACCAAAATGAAAATGCAAAGTTTTTGTTCTTTATGGCTAAAAGTAATTATATTTATAGAAGGAATACTTGAAGAGTTATTGAATTAGAATAATTGAAGAAATTGTGGTTGTACCGCAATAAAGAATTAAATATAGTTTATTATAAATAACCCGCTAAATTTTTTGCAAACTTTTGCAGTTTTTTGTTGAAAATAATTTTAAATATACCCTGCAGGCATATAAATTGAGAGAAGAATGTATTAAACTTGTACTTCGAAATTATTTATACAGGGTACAGGATTTGAATTTTCTCACTCTTTTAGACAATTAATTTTATGTGTGTATTTTAAAAAATGTATTCTAGTGTAAACTGTTACAGGGTATATTCTAAAACAGCACTCGTTCGATTTGCGGTTTTCAATTGTTTACCATTGTACACACGGAGTAAACCGCACGGATGAACGCACGTTCGGAACGGATGACCGCCGGGTTAATGCCATATCTGCCTCGAGTCCGGACTCCGGACGGGAATTTTATTTTGTTGCGCCGTCGGCCAATAGCGTAAAATTTTGTTTTCAATTTTCAACACTTTTAATAGGCAATTAATTAATCGCTTAAACAACAGCAAATAAGAGTGTCTGAATATATATATGTTCATAAGTATAGCATACTATATACATATGTAATTATATGTACATATAATCATGTATGCGTCCATGTTTTTATGTAGTGGTAAACCCATGACTGTCCAGTTTTCAGAGCCGACACTTGTATTATTTATACATCTGCTGGACAATGGACTTATCGCTGTTCATTCAATATAGTATTTCAGGCGTAAAAAAAGAGAGTCCTTGCACTCATACTCGTAATTATACCCTGAGCCCATTGAAAATGGTCAAAAAAGGGTATAATGTGTTTGGCAGAATGTATGTAACAGGCAGAAGGAGGCGTAGCAGAAAGTATCTATATTCTTGCTCAGGATCAACAGCCGAGTCGATTGAGTCTGTCTGTCTGTCTGTTTGGACGAGTCGATCTCAGAGACCATAAGAGCTGAAAACTTCAAACTTGGTAAGTAGGTTCCTAGATACCATAGACAGATCAAGTTCGTTTTTATTTTTAGATCGGACCACTAAATCATATAGCTGACATAGGAACAATCTGTCGAAAATTAACTTTCAAAACAGAGTACCTGGGTATCCCACTGTCGAGCGTGCTCGACTATGGCCGTCCACTTTTTCCAATCTATCGACGGTTACATAAATCATTGAGCCATTTATAAGCGAAATGGCATGAAAGCCTGAGTCGGCGTACTCCTATTACGTTATTTATAATTTATGCTCTTAACAATTCCAAAATATGACTTTTTAAACAAAAATTCGAAGGCGTTAAAAAAATACATATGTATGTGTAAATAAATCACAAATTGCCGGAGCAGGGTAAAGCAACACACTCAATTAACAAAATTACTATTTATGGGATTTTAAGAGAGAGAGACACACACACACGCACTCCTCATATGTGAAACTTGTTGACCCCCCATAGGATTAGTAGCAATTTACAGTCTGTCCTGAGCTGTCCCCAGGACAGGACAAAGTCCAAGGTCGAGACCAGACCAAGACTCAAAAGTCTTGTCAAAGTTTTGTATTTATTTCTATGCATGAATTATTTATGGGACAAAATCCGCACTGGTCCAACTTGGCTGGTTGGTTAATGTGCCAGGGCAAAAGTTGCTATACTCGTACGATAGGTGTTAAGGCGTTGGGTGTATTAAAAGTTTTCAGCATACTCATATGCTTCTTGTTTCTTGCTTATAGTATGTGGCTTACACTGAAAAAAAAGACCAGCTTCTAAAATCAAGAACATTTACCAAATTACTAAAACCAAGATTATTATTTGGTCTCTAAATCAATTCGGTATACAAAAGTAGATTTTTTAGATTATTCCGCATGCAAATTGGGCAAGTTTTGGCAAAGTTATACATGTTTATGCGTATGGGAATGTCTAAGCCTATACGTTGGTTATAAGGATAACAAAAAATTTTTTACTTTCTGACTACTTTTGTATACCGAATTGATTTAGAAACCAAATAATGATCAAGACGATATTCCGCATGAAAATCGGGCAAGGTTTGGCAAAGTTATACATGTTTATGCGTATGGGAATGTCTAAGCCTATACCTGACGTATAACTATACGTTGCTTATGAGGTTAAAAAAAATATTTTTTTTTGGCTGGCACGACAAATTCAATGAGTGCATTGGAAAAGTTTTGCCTACATGCCAAAGATTCTTTGACAAAAGTTTTCACCTGGCCTTTGAGGACTTCACTTCATCTCCACCTCAAATGAATATAAGCAATCAAAACATATTAGAGGACAACAAGTGGCTGGCAAAAGAGCAAGAGTTCTCAGGATATGAACAACACTTGAAAGAACTTTACACTCCACTCTCAGCTCTCTCTAGGGTTCGAACTCAGGTATTGTTTTTTATTTATTGCAGGCACAAATATGAGATTCCAATCCTCATGCTCGTAAAGAGCTATAAATTTGACAGCGGCTATAAAAAACCATTTAGCTTTTGTATTTGTTTTTCCTTTATCAAAAAAAGGGGCGTGTCAATGGGCGTAGCTGTGGCCAGCAATTAAATAAAGGATCAAAAAAAAGGCTCAATAGTAAAACGAGTGAGAGAAAAAAAACGAATACTAAAGAAGAAGCATTGAAGTGGCAACATTTGTCAATGACAGACAGAGTCCTTGGGCATAAAATTCAATTCAGCAAAAATAAAGTGAAGGGCTGTCTGACTAAAAGATACTCCCTATTTAAATCTACTACAGTGCATGAATTTTTTATCTATTCACTAATCATTTTTACATGATCCGTCTATGGTTTATAAAAGTAATTGATTCATTTAAAGATGTACTTAAAAAGCAGACATTATTTTTTAGCAATATTCGTTAAATTTAATTTTTGAACTAGAAACAATTAACGCGAATCATATACTTAACGGTCATTTAAAAAGGGTTTCCAAAAAAGTCTCAATAGTTAATTTTTGACAGCATGGAAACTTACAGAAATATATGACAAATTTTAATCATACCCTCCTCAGCTATTTGACGAGTACAGGGTATACGAAGTAAAAGAAAACTGTCAAGGAAATTGACGACAGCTGCATCGAAAGATGATTCAATAATAATACCCAGGGCAATGTCAATGGCAATCGTATTCATATTGTTCGACTGTCGGCAACAGGTGTGACACGCAGATCCTGTCACACTTTTGAATGCCTCGCAGGATTTGAATAGTGAATTGAATAATTACAGATATATATGTATATATGTATAATCATACTATCAAAGAGCGAAAGCTTAAAACTCAAAAGTTACCTGTATTCAATTAAATTCAATTGTCAGTTGATAAAGAAAAAAAGCAGTTAGAGTCTGTGTCTGAGTTTGAGTTTGACCTTAATTGAATGATTCCATGGGATGTAGTATTTTATTGAGTGACTTTTTCATTAATAACTGTCATACTCACGCATTGAGAACTGGCTCCATCCACCAGCTGGCTCCTCCACCAGGTGTGACCAGTGACACTATGTGCTGCTAGCCGAGTCGTTAATGGGCGAGGCAATGTTGCTGTTGCTATTGCTGTCCGATGTGGACAGCGGGCGACAAATGCCCAGTCGCGTAGTGCCCGGCGGAACGGCCTTAAGTATGGCGACGGCCTCGTCAAGCTCCAGGCCCTGGAGGGCATGGTCGCCAACGCTGATAAGTCGATCGCCTGGAAATATTTCGTTAGTTGCCTCCGCAGCACCACCGCGTATCAGGCCACGTATCACAATCACACTGCCCTCCGCATCCAGCGGATCTTGATAGTCGAGTATGGAGAAGCCAAAGCCCTGTTCCGTCTTTTCAATATTCACGGCCGTCACATCAGAACTCCACAATGCCAGTCCGGAAACATTCTCCATTGATTTGGAGCGATTAGCGGCGGTGCCAGCTGCCGTATCCGTTAACGTCGCCGTACTGGACGTATACAGGGAGCTCTCCGACTGCGCCTTGCTCAGCAGATTCTGTAGACTCTGATGACCGCCGGGCAGCAAGCTGCGCGTTTCAAATGCCTCCGCATTCTGCGACGTATTGATAATGGAGGGTGCTCTTGTGCCGCGGGCACAAACCAGCTTAACGCTTTCCGGCAACTCCCGCAGGATCTTGACCACGTCAATGTGTCGCAGGCCCTGCAGCTTATGCTCGTTGACCTGAAGCAGCTCGTCACCCGGCCGCAGTATTCCCTGCCTGCCGACGGGACCGTCCTCGAGTATTGAGCGTATGTAATGATGCGGACGCTTCTCAATGCCGCACTCGACGTCGACGGTGCCCTCGAGGCTGATTCCTAGACCTGAAAGTTTATTTATTTCGGCAACTAAAATTTCACTTTCGGGAAACTCACTTTTCCAGGCCACCCTTAGCGAGGCGGCACTGGGGCTGGCCAATTTGGGCGGCAGGACGACCGTGGGCGTGGCACTGGTACTGCTCTTGAACACTGACGGCAGCATATCCTGCTCGTTGGTGGGCGTCTTGCCATGATCTGGCTCAGCTTCAGCCCCAACTGCCGAGTGGAGTTTGGTCTGCGACGCCGTTTTCGACTGGGGATCGATGTCAGGCTCCGGACACTGCTCGTCGGTGTCATTGCCACTGTCATGATCATGCCCATTGCCAATGCCAAGGTCATTGTCATTGCCATTGGTCAGACGTGGCGCACTGTGGTCGCTGCGGTCCAGCACGTGCGACATATTCGAGTCCACGGTGTCCCGGGAGGGCAGATCAGAGGCAAAATCGGCCAGCAGCTGGCCGTCCCCGGCATCCGTGACAATGGAGTCCGCATCGGCGGATTTCGGCGGCAGCCAGCTGAGTGTCGCCATGGAGGGCGATGCGGGCATTGATAACTGCGACTGACCATCGCCATCGCCATCGCCCACGCCCACGCCAACGCCATCGTGAGCGCTGGCGCCTTTCATCTCCGTGAGGGCCACCTGCAGATGCTCGAACTTGCGGCCACGCAGGAAACGCTCCAGCGTCAGATGCACCTCGATCTCCGTGTTGCGCAGCAACTCCACCGCCTGATGATTCGTCACACCCGCCAATGTGCGGCCATCGACGGCCACAATGCGATCATTGATCTGTATCTGGCCACTCATCTCAGCGGCGCTGCCCTCGATGATGCTCTTCACAAATATGCCCGACAGATCCTCCTCCTCGCACACGTAACCGGCGACCGTGATGCCCAGGCCGTAGACGTTCTTGTGCAGCTCCACAACGTACGTTTCCGTTTCCGGTGACTCTATGTAGGAGGATGGCGAATTGGAGCCCAAGGAGCAACAGTCGCCGTCGCCGTCATCGGTATTCGGCGTTGTCAATGACTTGGCCAACCTCTTGCCGGCTATCACAGTGCCTTCCATGTGCTGCTCATCCGCGTCCAGTCCCGTCCAGCGCTGACCCAGCGGCAACTGCAGCGATTGTCGTGCCGTCAGCAGCGCCGTTGTTGGCGGCGGTGATAATATCGAATAGGGCACAATGTCCATATCCTGTGGGCAATGTCCGCCATCTGAGCTGCTGCTGGCATTGTTTGTGGGTATGGGAGGCAGGGGAAGGTCGGCCAATTCCGTGTCGGGCACAAGTGCTTGAAATGCGGGCGTAATCGCGTTTGTGGGCATGGCCGTAACCGGAACCGGAACCGTATATCGGGGCGCTGACACATTGCCCATGTCAGCGGTGTCCGTCGCCGTCGGACCGCCAGTGACCAGGCCAACCAGACTGCCAACATCCAGGGAGGTTGTTGCCGTGGCTAAGCTCGGGTTTTGAAAGAGATGCCGCGACAGTTCTTCCGGGTCGGAGAGGAGCTTAGTTGGTATAATGGGCGCATGACTGGCCAATGTATGATAATCGATAGCCGTCGGCTCCACCGGCCGTGCCACAATCAGACGCACCTGAGCTCCGGTCTGACGAAGAACTGTTGCCACTTGCTCCGAGCTGAAGCCCCGCAGATTCACCTCCCCAATCTGCAGCAAATGATCGCCCAGCTGCAAACGCTGATCGCGCTCGGCGACGCCGCCCGGCGTCAGAGCCTTGATGACCACGCCCGTGCTGCGTCCGCCCACCAGAATGAAGCCCAGACCGTTGCCATCGTTGATCAGATCGATAACCTCCACCTGAGACCATTCCGTGCTTAATACCATGACGATGTTCGAATTTCAAATGCTCCAACTATCCGTATAACTGCTGATGAATTTGTTGTTGTTGCTGTTGTTGTTGCTGCTAACATATCGCGCTGGTGGTGCTGTGTGGCAATGTTGTTATCGTTATCGCTATCGTTATGCTAACAGTTATCGTTATCGTTATCGTTTTTTGTTATGTATGTGAATATTTATGTTGTCGCTGCTGCTGCTGCTGAGGTCACCGATGTTGCTGATGTTGCCGATGTCGCTTTGCCCTTTGTATTATTGTTATTGCATTTAGAGTTATTCACCTTCAGAGCATTCAAATGATGATTAGGACCTGGCACGGTAACTGGCCGGGGATCCGCTCCTGGCACTGCCAGCGCCAACGACATTATCGACTACTGCCGTACACAGCACGCCTGCAATTATTGAAAAAGCCACTTAGTACTCTTGCCACTGTGCCACACGCGGCGTATACGCAACGCGCACCGACTCGACTCGAAATCAACGGACCGAAGGCGATTTGCGTGACGGTCTGCCTCCAACCACTCAAACAGCAGTACCTGCACTCTCTTCTTCTTTTTATACCCGTTACTTAAAAAATAAGTAAAAGGGTATACTGTGTTCGTTGGAATGTATGTAACAGGCAGAAATGGGCATCTCCGACACCATAAAGTATATATATTCTTGATCAGCATCAACCGCCGAGTCGATATAGCCATGTGTGTCTGTCTGTCGGTTTGAACAAAAGGATCTCGGAGACTATAAGAGGTAGAGTAAGCAAATTTGGCACACAGATTTCTTTAGACCCCACGTTTTTAAGATAACACGTTTTTTCTGGTAACTACTGTTAGATATTAATATTATATATTATCCAACTCAATCGCATCAAGATCGGACAAGTAGAACAGCAATTGTGGTCAATTAATATTTTCAAAGTAATACATGTAATTTCTTTAAAGTACTTTTATATATATTGAAATAAGTAACGGGTATCCTATGGTCGTGATCTCGACTATAGCCTTTCCCACTTGTTTTTCTTGTTTTTTTATTTATTTATTTTTTGTTTTTGGTATTTTTTGTATTTATTTATTTATTTTGGTATGGTTAAGCGACAGCCGCGTGTTTTAGCGCTCTTCTTTTTTAATGGCACCTTTTTTGCACGATTTCGTAATTTACATGCACACACACGCACGGCTGCACACACCTACACACACACACACACACACAAACATACATTCCATTTATGTTGTTGTTCTTGTTGTTGTTGTTGCGTTTCGCTCACGTGCCACGCATGTTTGACATGCTCCTTTGGCCGCCATTGCCCCCGCTTCCCGCTGCCTGGCAATTAATTTGGAAAATGAGAAAACTCCCGGAAAACGCGACAAGTTTGCAGACTTAGTACGGACTACTCTTTAGCACGTTACGCCCAAAAGAAGGGAGTAAAAAAAAAAAGGAAAGCAAATTGCACTTAACGACACGGGGAAGTCAAATGGGGTCCCTTTAAACGGCAGTTTTCCTGTGGGTTCTATGTGACTTTGAAGCACCCAGTTGATTGCAACGCAACTTGGCTGTGGTTTCCACTAACGATGCCAACGTCATCCAGAGATGTGTAATATTTTGTGACAGATTCGTGATATTTTTTCATGTTTCAAAATATTTATTTTGAAGAAAATTGGCTCAATTACATTCGAAATTTGCATTGTTTTAAATAAAACGAGAAACAAAGTTAATCTAATGCCGTTAGGAATAAAATAAATAAGCTTTCTTTATATGGTTAAAAAACTAAGAGCCGGCACTGCTTAAATTTTATCAAATAGATATTTTCAATATTAACATTAATTCTATCAATTTTACCCTAAAATATTTCTGATATAGTTAACAAAACTCTTTAAATTGACATTGAAAAACGACTCTAAGTAAATTTCTTTTTTTTGAAATTTTGAAAGACACCTTGAAAACAGTCATTAATGTTATGGGGTGGTTGAAGATTCATCACCGTTTCAAGGAGCAGTCCTGGGATAAATGATAAGTATAAAAATATATACAGATAAATATAAAAATCCTTTAGACTAAAAACAAAACCTATTTATATATTTAAACTTAATAAATGAAAGATTCGACAATTAAGCATAACCCGTAAGACAAATGAACTGAATACATTTACTGGCACAGTCTCCGTTTATTGTTGCGCATCTCTGGTCGCTAATGACGTGAATCTAAGCGGTCGTACTTTTTGGTTTTGTGTGTGTGTGTGTGTGTGTGTGTGTGTGTGTCACGTTGCATACGGCCGGAGCCTGCAATTGACTGCAGCTGTCAATTAAAGGCTGATTGACTTTGGATATTGTAGTGCAGGGATTGGAACACGAGGCGTATGATTAACGCGCGCCTGTTCGCCTTTTCTGTTTGTATTGTTGCTATGTCCGGCTGTGCAGACTTTGCTTTTGGTCATTTGTTTGCAGACCCAACCCCCCTCGTACCCCCTCACTCCCCCATCCCCCCCTCCCTTCGGCTGGTATGTGCTTCATTTAACTTGGTTGCGGTTGACGTGAACGAACGAGGACTTTGGCATCCCAGCCCATTACACAAAAAGTAGGCCAAGCGCGTTTGAAGTTTACAATGCGTGCGTGTGTCTGTGTGTGTGACGTTTGTTATTGTGTGTGTGTGTGTGTGTGGGACCTGCTATTTTTATAAGTCTCAACTTAAGGCTGCTCCAACTGGTGCTGTGCCAGTTTTCTTTCACTCTTACATTTTCATTTTCATTTTCATTTTATTGCCGCCGGCCACTGTTGCTTCTAACGCACTTCAAACTGCTGTACCGCTGACCTACTGAGCATTATTAGCCGGCTCTCGGCTTTAGGCTCTGCTACCCTGGCAGTCAAGTGTCAAAAATCGATAAATGAAAAAAAATATCTGCATAGATACTATGAAAAATAAAAAAATAATAAAAAGTAAGGAAAAGGCTGAAGGATGAAAAGCAGCTGTAGCCACACTCCGACTTGTTTACTCCTTTTTACGCCTACGCTTGAATCGACGCCCTCGTCCACGCCCACAGCGCCTAATGAATTTGACTTTCGACGTGGTTGTTGTTGTTCTTGGCTTGTTTCCGCCGCAGACTTTGGCTGTGACTCTGTTGCTTTTGCACTGCCTGCGCCTTTTGACCTACCTAGGGGCAACAACGACAGCAACAGCGACAGCGACGACGGCTTTTAGCCAAATTGCGCTAGCATTGGCTGCAACTTACGGCTGTACTGAACTTCTACTGAACTTGCCACACAGACAGACAGAGAGAGAGAGAGGGAGAGAGTCGTGCACGCAATTCGCAATTACTTAGCAATTGTTGTTGCCACACTACTAGATTTAAGTTGCTGACAACACGGCGTATGGATAACATTAAGGCACGCACAACTTTTAAGAATTTCTATTGATTAAACAGGCGAACATTGCGAATATCTTAGACAATTTATATATCACTAAGAGTGAGTGTGTGTGTGTGTTTGTGTGTTGGCAATTTTAACTGTTTTAACAGCTGTTGAATATTATTAATTAATTTAAGTAGCATTTTGGCCGCGTTCACGGGTTCACTGTTTGACTGGTTGGTTGGCTGGCTGGTTGGTCGGTAATTAACTCTCGTACTTGCGCTTGTTGGCCAAACATTTGGCCAACATTTTACTGGCGTTGATTTCTGGCAATTCCTTTCTGGCACTTCATTCACACATCACAGAAAACACATTGCTCTTGGCCAGCATGGATGCTGGCTCGTACTATACTTTTTTGTTTGCTCTGTTTCTGCACTTCTTTCTCCTCCAATTCTAATTATTGTGCTGTATTCTTTGCTTTCTTTTTATCAATTTACGCGCGCATTTTTCGACACGACAACACGCCCGTACGCCACGATGCTTCTTGGCCAAATGAATTGCCCGCTGGCCAGATTGCCTTTTCTCTGTTAAGCTCACCATGTCACCTCTCTCCGCTCTCAGTTCGCACGTGGCAGCCAAAGGGTGGCAGCTTTGCTCTCTTCGCACCTGCGCATTTCCTTGCCGCTCTCTCTCTCTCTCTGGCTCTCAGCAATTTGGCCAATATTTACATATGAAGTTCATGTTGTTGACGGCAGTTAAACGCGGTTAAAGTTGCCGCTGTTTCGCATTCATTCAACTGTCCGATTGTGGCAGAGTGCGTAAGAAAGCTTTTTGACACAGTGACGCCGACCAAAAAGCTTTTAAAGGGGGTTCCCACAGTTTAGTACACTCATACTATAGGTAAGCAGGGCAGAACATAAAGCATCATATTATTAAATCCAAGATTTAAAAGTTAAAGAAATTACATGAATTCCAAGTAGTGTCGATTTTCCAGCTGCAGCTATAAAAAACTTTGATTTTAACTTTAATATAAAATAATTAGGTCTGTTCTGGTGATAATATCTTTAATCTGCTCTTATTTAATTTTGTAAAAATTTTTGAGGAATTAAATTTCTAATGTGAAAAGCGAACATTTTTAATTACTTATCATAAATGCAACGTAAACAAATACATTTTATTAAATGTTTTAAAACATTTTCCTAGTCTAAGTAAAAAATGACACGCTATTGCAACAAAACAAAGTTAAAATACAAATAAAAAATTTTTTTTCTTA
Source organism: Drosophila phalerata (assembly GCA_951394115.2). Classification (NCBI taxonomy): domain Eukaryota; kingdom Metazoa; phylum Arthropoda; class Insecta; order Diptera; family Drosophilidae; genus Drosophila; species Drosophila phalerata. The sequence goes on from OX596005.2 coordinate 14,931,152, forward strand.
AACATAATTTTAATTTATTTTTTTGGAATTTTTTAAATAAATATGATTTAACAATAAAGTAAACATGGCACAATATTTGTTTTTTTTTAGATTATTTACTAAACAGTTATTTTCTAGTTAATTCAAAGTTTTCAGAATACTTTTAAAGATAATAGACTGTTTAGTGGAAGCTATCAAAAACACTAAATTAATATAAATCTTCACACTTTACATTACGAATTGTCCAATTTATGAATATGATTGTCAAGAATGATTAAGCTCTCAGGAAATGAATTTAGTTACGTAATCGCTATAAGTCCCGTAATTATCTTGGAAAAGTAGAAAAAGTAGCTGTGGAAACAACAAGGAACAAGAAGAAGCCTCTTAACAAATTATTTTCATCTTCGTGATAAACAATTATTTTTTATATATCATATGGGTTTATTATATCTTAAATACTGGGATTAACTACACAACAAGTGTGTTGTTTCAGGATCGACTGGTGATGAAATAAACAACAAACTGTCTGCGCCTGCTCCGTTGTCCACAGCAACCTCTTCAGGCAAGGGCTACCGAACCAAAATAAACACACATACTTGCTACCAAGTGGCAGGTGGAAGTTGCAAGTCTTAGTTAGTGACAGTTGGCAACGCTAACGCAAGACACCAAAAAATCAAAGCATAAAATTGAAAGAAATCAAGGTGCAGAATGTGACACTTGAAAGGGCAGCGGGGATGAGGAGATAAACAACAATACAAAACAACAACATAAGTTATTATTAGCCGCAACTATCGTTACAAAGTAGCGCCTGCCTCAATCCCAACTTCGAGTGGGCGAAATGGGTTCAGTGGAGGTCATCATCATTCGTCAATTGGTCACCCCTTCGGTGTCCCACATATCAAGGAACTTTGAAAAGCGGAGCGATAAATCAAACTCAGTGAACCCAGTAATCTGAGAGCCATGTGTATATCTAGGCATATTACAACTTTATACAAATTATTAGTATTCCCGGCTCTGTTCTCAATAATACTACTCAAAAGACATATTTTCTAACTTGATTGAAACAAAAACAGTAAATCGAATAACACAAAAAAGCGTGAAATATACGGGATTATATTATAAGTCATCTTATAATAATTGGTGCAACAATATGACAGCTCCGCCGGTCAATTCCGATGAAGATTATTACATGGATGAGTCCTTTGACGAGGAATCGCTGTCAGAGGTCGAGGACGAGCCGGAGGAGGATGTGCAGGAGGAAAGCGATTCACGCAGCGACAGCGACGTCGAGGCCGAGTTTCTGCGCGGAAATGTAAGTGCAACTAAAGAGGATCAGCCGCAGGAGCTGATCATAAAACAGTTTAGCCTCAACATGCCACCTCAACCTCAACCACAACCTTCACCTCCAAACCCACAGCCTCATGCACGCCGTCAGCAGATCTTTGGAAAGGGATCTGGTGGCGGCAGCGGATTCCCCCGTGACAAAATGCTGGTATACAATAGCTCTTCAGAGGATGAGGCGCAAGTGGTCATCCGAAAAACGGTGGCTGAAGTAAACCAATCCAAGCAGTATCTGGTCCAAACGGATGATGAAACATTGTCTGACCGAACTGTGGTGCCCAATGGCAATCCTGAAGACAGCGATCTGACTGAGATAGGAGATTACGATGATGTCCAAATGGAAGATGAGGTGGGAGAAGAGGAAGAAATAGAGTACGAAGTTGAATATGATGATAACGATTTGGTGTCCGATCATAGCAATGATGAGCAAGATGATGAAGTTGAAATTGGACAATTCGAAGATGAGAAGCAGGATAACCAGAATGCTCTGGACAAGGATAAGTCCAAGCCAGGTCCTTCACAGAGCGACCTTGTTGATATAGTTGACTGTGGAAGTGAGATAGGTTCTTGCTCTGGCGAATCTGATGCGGAGAAAGGTTCTCCAGAAAACACGGATAACGAAATGGAATATATTCCAGTGTCAATCGCACAAAAACAGAAGCGTTTGCCCAAGACTTTTCCCAATCTTAATAGAAAGCCAATTCTTCCCACACCGTTTGAGAAATCGGTTGATACCCCTGTACCGCCTCTTCCAAAGCTTGAAGATGCCCTCGACGATAACGGGGGTGAATTCGACGGTCCGGATTGCATGGGAATGGGTGCAACTGATCAATTTAATGTCAAGTTTTTGGAACAACAAATGACACAGATGTCCGAGATGATCATGAAAACGTTTCGTCTCAGTGGCGGAGCGGCAGATAACAACGCCTTCGAACAGCTGGCTATGGCCACCAAGCTTATGCAAAAGCAAGGCAAGAAGCTATCCGAGTTGGAGGAGGAGGAGCCCGAGTCCATATCAACTGTGGAGTCGCCAAAAACTCCAACGACAGTGCGCTCGGAGGTATTGAGGAATTCCAAGTGCCGTTGTCCGTCAATCACTGACGATAATGAGCCAGAGGAGGAAACCTTTTCGATGGATGAATGTGGACAGGGTGATGGCTTGATGCGATATCCTAATATGCAACAGACCCAATCCAAACGAATCAACTGTCGCGTATCCAGCGTTACTCCGACTAGCTTTAACAGCGACAATTGTGGCTACCACGTTGATATCCGGCGTCCACGTTCTACCACCTCTTCGGAGAAAGTCAAGTAAGTAGTTGCATTATTAGGATTACAAACATCCTTTGTACATTTCTGTCGCTGTTGCAGCTACAAGAACGTGGGACGCAAGAGCTTCAGCTTCACAAATCCTCAAGTGCGTGAAATTGAACGGGCGAATAACATTTTGTTGAAGAAGATGATGAACGTAAAGCCAACAATTAAGCCAGCTGTCAATGGTGTCAAATCTAGCTCCAATATGCAGGCAAAGGTCAGTAAAGTTCACGCCAATATATAATCTGATTCTGAGGTATATACTATATACTATATTTACAGAATCAGACGCCTCCGGCTCCCCGTTTGACAAGTGCAGCTGTCAATCGGAAGAAATATCAGCGACAGATCGACTTGGATAATGATGTGCTTAAGCGTAAGTTGGAGGCTGTTGGATCACGCCGACCGCTATTCAAGTAGACTGTACATTGATATCATTATTGTAATTTTAGAAATGTTTAAAGCGAATTTAAAATTAAAGTTTATTGCAAGTTATAAAATGTTGTAACATATATTTAAATGAGAATTGCATACCTAAACAAGTGTATAAATCATGGGCAAATATGCCTTTAATATTAATTGATAATAAATGAGAAAAATAGGACATCTAGATATTGAAGTTACCTTACAAAGTCACCTCGTTTATTTTAGAGAAATGTTTCGCCCAGGGTTTTAACGGCCTTAAATGCGGCATCTCCGTTTTTATTAATAAACTCTTGCTCGTTCTTTAATTTCAACTTTTCGCGCTGCTCAAGATCACGATAGATGACCTGACCGATCTGAAATAGATGTTATATCAAATGAATAGCAATGATTACTGGCGAAATTATATTTCTTACATAAACATCTATTGCCGCATACATCAGTTGATTCTCGTCCAGCGGTATAACATGCCACTTGCTCATTCGCACTTTCTTGCTCTTATCCATCGCTTTTTTGGCTATAAAATTAGCCAGCCGCTCCAGACTCCACCTTCCGCCAGTCTCGCAAACTTCATTGCACCACACACCCAAATCCACACATTTTTCTATGAGTGGTTCAGCGGCTACCTCTGGAAAGTCGCGCTGCAGTTTCCGGAAGTCGCTAATAAAATTTAACCGAATTAATAATGAAAAACTGAAAGTTACTTGTGTAGGAAATGAACTTACGCCTTAATATTCACACCATGAAGACGCACTTTGGGATGGTTTATGAGAGCCACCAGAGCAGCTGGTATTTTCTTCAATTTGCTTAGCTGATATACAAAACAGCAACGCTCATCAACGCATATTTGTATAACCGAGGATTTGCCGGGTCCAGTTTGAAAGGAAAACGGCCATTCCATATCAAATGCCATAGGAACTACATCCGCATCCGTTTGCTTGTCCACCCATTGCCTGATAAATATAATATTAGCTAGAGTTTTCTAATGGCATAGTTACACTTACATGACTTCGTCGGCTGACGCTGCAATCTCATGGTTTTCAGTGTAATACTTAATAGCTCCCTTATACTTTATAAATGGCAACTTCTCGGGAATTTCCTTCTCCGGAGAGGGTGTACCATCATCGGCCATTGAGCGCGTACTACGCGTCAACCGGGCACTTCTTCGCTTTGGGGGATTTTCCGTCTCAGCGTTCTCTTTGTCCTTAATCTACAACACGCCAAGTCAACATATGTAATATAATTACTAGGAGTTTAACTTACTAGTTCAGGAGTATCCACATTCTTGCGTTTTTTGATATCAATCTGTTTTTTGGTGGCCTTAGTTTGCTTCGGCGTTTCCTTCTTCACAGCGATTTTCTAGTTGAAAGTGCAATAAATTAACACAAAAAACTACTGAAAGTGTTTAAGTAGTACTTACTTGCTCTTGGTCGTCACTGTTTTTAGATTTTTCAGACATTTTAATTAAATATTTATCCATTCCACTAATCAGTTTGTTTATTTACTGCAGTTATTCGCAAATTGCCGCCAAAAAAATAATTTAGAGATGCTAGACTCGATATGTCGATATGTTTAACAAACTGGCATTACATTAAAAATACCAATAGTATTTAATGCCTAACAGAGATGCTGCTGTTAACAGCTGTAGTCGGTTCACAAATTATTAATTCAAGTCAATTAATTAACGACATCATTATTTATTTTTTTTAAACCAAATAAAACAATTTTATATAATTTATTTAAAAATTCAATCCAACCAGTGGTTACCCAAAAAAATACTAACTGTTAATAACAGCTCAGCATAATGTTAAGTTGCTGCAAAAACATATGATTTTGGGCGAGCGAGCGGTGAAAACTGTTAAATTTAACAGTGAATTTAAAAATTAGTTGAAGAATTTTCAAATTGCCTTAAAAAGTTAATTAATTAACAATTGAAAGAGAAATTTTAAATTCGAAATTCAATAATTTTATGATAATTTTAATAAAGGTTTGAAGTTCGTCAGAGTTCGGGAAGAGAAGTTACAAAACATAATCTGAAAAAAAAAAAAAAAATATGAAAAAATATAGAAAATTCAAACAAAAATTATGCAAAAATTTAAAAAATTCTAGCTCAAAAAAAAATCCAATTTAGTTGAATTTTTGTAGGTGCAACTAAATTTAATTTTAACCTAAATTAGAAAGTTGCCAGATCGGGGAATTCTGTAGGGTGGCAGCCTTTAAATTAGAACGAGCTGCCAGATCGGGGAATTCAGTAGGGTGGCAGCCCTTTACCTCTGTAAATACAAATGTATTAAATTTATTTATATCTTGTTGATTTTATTAAATAAAGTGTTAAAATCTGCCTCAAAATGGCCACAAAGGTTGCAGCTCATTACATATCAGAGAAGGTTTCCAAAGTGCGCTGGCTTCCCGAGAAGCTGCAGCAAAGCGAGCGCTTCGTTACCGGCAGCTGGGACATGGACAACAATTTTGTGCGCGTGTGGCGTCTGCACTCAAACACTTACGCCCAGAATATTGATCATATTCCAAGATGCTCTGACAAAGTGGCAATGGAGGGCGATGTGACTGGCTTGGAGTTTGTAAACAATGATACTTTGGCTGTGAGCTGTGCTGACGGTAAGAGCACTCAATGGTCCTTCAAAGAGATTTATTAATGCTTTCCTGTTCCATAGGCCATCTCAGCATACTGAATGTTCAGCGTGCAGTTGAAGAAGATCAAATAGAACGTACTGCACGCAGTGAACGCCTTCATGAATTTAAATGCAGTAAAACAAGCGCTCCTTGCACAGCTATTTCCGTATACGGCACCGACGTAGCCACCGTGGGTGAAGACGGTTGCGTCAATGTGTTGAATGCCAACAATTTAAAGCAGGTAAAGCGCTCCATCGATGCGGACAGCATGTCCCTTCTGGCCGTATCCTATGTCAGTCAACACCAGCTGGTGACGGCCAACAGAATGGGTGTCATTCGTATGTTCGATACACGAATTGGCAACGAAGGTCAACCCAAAATCGCATTCATGGCTGCATGCCAGGATGCGAAGAGTTCCAACTATGTTTCCGCGATGACCACACATCCAATGCAGCAACACATTCTCATTTGCGGCAGCGAGGAAGGCTCTATTACCGTGTGGGACATGCGTAATTTGGAGTACCCGGCCTCGTATCTCAGTGCCCACAACAGTCCCATCACCGACATTGGATTTCACCGTCAAGATCCTTCGAAGCTGTTTACCGCCGCAGAAGCTGGCGAAGTTTGGATGTGGTCCGAAAACAAAACGCAAATCGATCCGGCTCAACAAGATGGCAAGAGTGCCTGGTTAAGCGGGGATCGGGTGCGAGCTTTGGTAAATGTTGACGGCGTGCTGACCAACATTCGTAAAGCGGTGAATTCATTTGATGTGCACGGCTCTCGCCTGGTCTGTGGAAGCGACACAGAAGCCGTGTACATCGTGGATGATATACTTTAAAATCATTATAAATTTCTGTCGCATTTACAAATAAATTTTATACACTTAATAGATGTTTCCACAAGAGTCGAGTTAGTTTACCTGTCGGCAGTAGAATTTCAAAAAGATATATTACGGGTTTGGATTGTATATTTTATGTATTTAATTCAGTATACGCAAAATTGGCTTAAATCAAAGCACCTGACTTAAATTATCTCTATAAGTTGGAGCTAAACCTAAATATCATATACAATGCCTTAAATATTCTTTTCTGGGTGCTAATGTCTGGTAACTAAGTACATAAAGTAAGCGTAACCAAGGAATTCAAGTTAAATAATTACATTTTTTATGCCGATCTTAAATATCTTAAAGCGAATAATCTCCAAATTCGAACGATGAAAGCTTACAATTTGAATTTTCAGAAATTCTGAAGATTTTGCAGAGTTTTCATAATAATCAAATTTTAATTTGCTTAAAATTAACATCATATTATTTCTTGTATTGCCTAAGTTTGTGTGGTCTTAATATCTATTTCGTTGGCTAATTTTGAATAGATTTATGCGTGTTTTTCAACTACCATATACAGAGATTCATAATACATCGATATTATGCATTTGGATGTGAGTAATAAATACAAAATGATTTAATATATATTATATTATAGTATGTTTTAAATTTATATGTACAATTTGGCGCTTAGGCCTCAATTAGTTTCGATTCTTTTTGTTGAAGTTCGTTGATTTCAATTGGAATTTGAGCATATATAATTGCATTTCAATGTGTTTTTTTTTCAATGATCGTAAATAATTGTTTTTTTTTATAATACAAATTAATTTTAAATCTTATTTGTCAATTATTAAATTTTTCAATTTATAGATCACATATAACCGTGAGAAATATTCAGAAATAACTTTTATTTTTGATTTTTATAATCAAAATTTCAAATTTTTTAATAATAAATTTAATAATTTCTTTTTTTTTATTGAAAATTTAGATTTAAAATTAATTTTCATTATAAAAAAAAACGCTTTTCTTTTGCGATCTCTAGGTTTTTTCCAAGGGATCTTGAGCAGAATACATGTTAATGGGATTAAAATCGCCATAGTTAAATGATTGCTGATTAGAGTCAACTTTAAGTAGCTGGTTCTAATAGAAACGCTCGAACTTGGGTGGCTTGTTGAGTGCGCAGAAATAATACCCTGAATAGTTTTGTGTAGCGCCGGGTGGAGTATAGTCACTGATGCTGTAATTACCGTAGTCGTAGTTCGGCAAATGGGCGTGGTGATGCACGTGGTGTGGATGAGTGTGTGTATGTGGATGTTGGTGTGGGTGCGGATGCGGATGCGTTAGCGGGGGGTGATAATGTTGAAAACCGCCTGCACTACGCGGTTTTTGTCATGTAATGAGACCACTACCAACCCCGCCAATGCCACTACCTCCATTGCTGCCATTTCCATTCCCATTCCCACTGCCATTGCCATTGGGATTGGCATTGTTGCCGTGAACGCGCATGTGCCGATTGAGGTTGCCCGATTGCGAGAATCTATGCAATAGAAAAGTTGGGGTTAGCTACCATTACCGTTAGTTCCAGGCTATTCCAGAAGTGAAACTTACCTGAGCAAGCACAACTTGCATTGATATGGCTTCTCACCGCTGTGGATGCGCAGATGCTTGGTCAGTGTGGAGCTGTCGGAGAAGGACTTCTTGCAGGAGGAGCAGCGATACGGTCGCTCACCGGAATGGGTTCGCATGTGCGTGGTGACGCTGGAGCTTTGCGAGAAGCGTCTATCACAAATGGGACACCGAAACGGCTTCTGTCCCGTATGTGTGCGTACGTGAGCCGTCAGATTGGCGGCCTGCGAGAAGCTCTTGTTGCAGTCCGGACAGCGATACGGCCGCTCCCCGGAATGGGTGCGTAGGTGCGTCTTCAAGGTGCTGGGTCGAGCATAAGTCTTGCCGCACAGCCTGCACAAGTTCGGCTTCATATCGCCACCGGCACTGCCCTCGCCGTCGCCATCTCCGTCCGCATCTCCATCTCCATCATCGATGCTGTCCTCCTCATCCTCGAAGGCAGCCAGGCCAAGACTCAGGGCCGTGGCCTGATAGCTTGGACTCTTGTGTGGCGGTGTATAACTCTGACCAGCACCTGAACTATAATAGCCGAGGGCAGCTGCTGTGCTCGAGACAGGTGGCGATGGTGACTCCTTGTCCGCCAGCGAAGGAAGCGCACTCAGTGCCGTTGGTGCCGGAGCGCGAAAGTCCGCCGTGAAGGAGTAGGTGGCCGAGGCGGGATAGTGCGTTGGACTGAGCAGCGGCGGATAGAGTACATTTACCGCTGCCGAGGAGCTGTTGGGCGGCGTCCAATTCATCTGAGAGCATTGCATGGGAACTGCTCCGCCGTCGGCTCCATAGCCATGATGCATGGTCATGTTCATGCTCACGTTAACACTCATACTGGGATACATTGGCGGTCCGGAGGCTGCATTGGCCGCCGCCTCGTAGTAACAGGCGCTGCCTGCTCCGGAGCCACTTGCTCCGGGACCATTGGTACTGGTGCTGTTGTGGTTGTGATTGTGGAGCGCGTTACCACCGTGCGATGCCTGGGTCAGGGCCTGCTGCATGTGTTGGGACTGTAGCTGATGCGGGTGAACCGCCGATGACTGTGAATGATGCTGCTGCTGTCCTCCGTTCGGGGAGAGGAGCATCTGGTGCGGATGCACCGTGTAGGAGAGAGAGGTCTGGTGTGGATTGCTGGCAAAATTGTAGGATGCACCGCAGGGCGAGAAGGGAAACAGACTAGGTAGCGGATCAATGTCCAGCGGCGGTAGTCCGGGAAATGTTGAGGCCATCTCGTCAGTGCTCCAGTAGCTACCGTTACCAACGAGAGAGGAACCGTTATTGGTGCCACTCCCAGCACCCGATAAATTACTATTCGGCGGTGTGGTATTGATCTGGTTACCCAGTACTCCAATCGTCGGATCGAAGCAGCCGCCGCAGTCAAAGTCGCTGCTGGTGAGAGAAGAGATGGGCAGGGCGGTGTTGCCTTGGCAGGATAAACAGCCGACGCAGGATGCAGCACACTCTTGCTATAATCGAAACAACAACAAAACACACAAGATGCACGTTATCCACTGTCCACAAAAACTAGTCTCTATTTTGGAGTCACTTTGATAGAGACAACTTTGAAGCGAGAATAATACCTGCGGACTGTCCAACGCCAGGCCGAATAATGGATTATTGGGCACATAGCCCGTTTCTGGTTCCACAGGACCTCCGTTTGAGACATCGCACGATATGTACATAGCTCCACCCTCTTGATCTTCCAGGGAATCTGCGCAGGTGTGCCAAAAAGTGGAAGAGATTCATTTAACTACAGTGAAAATACACACAACAGCAATGCGTATGCATCAAATACATTTCACACCGTTGACAACAAGATGCGACCACTGTGCGCCGCTTCAAACTCCGCCCCTAAACACACACATACACGCAGACTCACCAGCACACACGCACACATGTACATTATACAATGTACATACATAAATGAGTGAATGGGCCGCCATTTGCTTTGCTCTCGCTTCTGTTCACAGTGTGCATTTGTGGCTTTGGGGCGAGTTTCCCAACTGCATGGAAGGAAATCAAAACGTACCCAGAATTATGTTCAAGAGTTTGGAACTTTTATATAACAATCCCATGACATGACTCCAGCTGGTTTCGGCGATTTATTTCTTGTTTTTCTACGTTTCATTTTGCTGCGTCAATTGAGATTTCCAACTGCAAATGCACAAATAAAATGTATTTATATAAAGATTTAAATTTAAAACATTAAAATTATTTTTTTTAATTAATTAACTTTTCATTTGTACTCGAGTTTTATTAGCTTTTAGAATGTATGGGAATGTTCCTAGTTTCACTTTCGATAAGATTCGGCACCTTATATCTTTAATCAGTTCTTATTTAATTTCGGCAAAATTTTATGGCTTGAATTTGAGTTCGATAAAGTAACTAAAAAAAATTATTTTTTAAATACTTAGCCCAAATTATCCAAATTGAATAAATAAAATAAAATTGAGACCCTTAGTTTGAGTGAAAAAATGTATTCCCTATTGGATGAAGTATCTTTTCGTATTTCTTGATTTTAATAAAATAAAGCGTTTAAGTTTCCATTTTTGTGATTTTCACATATTCTTTCACTACCGTAAAATGACAAAAATTACCATAATACATAGAAAGTGAAATTTAAAATCTTTTGGTTAAGGAACATATTATATTTTCTTTTCCTATTTAAACAGAAACATATTGTATACCAGAAAACTTAATTATTTCCCAAACAATTATCCATTTGTTTTTTTTTATAATTTCCAATTTAATTTTAAATTTAAAGATATTTTTCATAACTTTTTGTTATATTATATTCAACTGCTCTTAGTTGACAATAAATAAATTCATATTTAAATTCATTGTTTTTATTATGTATTTAAGTGTATTCACGCTGATTCCAATATAAGTAACAGAGTATTGTTCATTTGAAAGTTGTAATGAATCCATCGATGTTAATCCGTAAACTAGGATATTTTAGTTATTAGATTGGCTATTGCTATCTTATGAGCATAACTTTGTCATGCTTTTAAAATATTTATAATTTTAATCGAAGACATGTCTTATATTTTTTCATATATTCACAATTTTTCAATGTATTATTATAATACATGGTTATTAAAATCGCACCTTCTTATTGAATATATATGTCTCATGATCAAGACTTTATTCAAAATAATTAAACTTATTTAAGATTTCACAAAATGTATTCAATATTTTTAAACTTCTTGAAACTTTAATTTAGAATGGGTTTTACACGATATTTTATTTGGTATTTAGTATAACCGTTATGTTTAAGAATTTCAAATGAATGCGGGGGGCAAGAATCGACTTTCGGCGACGAGCATAAGACGGCAACTAATTGTCAGTTGCAGCTCGAAGTCTCTCGGCCGATATTGGTGACGGCAGCGGCAAAGCGACAACCACAGAAAAAATGCTCACTTAATTATAAACAACAACAAGCGACAAAAGGGCGCAAAAGACAACGAAAAGCAACACACAACCTCACACTCGCACTCGCACTCACACTCACACTGACACTCGCACTCACACTCAGAGCAGATACAATGACACAAAGTGCCCAACTAAGTACACGGTATACAATCACACATGGAGAGACCCTTACAGCAGCGTGTTGTTGTTGTTGTTGTTATTGTTGTGGTTGTTGTCGTTGTCGATGACACCCCCTCCAGCAGCAACCACCGCCGTCACCAGCAGCCAGCAGAGCCAACCAACCAATGCGCTCTGGTCGCCGTCTCCGGTATGCCGGCTTTTGCGGCAACAACGAATCCAACCCCTAACCCCCAACCCCTAACCCCCGAGCCAGAGTATGTGCCGTTCAACAAGCTCATTCATACGTAGCCAGCAGCAGCAGCAGCAGCAGTTTTCAGTAGTAGTTTTTATTTGTCATCCAATATCTTTACAGCTCGACACCAGATACCCCCGAGCCGTTCCGAGCCGGGTCGGGACGGGTCGGGCTTGTCCGTGGCCAGGCTGGACTGCGACCATTGATCGTCTTCTGCTTCCTTCGTTCCATTCTTTGTGGTTAAACGTGTTTGCCATTGCCCCTTTCCTCTGTCTTCGCTCTGCGACAGTTCGTCAGCCAGTGAGACTCACTCACACACACACTCAATCACACACACACACTCGTTTATCCAAGCCCCCAACTACAGCAACAACCCTCTGCTTCTGTAAATTGTATCTTGTATCTTGTATCTTTCGTAGTGCTCATTCTCATTTCTAGCGCACTCGTCTCGACCAATGACAGTTGTACTCGTATCTGTGCTCTAAACCTATCGATCGATCAATTGATCGATCGTTGCTCTTTTGCATAGTTACAACAACCCGACAATTGTGAATTATTTTGCGACATTTGATAGTTCGCATTGTGGTTGTGTTTAGTTGTAACTACAAATGCAAAAAAAAAATAAAGAAAATTATGAAACAATATTATTGTCAGACTTGTCATCGCTTGTCTTTGACTTGTCTAATCTAAGCAACAGAATAGATATTCTATTCAGATACATTTTCCATAGTTACTCGAATTCGAAATTCACACGCATCAAACTTGGCAAAAAAAAAAGTGAAAATTAATTGAATCAGTTAAGTGTAAAGGCTTTCAGTGATTGCTCAGTATGGGACGGGCTCAGGCAGTGATATCAGTTTACCATATTGGTGGGAATGTTGGCCCAGTGACTGTCAACAGCGTCGTGTGTGTTAAAAGTTTCGGGCAACATAATCAGAGCCTAACCAAGTCTGGGATTGGGATACTAACCAGTTTTTTGTTCAGCTCGATTGCAGCCTACGATCAGTTTCATCAGTGTTTCATGTCGGCAACTTGTCCCAGGACATGAGCCATGTTTTGCTGCCGATTGTCATATCGCATTAGGCTCAGAATCAAAGTGAGGATGTTGTGATTTAGTTGGGTATCAATAACAATATGGGTTTATTTACGATATGATTAGAAATGATCAATTCAGTTTCAAGTGTGCTCAGCTGACACCTGAGCTCACTGCATACCCCTTAAATAACCAAACTGATTGCTTGCTCTGTTTCTCTCAATTAACCACAGCATTTTTAACAACATTGTTGCCGTTGCTGGGATTTGTTGCATAGGCAAACATTCAGTCAGTCAAACCCGCCACCCTCTATTGTACCTGTTATCACACCGGCGCATCATTAACCACCTTCCTATCAATTGCTCAGCACGTGAATTTATTTACCCCGAAGCTCAACATAAGTATATTTATTCAAAGTATTTACTCTGGTCCAGATCCTGATTTCTGTCCACAATGGTTGTTGCTCGCCACCAACAAAAAACTCAGCCAGTCATTCGTTTTATTCTGTATTCAATTCTCAGTTCTGTGTTCTCTCTGTCGCCAGTTTTGTTGTGTGTGTGTGTAGTGTGTTGTGTGTGTTGTGTGCTGTGTGTTGTGTATGGAAGAGGCTTCAAAAATCAATGAAATACTTTTCGGGTGGCATTCTTAGGGCTTCTCAAGCTTGGCTACACTTTGCTTTTATGTTGGTAGTCAAGTCATTCGACTTGTTAATGTCGCTAGATGTCAGTAAATATCAATATAAGACGTACTCATACTAATGGTACTAAACGGGGACTTCCAATCATACTGACAGATAGTCCAATTACATGTAATTCATATTAGAATACATCAGATTTCTTACAATTTACATATTTTTGTTCATGTTTATATTTTGAGCTTATTTGTATAACTTTGCAAACTTATGGAGTCGACAGAATTATGGGTAGCGTAATGATATTTTAACTTTGTGGGCACCAAATTCTAGAAATTAACTCTCTATATTATAGAATGCCAAAATTTTAAGTTTACATTTTTCGTATTATTTTATTCTCTTTATATACGTTAAAGAACTTAGTTGAATTAAACATGTGTATTAAAAAGATATTAAAAGTTATTGTTGAGATAGGGTTGTAATTTGAGCAATATTTAAAAAATGTATGCAATTTCTTTCAATTTAGAGTTAAAAAAATATTAATATATTAGTTTCGACTCTAAATTTAAGAATTATTTGGTGTACAAATTGCATTTGGTAAATGGACTAATAAAATAGCAAAGTTATATAGAAAAAAATGTTTGACTATTAAAATATTATCCTGCTTATTATAATGACGTGAATGAAAATAATAATCGAAAAAGTTATAAAAAAAAATAATATTACGAAAAAGGCGGCTCTATTTCTAGCCAACATTGCTTATTTTCTTTAAGCTAACTACTCGAATAGTGGTTTTCAATTCAAAATGATTAAATTAAAATAATAATTTATATACAGTTAGGTCTTGTATAATATACAATAGCTTAAATGATTTGATGGTAACCACATTTCGTGAATACCAAAAAAAAAGTCTGATAAATGAAATCTATTCGAGAGCACCGACATTTCATTCAGTTGTATTCAAAAGAACTGTTCTATACATATTTGAATTTTATCTTTTTATAATTTATAATTTCTAATAAATTCTTTGCAAAGCTTAGCCAATAATTGTGTACTAGCTCTATATATATTACCAACTGTTATTTGTGCTCTGTAATAACATTGTTGGTTGTAGGTGTCAGCCTTGCAGCCCACATCACACGTGAGTAGTGCCGGAAAAAGTATCGATGACCAATTGACAGGCGCAGCCGTTACTACATAGGACTCATCAATGATGACAGCTGTAGGAGCCGGGATCGAGTCCGAGTTATAGTCGACTTAAGAATTCTTAATAAAAACGTAAGCCTGCTTATTAAACGGGCGAGACAAGGCCGAGTTGGTCAATGCGACAATTTAAACAACTGGCTGTGGCAGTGTCAGTGGCAGGACGAGTCCGATGAGCTGCCCCCAAAACGACTTGAATTACATTTGGAAATATGTTTTTGGATACTACGAAACTAAGTACACTTGAGTGAAGCGCGCCAAATTGAATTTGTAAGTCGATACTTTCAAGAACCACAAGGGCAAGAGCAAGGGTTTGTTCCGTCCCTTATCAATGGGTAGAGTTCCTCAACTTGCTGTCAGCTACAAGCCAATGTACCAATCAAACTCATTCAACTGTCCTCCCGCTGTCTGCTACTGTTTAACGTTGTTTTTTTATTATTACAGAATCACTTCCGCAAACAAATGCGTTAAAGATCGGAATATGACAATTTCTCACAGCAACGGGTGGAGGGAAATATAGAAGAGGGGGTGGTTATTCAACGGTAATTATCTTAGTGCCACGTTTCGTTATCTGTGGCTGCATTTTGGCAAACGCAAACCGCAAATGATTATCCTGTAAGCCTTTGGATAAATATTAAATTTCAATTATAGTTGTTAACATATTATTAGCCGGCAATCATCATCATTGGCGCCAGGCGTTCCCCGAGCACTACCGGAACCAGAAGTCACGTGTCAACCAGTCGCCGATAATAATCAGCCTCAACAACCGCAGAGGGGTGCTATCGAGCTGGCAAAGAGACAATGAGATGCGCTTGCAATTTTATCAGATTAAGGACCCTCAGTACCAGTGTCTCCTGTTTGTGCATCCTTTGCTCGCCCTTCCCCCGTCTACTGCGCCCTCAACAGGTGACAAATGAAGCAACATTGTGTGAGAATTTTTTTGGCTACCATGTTTGTGATTCTTCTTTGAGCCTAAACATATCAGATTTCCCATTGGCGCTGTGATTTGTCGATTTTATTAATTCTCATGAAATGAAACTGAAACTCCTCCTGTAGGAAATCAAGTACGACCAGTTGACCTTTGCTTTAAAAGAATCGGCAGTTGTCAGTAAATCAAAAGCAACTAGTCTTTAACTAAAAATTAAATAGACCAAATATAATGTTTTATCAGAGCACTGGTAACAACAACACTGGTAGCAACAGCTGATCAGCTGAATTAAATTAATTATTACTCAGTTTTGTTCAAACATTTTGTTGCAAATTGTTCATTTGTATTTTTTTTTATCAGCTTGAACAATTGCAATAATTAAAATCAAAAAGTAACTGTCTGTAATGTTATTAACAGAAATACCAGAAACAGAAAATAAATACTAGTAACAACAATCCACAGCATTAACATTTCCCACACTGTTAATAACAGCTTAAGCTTTCTTAACAGACTATGTTATGAGAAAAATAACAGAATATCTTCATGTTAATTTTTGTTTATTTGCAAAAATAATTATTTTGATTAAAATTTAAAATATGAATTTAGATGAAATAAAGATGAATACAAGCAGTTCAGGAAACAGACAAACAGAACAGGAAACAATACACTTTTAAGATAAAAAACAGAAACGTGTGCTCGATTCTAATAATAATAATATTATGCAGTTCACGTTACCAACAAAAACTAACAAAAACAAAGATTTACTTTATACAGTTATTTTTATTGATTTATTTGAAAACTTAGGCATAAGGTGTACTCCCCCCAAATTATGGATAGATTGCAAAATGTTAAAAAGACAAGTAAGCGATGCAAAGCAGAGATTAGATCTTGGGCTCCTGGGGCGTCAACTTGACTATCTTAAGGGATTCCTCCCACAGCTGGCGTCCCTTCTCCTCATCCATGGCAGCTGCGCTCAGTGTAGCTTCCTTGCAGTCCATGAAATACTTGCCAGATACATTGGCCACCTCATCAGATGTCGCCAGATAGATGGTTGTCTGTGCACCGGCTTTGGTTGTTTTGAAGAAACCCTTCGTGATGGCCATCATCGGCAAGTTGAGTGGGAATGGCACATTGCGCCAAATGCCGGAATCAATCATACCCGGATGCAAGAAATTCACGGTGACATTGGTGCCTTCCATACGCTTGGCCAACTCGCGGGCAAAGTAAATGTTGGCAAACTTCGATACGTAATACAAATAGGCGGCGGGGAAAGTGCCAATGGGATTCAGTTTGTTCAGATTGACTGAGGCAAAGCGATACAGCTCTGAGGCAACGATGACAATTCGGGACGGAGTGCTCTTCTTCAGCACATCGATGAGTAAGTGCGTCAGCAAGAATGGACCATAATGATTGGTGGCCATTGTCAGTTCCACACCATCCTCGCTAGTCTGGCCACGAAAAGCCAATGCCATACCGGCATTATGAATCAGAACATCGATCTTTGGCTCAGTCTTAACAATATCAGCAGCAAACTCGCGAACAGATTTCTGAGAGCCCAGATCTAGTTTCTTTACCAATATCTTATTATTATTCGTTTCCTTGATGATTTCGTCTAGCAAAAGAGAAGTTCTGATAGTGAATAATTCTTATTTGATATTATAAAATAGTTTTACCCTTGACAGCATTTGCAGTTTCCAGATTTCTGCATGCCATGATGACACGTGCTCCACGTCCGGCAAGATCCTTGGCTGTTTCCTTGCCAATACCGCTGTTGGCGCCGGTTATAATGACAGTTTTTCCCTCCATTTTTGTCTGTAAGTATCAATGATTAAATCAGTTAATCAGCTGGTAGCAAATTTAAGGCGTTGTCGTGTTAAATAGGAGGGTCTTGCAAATATTTACAACCCTAATTAAAATGTGTACTTAATGTAATCATAGCTTATAACTTGGCTCGTATAAAACGGTTGTTTCTTTCTAGTCATCAGCGTTGTGGTAATTGCCGACCCCGGTGGAAACTTTGAGTGTGTACCTAATAAACTTATGGTCTTTGTTTTGTTTTTTTTTTCTAATTTAAAGGTAAGCGATCTCCTAAGCTGTAATTCAAATAGCGTAATTGTAACTGCTGTTAGCCAGATGTGACGCACAGATTTTCAGCTTGGTATTAAGAGCTAATTAACTGAACGCGTCACGGCTAGAAGTTCTAATAATCGTACAAGTATAGGAAAATCACAAAATGATCTTTTCCAAGGTATATTCACTACAGTCTGTGTTTTAGTAGGGATTATTAGGCATTGTACGGAAACTGATCTAAACGGGGTTTTGGGAGTGGATCAGGTTTACCTCAGTGAAGCAACGGCCCGCCGTAATACGTAAATAGAATCGAATGCTCAGCAAGGTGGCTACAAAGGCCGCTGTGAGTGTCATTAGGAAGATGTCTCGCACATAATGCTCACTTGGCAACCAAGCCAAGACGAAACCCATCCTATAAATAATATTATGTATTTAACGTGTGTATTGTGATGGCAATATGCAAATGTGTTTATATAATAGCTTCGATTGACTGAAAACCAAACAAGTTTTGTCGCCTGAATTTGTTAATTTCTGATTTTTTGTGTTTTTTTGTTTGTTGGTCAAGTTAAGTAGTTGGCCAATGCGTTTTTTCAAATTCGTTTCCAATATCAAACGCAATAATTAATTTCAAAATTTAACATCGATATG
Source organism: Drosophila phalerata (assembly GCA_951394115.2). Classification (NCBI taxonomy): domain Eukaryota; kingdom Metazoa; phylum Arthropoda; class Insecta; order Diptera; family Drosophilidae; genus Drosophila; species Drosophila phalerata. The sequence continues at coordinate 14,949,574 of OX596005.2, forward strand.
AAATTAACACTTTCACTTTTCATATGTGCAAGAGATAAATAATTATGAAACGATTTTTAAAGCCTTTCGGTCGCAGACAAAGCAAAGTTCATTGCCGTTGATACAGGTAGAAAATGAAAGAAAGCCAGAAAACAAAGTGTTGTGTTGCTGTTGATGTTGCTGTTGTCGCGTCAGTTTGTTGCCAGTTTTTACTGTCCACGTCACTAAAAAAAATTCGAAAAAAACAAAACCGTCTGCTCTGAGACTGGTTACGCTTCTATGCTTCTCTCGCCCTGAATGCAACTTCTTCGCTCGGTGTAGAATTGACCCGTTTTTCTTCTTTTTCGGTATTTTGGTTAGCAGGCGAAAATCTGCCGAGTCAGGCATCTGATATTGCAAATATTGGCACACTCACCTGTTGTAATTCTGATCAATTTATATACTTGTATATACTTATTATTATAATCGTATATACTTTGAACTAACTGATGGAAAGACTCAAGACTCAACCACAACCTTCGCCTTGAACGCTTGCTCAGAGACTGGCTTTAGAGCCGAAGCTGCAACGTCTCCCGATCGCTGAACCGCTGCTCATTGTTATTGTAAATAGCCACAATAGTTGAAGAGTAGTACCTGTTGTTGCTGTTGTTGTTGTTAGCCAGTTTGGCCAACGAAACAAGTCAAAGCTGTCAAAGTCAAAGTCGGCTTAAATATTTTATGGCTTTCATTTGCGCTGGTCTTCCGCTAGTTTTAAGAGAGAAAAGACAGTTTGAAAGAGAATTTAAAAAAGAGTAGAGAGAAATATTCAAAGAGCAATCGTAAAGCTTCAATATTTAATTTTAGAAACCAAAAGTAATGTTTATTTTCGTAAACTTTGGCATTTTACGAGGTACTTAAAATTTTGTGATGAATATATAATGGAGAGAAGAAAAATATCGAGAGCATTTAAGAGTTAAATTCTAAAATGTAGAGCAAATTTATAATTATATTTTATATTACACATTTATTTATGAATGCATTAAAAATATTAAAATAATTCGTAGACAACAATGCGATAATTAAATGCATTTTTAATTATAAAAAAGTGTCGCAGCGTAGGAAACTAGCAAATTAATTTCATATTAATGTAGTCAATAATAGAATAATCTCCTTATATGGTCTCCAATTGTATGTGTTAATTTGTATTGTACATAAATACATATTTACATAAAGTGTTGTTTAAACACAGTATACTAAAGTTTAATATTTATAGTTTATAATTATATATATCTATATGGCGTTCTCGCCTCCGCTGCTAGAACTACTCGACTTTCCGACATCAGTTTCCAAATGCTTCGCCAAAGTATTGTACCACTCATTCATATGTCTGGAGATAATGCTCATGAACTTGGAGACCTTGGATTTGACCGTGGTGACAATGGTGTCCGACAGCGTGACCTTTTGGCAAGTCGATGTTGGAGTTCTTTTACTGCTGATCTTCATGACTTCGGACTCTGTGGATTTCTTGGGAGGCATCACAGTGGACAAGTCTACTTTGTACTCATAGAACGTGTTGCGTCCCAGGGGCAGGAACTCCATCTGATCGTTCTTGTCAATCGCATTGGATCCGAGTGCTTCACCGGAAAAGCTGAAGGGCAGGGCACGTCGACGTCTTAGTGCCGGCATATCCCACCAGGAAGTGATAGTCTCATCGCTGATCTTCTTAGTCAGCCTTTTAGGTGCTGGAACTGGGGCTCTCTCCAGCTTCTTGGCCCCAAAGAAATCCTCGTCATGATCATTTGACTGCAGTTGCTTTATGGGCGCTCGGGACTTGAGATCACTCTCCAAACGGTCCGTCTCATGTGACTGTTCCCGTCCATTCTCATTGTTTAACGGCAATCCTTGCTCGTGCTCATTAATGTGACTCAGGAAATGTTTTCCAAGTTCCCGCTGTGCCTGCAGAAAGTCGCTGGCCACATGATCTCCCTTGGCTGATCGCTTTTTATTGCCGTCTCCTTTGACAGGGTCCACTTCCGGCTCCGTGTCCGGGTCTGCATCCGACTCCAGCTTGCTCTGGCTCTTGTTTATGGATCCCTTGCTCGAGAAAGGTTCGGGAAAAAGGAGCGAATTAAGTGTGGCACCCAGACTCAAGCGTTTGCCATGCTTGGACACGGGTGCAGGCAATGCCTCGAAGAATTCCGTGGGCAGCAGACGCAACTTGCTTCGCTCCTGCTCCTTGGGAGCTTCCTGTTCTTCTTCCACACTGTCTTCTTGCGAGCGTTGAACAATCTTCATCTGTCTCCTTATGGTTGGTCGGCGTTTTTTAATGAAACTGACCTGTTCGGAGTCCGGCTGCATCTCGCTCTCTTCGCCATCTGGCGACTCAATGTGCTTGAGATGCACATCACCTTCGGGAAGTCGGGAATACGGTGGCGGCTCCGGCTGTTCACCCATTTTCTTGAAAAACTCCTCTTCGTCGAACTCAGCGAGATCGAAGAGCGGTTTTATCTTACGTTCTGGCTTACGTATCTCTGTTATCTTCTTGGTCATCGCTGTCTTTTTGCCATGTCTGTTGTAGAAGTAGGGACCACTGTAGTCTGAGGAACTGCGTCTACTCCGGCGGTGTCGTTGGCGCTGTAACTGTGCCACATCCCGGCTCTGCTCTATAACTTGTCTTAGCCAGGTCATTGCCTCATAAGGACGCACCGACTGCGACTTGGATTTTAACTTATCTGTCACCTGTCGCTTGACAGCCGTCCCGGTACCTGTCCCCGTCCCAGTCTCTGCCTTCTCCTGCGGCACATTGAACGGCTGCAGCAACTTACCGAGCAGCGATCCGGGAGCGGCCGTCTCTTGATTGTCTAGGACAAAACGCCGATTGCGGTTAATGGTACTCTGGAGCGATCCTCGTGACACGGCGGTCTCCTCGATCAGTCGCTGCAAGAGGCGATCCGCCGAGCTGTAACCGTTGGAACGGCGACTCTCGGATGAGGCCTCCGCGTTGGCATCGTCCGCTTCGATTTCGGTATATTGACAATGCTCGAGATTGACACTCGGGAGCACCCAGAATCCCACTGACATGCTGGGCGTGATCAGCTGAAGTGTCTTACTGGCATCCTTCGGCTTGACCAGAGGACGAAGAGTGTAGTTGAGCGACAGTTTCTGGTTGTTCAGACGCACCCGACCATCCTGGGCAGTTAAGACATATTCCCAAATGTCACTGGCGGATAGACGACTCTGACTTTTAACTGTAATCGTGGTTGGTTGCTCCTCCGTGTTGACCACCATGAAAGCCAATCCTCCAGACACCGCGTTCGCACAGTGTGTATACAGTTTATTGCTCGGAGCAAACACATTAAGAGGTCTCGCTGGAAAGACCCTGGATCCCATGACCTTCTTGAACAGTGCGGTCACATAGTAACTGAAATTGGGCCTCTCAAAGTCCTCAAGGCTCATCCGCTTGAAGATCACATCGAAGCCGCCGCTTGCCGCATCTCCCAGTGTCTGTGCCCAGCGGAGAGCATCTGTCGTCTCGTCTCCCACCAACCGCTTGCTTATGGACTGCGCCGCTGAACGCTCCTCCGGTAATGTTAGCCAAAGTGGAACTCGTTGTTGTTGCAGTGTCCTCAATGCCGGATCGCTGTCGTAAATGTAGCTACCGAGACTAGTTGTGGGCAGCATGTTGGCTGGTCTGTTGATTCATGAAAGATTCAATTATATGCGGTCCAAGTCCACTCGAACTAATACTCACTGTGTCCAGCCGAAGGCCGCATTCAAATCCTTGGACATGTCCACATATTTGCGGGTCTCCTCAGCGCTGCTGCCAGCGGAGATATCCGCACCCATCACTTGCCAGTTATCCACGTAGGGACTGAAGGTGTCCGTCATCAGCTTCAATGTGCTCAGCTCCTGCACGTAATCCTTTGCCCGCGATGTGCCAAAATCGGTGCCAAGCTGCCAGATGCAGTCCGTAATTCCCACCATATAGGAGGTGTTCAGAATCTTGAGTGTGTGCATGGAATCCCACTCGTCGGGAGCGTAAGGCACCGGAATGATCATCGTCCAATTGACGGCACTTGAGATGCAGGCAGACAGATTAATATGGAGTACTTCATCCTAAAGTCCAGTGGCACTTACCGTGTCCAGCGATTGAATCCCTTCCAAATGATCTTGGTGGGATTACGGAGACGCGTCGGTGCATTGGTGGCAAAATAAAAGTCACCAATGAACTTGACATAGGCATCTCCAAGAAGAGCTGCCATGCTAGTGACTGCTTTACGGTTCTTCCCATCGAGAGCATCGTACATATCCTCAGGCCTCACAGCGAAGCTCACAAACTTCTCGTTGACATCATTGTAGGGACGATTCACATGGAGCTGCACCAAGGTATCCGCTCGAGAAAAAGCCAGCAGTCCCAGTAGAAACAACAGTACATGTAGACACAACATTTTCAATTGGAATAGAATCGATAATGATGCGAGGGTGACTTGCCCAGAGCTCTTTAGCTCCACAACTGTGCAACGCTGGCCAGTTAGCCGACCTAATAAGCCAAGTATGCTGGCGTTTGCCAATCTGTCCGTCTGTCTGTCCGTCATTCCCTAAAAAAGACTAGAACAAAAGGTTACAGTCTAGCACTCTCGACTGTGGGAGACCCTGTAGTTGCTCTGGAAAAATCACAACGTTTCTCTCGAACGACTCTCCATAAAATGGATCCCTAATTAACTTCGGAATTCATTATCCCATCATTGAAATATCTTTAGGATACATTGGCAGCACGGAAGTTTTTAAGACTGTCTTTAAATCAGGGACCGTAACTTTTAGAAGTTTAAAAATAAATACTGCAATGTAAAACTATTTTCATATTTTTATTTTAAGAGTTATGAAATTACACTTTTTTTTTTTTTTTTTTTCAAGAAACATAAAAACAAGAGTTATTTTTTAATTTTTATTTTGAAAGTTACGTATTTTTAACTAAAAATATCTGTTCAAACAGACGCACATAGGTATATCGACTTTTTTGATAATGATACAGAAATATTCATTATATGCTCTTCTATCTCGTATACTCCTCAAGTGAAAATCAAACAATTTTTTCTTTCCACTGAATTAAAAATCTTAATCGAGTCTTTATAAAATCTGACCCTCTGTACTTTTGAAGTACAGGGTCTAAAAAGAGTTTTAAATTCCATAATAGTTAACTTCCATAGAAATCTGCTGCACTTGGCAAGAATTTTTCGCTGAGCGCTGCCCTTAATGCAATGACCTTTTTATGCATTGAAATGAAATCACGTCGCAATGTGGGGCAAGTGGGGCAAGTGGGACAAGTGGGGCGAACCAATGAGACCCATGCGACCCAAGAGAAGAATATAAAAAAACACCCGCATATTCTGGTATGCTGTATTTATTAATGGGTGCTGTCTTTGACCCAATAAAGGTTGCATGAACCTCACCAAACTGACCTAATCCTCTTCGTCAGCAGTGAGCATGGCCTTGAAGCTCAACGGCTGGAACTCATAGCCCATTCCCGTATAGAATTTGCTCATGAACTCCACCCAATGCAGACGCAGTGTATGCAGGAAGGCGGACAAGCCCTCCATCATGACCATGATGGCAATGGTGAAGAACACCCAGATGGCAAATATGATGAATACGGCAATCACACCCACATATCCGCTCATTTGCAAGGCCTCTGATAGCACCATGGTCCACAATACCTCGGACAACTCTGCAGTAGATGATCGTTAAGGAAATTGTCAACATGGATGTGTTAATAACTAACCAGCGTGGGCTAGGGATAAAGCCCAGAGACGTAGATAGGAGGCGGTATGCGAGATGGTACTCAGAATGTATTCCACAGTGTGGATTGCCTGGTGTATCCATATCTCACTCATAGGCTCTTCCTCCTCCTCTTCCTCCTCGCTGTGCGGCGCCTTCTTATGCGAATCTCCCAGTTCAGTAATAATGACTTCCTTGCCCGTTATTTCAATAGTCTCCATAATTGTATCGAAATTATGTTCAACCTTGTTTTTCTGTGGATAACTTGTTAGTTACACTTTCGCAGGATTATCTTTCGAGAACTTACCCTATACTTGCGTTTGCAGGTAATCCAGAGCGGCATACCCAGCAGAATCCAAGGTATGCATATGATGGCCAAAACAAATAGAATTGTTTCCAACTCCCGCTGCACAGGAAACATGGACGGCATGCAACCTGGTGAGGGTACCTCCGTTTTCATCAATATCATGTCGATAAACATAATGAGAACAGATGGTGCACAAGCTGGTGAATCCGCAACATCCGTGGTACTGGCTGAATATTGAACCCACTTGTAGAACATCATGAACACCATGTAGCCGAAGAGGAGCAACAGGAAGAGAACCTGGGGCACAAACTGCAGGAATATGTACGCATATTTCTTAAAGTACACAAAATTCTCAACGGAAAGACAGACACCAAAGATCATATGCAGAACACCAAATATAATGGATAGCTTCATCTTGTAGGTGTTCAGGAAGATGATCTTATTGCTTGCCGATTGCCAGATTGGATCAATACCCATGGGATAGGTGCCACGTTGATCCGTTGTAGGATTCAATTGCAGGGCAGGATTCGTAAGGACTGTAGTTCGATTGTACTGCAGAGCCCAGTGCGATCCAAAGATATTGAAGGACTTGGAGAAGCAATCGTTGTATATGAATCCTGTGTACATGGCAAACATACCCATCAACAATATAATGTACCGACCACCAAACAGAATCTTCCAAATCTCTCCAGCGCGTGTTTTCAAGAGACGTTTTTCATCGAGGACCATCCATAAGCCGAGCAGAAAGACGAGGAAACCGTGTCCCATGTCACCAAACATAACGGCAAAGAGAAAGGGGAAGGATATGCATGTATAGAGTCCTGGATTTACTTCGCGGTAACTGGCAACTCCGTAGGCGTCGATCAACACTTGGAAACCGTATGTGAACTTGTTGGTCCGGAAATATGTGGGTGGCGTTTTCTTCGTCTCAAGTATATTGAAAATCGTGGGAATTGTGCTGCCCAAGGCTATGGAGGCCTCGGCAAGCACTGTCTCGACATCCTCAAGCTCACGGGTTGGAACCCAGCACTCACCAATCAGACACTTGGCGCCCAGATCCACGTTGAACATGTTGAGCGTATGGTAAATGGCCTTCATTTTCTTGATCATGGCTGTCCAGGTGGGCAGCTGCTTCATGACGGCCTTCAGCACACAGGAACGATGATCCTCTGTCTGATTGATAATAATCTGCAGATCCTCAAGGCGTGTTTGCACACTCTTAATCATATCTATGCGCTCTTGATGCGAACTTGGACAGGGATACATAGTGGCATGGAAGCCGGTGCACACTTTACGCATACGTCCCTGCAACTGATCTCCCTGAAAGAAGACCACAAAGATGCTCTTATAGACCATTTCACCCGTGCGGGGATCCTTGACAGGCTCCTCCATATCGCAGCTGCGGACCAAGACATTGCCTCGCGAGATGCGCCACAACATCCTCTCGAAGGCGAACTGTGAATTAATACAATATATTAAGAATATTTATAAATAATAAATAGATAACTACCTTTCTTTTTAAAATAGGGATACCAAAATTAGGAGGGAAAACATATTATTAGGAAAATTAAATTACGAAAAACAAAATAGATTAATAATAAAAATCGCCTAATTTTTATAAAAACTTATATCATATTTTACTATTGAAAACAATGGATTCAAATTAATATCATATCAAATTAAATGAAAAAATTAAAAAAAATATAGCCGTTATAAAAAATATAAAAGCTAACCAGATTTTTTAATTTTTTTTAATTTTTGTGAATAACTTTTGTTTAATTTATCTTTTTTCCAGAATATATATCATCCAGAATTCGTTTTAAAATTAAATACTTACCATTCTCTCTCTACGAATGACGCCAGCGATAAATCCCAAGCTGCCGTCACATTGTTCCGGATCTCTATGGGTGCCACGCTTGTTGGTATCAAAGTTGTGGGATTCCTGCTCCGAAAAGAACTGCTCGGTTTTCTGCAGCACCTGAATCATTTCGGACAACTCGAGAAAATTGGTCCGCAAACGAACGTTGTTGGCAGACAGTTCGATGATCTCCGTCTCCGTCTTCTCCAAAAGCATCTCGAGCTCGCTTATCTCCTTGGGCTTTGGTGCTGGCGGAAAGTCCTCAATCAGATCGACCACCTTATAGCCATCCTTAGTAAGCTCAGCAGTCGCATAACGAATCTTTCGCTCCAACTCGTCACATCGACGGACTTCGTTGACGAACTTGCGCTGCAACGCGGTGACGCCCTCGTTCATCTTCAAGGACAAGGACATGGCTATTAAAATTCGCAGGACTTCCATATAAACCATAGTGACTTACATCGCGGAACTGCACACAACCCATCTCACCGAGCTGTGCGATAGTTTCATAGGCTGCCTCCGGCTGCAGGAACATCTGCGCCAAGGACATATTTTCACTGCGAAATATACTATCCTCAGGGCCGGAGCCGCAAGCCCATCCTTTTAATTTGCTACACCACATTGTGGGTTTTTTTTTCGATCTTCCAGTGACACCTGCACGCACTCTGGTGACGCCAGGAGAACTGATCGACGTGGTCAAGTGACTTTTAGAATGAAGCTTTGGGTATATGGAAGTCCGACCTATGTACAACTTTCCAGGCTTATCTATGGGCGCATGCTCTGGATAAATGCCAAAGAAGACCACAAGGTGACCAAACGAGCAACTTGATGCATAATTGAGCCATCTATCAATATGATGGAATAGCCCAGCAGTCTTATCAGTCGATTATTTGATAAGGGAACAGACCCATAGGTATTAAAAATCAATTGTTAGACCATTAGAAAACCATTTGTAGTTGATTCTTATGAAGACACTATTTTCAGTTAGTTGTGAAACGTCGCGTCGGTCAGTGCGAGTCGAAGCTATAAATACGGAAAGTTCCAATGAACACTTGAATAAGAGTATCTACGGGTATAATGAAACAAATATATTGCTGCTCTCTTCTTGCTTTATTTTTATCAATTAGTTAAATATTTGCCAAGAATTTACAGTACTGATATATCTGAAGCATCAGAATATCAGTAATTTAAATTGTAAGCAGACATTAACAGACATGACTAATTCATTTATCATATTGTGTAACAACGAATATCAAATTATTGCTTTGAAAATGATTTTGAGAATACATTTAAAATTTAAATACAAGTACATAACAAAATAAACATAAATGTTTAGGACAACGGATGAGGGAATCTGTGGGAAGAGCACCACAATACTGACAGTGTCGTGAAATTAAACAAAATTATTTAACAAAAACAGAAAAAAACATAATAAACGAGCTCGTACATATATTATTTATATATTTGTTGAATTTGCTGAGCAAATTATTCCTCCTCCTCGCCATCGATAATGGCCTTGAAGCTGAAGGGCTGGAAGGCGTAGCCAAGACCCTCGTAGAATTTGCTCATGAACTCCACCCAATGCAGACGCAGTGTGTGCAAGAAGGCGGACAATCCCTCCATCATCACCAAAATGGCCAGAGTGAACAAGCACCAGGCGCCAAAAATGACAAACAGACCAATGGCACCGGAAACTCCAGTCATCTTCAGGCCCAACGACAACACCATGTTCCACAACACCTCAGACAGCTCTATAAGAGGGAAGATATCATTAGCATAAAGTGCACACATGTGAGTCTTTGATAGGACTTACGGGCGTGAGCCAAGGACAGAGCCCAGAGACGCAGATACGAGGCCGTATGTGAGATGGTACTGAGCACATATTCGATGGTATGAATACCTTGATGGATAAAGATTTCGCTCATGGGTTCATCATCGTGACCATGAGCACCACCAGCTTGCTCATTGCCGGTGGGCAATGGAGTCTCTCCTTCGGCCAGCTCCATGTTGCCTGTCAGCTCACCATTGTGCTTGACCTTTTAGTGGATAAATCAGAATTATTAACAATAATATAATTCATTTTTTAAATTAATATGCTTACATGTGAGACGCGGCGACCACGAGTGAATTTGATGTAAAGGGGCTTGCCCAGCAGCATCCAAGGAACGCAGATGAGACCAATGACCACAAAAACCTTTTGTAAGCCTTCCTGGCTGTCAAACATAAACTCGTCGCAGCCACTAAATGGCTTTGTGTTCTTGAACAGCATCATGTTGATGAACATAATCAGCACGGACGGAGCACAGCCAGGTGTCTCAATCTGCAGTGTGGCGGTGGCGCTGTATTTGAACCACTTGAAGAACCTATAGAAAGGAAATATAACATTACATCACATACTTCAATATTAATAAAGACAAAAGTCAATTACATCATGAACACCATGTAACCGAAGAGCAGCAGCAGGAACAGAATTTGTGGCACAAACTCCAGGAATATGGAGGAGTATTTCTTAAAGTGCACAAAGTTGCAAACTGACATGCAAACGCCGAAGACCATGTGAAGCACACCGACAATGATGGACAGCTTCATTTTAAAGCTGTTGAGGAAGATGATCTTGTTGTCAGCCAACTGCCAGATGGGATCCAAGCCCAGAGGGTAGACGCCCTTTGCGGAGGTATCTGGAGGGAGCTGCAAATGCTTATTTCCCAGTACCGTCGTTGTATTGTAGTTGTTAACCCAGCTGGAGCCAAACAGATTCATGGATTTGGAGAACACATCGTTGTAGATGATACCCGTGTAACAAGAGAACAGACCCATCAGCAGAATAATGTAGCGTCCTCCAAAGAAGATGTTCCAGATCTCGCCGCCATTCTTAATGCGAGCCAGCTTTTGCTCGCTCAGCACCATCCAAGCTCCAAAAAGCAAAAGGATAATTCCATGGCCCAAATCGCCGAACATAACAGCGAACAGGAAGGGGAATGTAATGCAAGTATACAGGGCTGGATTGCATTCTCTGTAGGAGGCGATACCGTAAGCATCGATAAGGTTCTGGAAGCCACGTGTGAATTTGTTGGTCCGATTGAATGTCGGCGGTTGTTCGTTCGTATCGATGACGTTGAGGAACGACGGAATGGTGCTGCCTACTGCGGCAGAGCCGTCGGACAAAGCCTTCTGCACAATGTGCAAGTCCTTGGTGGGAACCCAGCACTCGCCGATGAGGCACTTCTTGGTCACATCCATGTTGAACAGATTGAGCGTATGATATATGGCCTTCATCTTCTTGACCATAATCGACCACGAGGGTAGATTCTTGGAAACCGTGGCCAGTACGCGGCTACGATGGTCCTCCGTCTGGCTAAGAACCAGTTTCAAATCCTCAAGACGTGTGCGCACATTCTTGACCATCTCCTCGCGCTCAACGTGCGAGCTGGGACACGGATAAAGGGAGGCGTGGAAACCGGTGCACACCTTCTTGATGCGATTCTTCAGCTGCTCACCCTGGAAGAAGGCCACAAAGACGGTCTTGTAAATGGGATGACCAGTGGCTGGATCATTAAGGGGTGCATCCAAATCGGAGCGCTTCAGAAACACGTTGCCACGCGAGATGCGCCACAACATGCGCTCAAAGCCGAAGACGCGTTCCCGGTTGATTACACCAGCAACAAATCCCAATCGGCCGCGGTGTTGAGCAGTGGCTTCATCGCCTGCAGTTCCACCGCGATTGCTTGAATCCAGATTAAGAACCTCCTGGTCGGAGAAGAAGCCCTGGGTGTTCTCTAGCACTTTACGGAGTTCGGTCAACTCCAAATAGTTGGACTTCATGTTCACCTCGTTCTGGGCAAGCTCAATCATCTCCGATTCAGTTTTCTCCAAATGCGCCTCCAGATCGATGATCTCACGTGGATTGGGAGCACGCGGAATATCATCCTGAATATCGGGCAACGCAATGCCGTCCTTCTTGATCTCCGTCTCGATGTAGCGAATCTTACGCTCCAGTTCATCGCATCGACGCACCTCAGTCACGAACTTGCGTTGGAAGATGTTCACATTGCAGTTTAGCTGTGGAAAGGAATGGAATAAAGATTAGGATGAGTATGACTTTCATTTTGGAGAATTCATACGACTTACATCGCGAAACTGCACAGAGCCGGTTTCACCCAGCTCCGAGACGGAGGTGTATGCGGCCTCTGGTTGTATAAACATCTGGCATAGTGCCATTTGCTCACTGCGGAACATATCCCCCATCTTGGCGACTCTTCACGTTCCCTGCAAAGCATAGAGAGAGCATGGGGGAACAGGAGGTTAGTTCGAACAATTCATAGACATGCAATTAAAATTCAAATAAGAAAAATTCGACGACCAAGACCAAAACGAAGACGTCTTCACATGGTAATTGTTTTTGTTTTAGATTGCCCAATGGCTTCCTTTGTCTGGCATACCATAAACCATATATAACTATATATGTGTATACATATGTTTTGTGTACAGCATATACACTTGTATATACATATGTATGTTGAATCCCCAACGCCTGCCATAACAAAACAGTCGGGCATTTTAGATGTTTCTAAAAGCGAATCTGTTTTGTTATGAATTGTTTTCTTTTGTACCCTGTGCCCATTAAAAATTGGCAAAACAGGGTATAATGTGTCTGGCAGAATGTATGTAACACTAAAGTATATAATCCTTGATCAGAATGAACAGCCTAGTCGATTTAGCCATGTCCGTCTGTCCGGGAAATAAAGCTGCCATAGAAATAATCGGTCAAGAATTTAATTTGTAGTATGATAAACGTTATTGCCTTCTAAAATATCTCAACATATTTCACAGGATATGCATTTAAGTTTGTTTGTACATCCTGACCTAATTTGGTTCAAATGGGTTCACTATCTTATCAAGCATTGAAACAACCGGTCGAAAATCCACTTTTGGTACAGAGTAACTGGGCACAGGGTAACCAACAGTCGAGCGTGCTCAACTGTAGCCAAACCTCACCGCGAGCGAGGATAGGTGAGCGAAGCGAGTAGGGGAGATCTGTTGAGCTTACTATTTATTTACCTTTGGTTTTGTATATATTTTGATATATCTACACAAGATTTCTGTAGAATGCGATTTGATGTAAATAATCACTTTAACCAAATTCTATTGTCCGGTAAAGTCCGTTTATAAGTCATGATATTAAACAGGTGAAAATATATCTGCACGAAAATTTTACAGAGACAATCACTGTGCAAAATGTTTAATAGTAACTTGTATTATCAGTAGTGGTTGTCAGGTTGATTATACAACGCACTGCTTGCAAGCAGTGCGTGTGATTAATTATGGTAGTCGGAATATCACCTCACAGTATTGGACTGTTATTATTTTATGGAAAAGTTGTAAAGTTAATCAAGTCAATTAAATGTTGTTTTGTCGCTTTATCAGAATTCTAGCAAAACATATGAAAATAATTCGGCAGCGACTAGTCAAAATTGGGGGCACTTAGATAATGCGTGTGATTAATGTTTTTGATTTAATTAGAGCGCGAAAATGCGACTTGTTGGCGTTGCACTGGGGAGCGGCTGTCGGGTGGACAACTGGCAACTGTGTCTGTGTCTGTGTCTGGCGTCTCTACGGGCTAAAATGTACACACTGTTGCGACTCGTCGCGCCAAGGTTCATTGTGACATCATCATCATACTCAAACAGTCAACGACACGGACGACAACGACAACGACAGCGCGACGCGACGCACATTATCGAACTTTAATGGCCTGACCAGGAATTAGCTTTAGCTTTTCAGTAAATACATATAAATACGCATACATATGCACAAATATACACTACAGAAAAAAATACGTTCTTAATTGGAACGAAAATCGACTATAAAATTTATTTTTGTTTTCAATAAGGATTCATAAAACATGATTTGAAAAGATCTCTTAGAAAATGTAATAAAGGAATCTTCAAAATTCACATTATTTAGGTAAATTTACTAAATATTGAACTTTTTACATTTGAATAATGTTTATTGTGAGGTTTCAGAAGGAAAAATTTAAGTTATCACCACGATAATTCCGGAAAAATACAGTCGAACTTCCCTAACTCAAATCACCATTACCAAAGAAAATGTTCGACTTATGGAGACTTATGGAAGCATAATTGTTAGAGAAAATTCGAGTTATAGAAGTTCGAGTTACGAAAGTTCGAGTGTAGTTAAAAACTTATATTTTTTAAGGGTATTTATTTCAATTGACATTAGAATAAAGTTAAGATTCATATATGAGAATCTTAAACTATATCTTTTACATTTTTAAAAAAGTTATTCAAAATTAACATTTTATTGCTAAATTTTTTTAAAAAAACTTGTATCTTTATGAAATTTGTATAAGTTTATTGTGAGGCTTATAAATTTAAATTATCACTAATATGATTTTTAAAAAATTCGTTCTAAACTTAATTTTTTTGAGGGTATATACTTAAAATGTCAATCCCATTGATATTTGAATACTTGGATTACGATCTAGTCACAAAATTCTTGTGGTTTTTGCCCAGTGTATAGTACGAATATGTACACATATATGTTTATTTAGACACGTCTATCTACATTTATACATAAGAACATATTGGAATGATAAATGTTCATTTATATATGAATGTTTATTTAAATACATATGTACTGAAGGCACGTTTACAGCATTTGTGAATTTTTTTGTTGGAATTTTTAGCCCCTCCTGTGGAACAGTATATAATTTTAACTATCTCGCTGTTCGACGAAAGTAGTCCTGAGGTGTTGACTAATAGAGCGGGTATCCGTAGTGAGGAGCAAGTTAATAAGCAGGTCTTTGAATGATATGTATATTTATATACTCATACTCTGTTCATTCATACATTACATTTTGATTGCTTTATCGGGACTGTTGCTTTACCAACACGATTTTCTGCTGGGAACCGGGAAAAGCTCTTGGGATACTTAGATTTATCAACACTTGTTACTCTATACTCAACTTACAAGAAATACTTCAGCTAAAGTAGTTCTTGGTTTAGCACTTCTTAACCAATTTTGATAAGAAAGTGTGCTTCGCTAAATATAACAATGCAATGAAAACAGAAATAAATTATACAATATTGCCGACATGAAAGAATTTTCAATTCCTTAATGGAAGTCGGCGTATAACTTATAATGGTTTATTGCATCATAAACGATAATTAAATGCGGTGAATGGAGTCGCACTTAGTACATATAACCATATGAATTATAGGTATGTGTATATTTGTACATTTAGGAGCTACTGCACATTGAGTTTAAACTATAAATCATATTTTTTAAATATGCAACTCAATATCGCCTTCAAGTTAACATCACTCAGCACAAACATGCATACATTGTCTGTATGTATGTAAATATGTACATATGTCAGCAACTTTGTCATGCCAAACCCAGACATATATATGTATGTATGTACATACATACATATGTAATATTGCACTGGCATATCGTTTTTAATTAGGTTTCAATTAATATGAAACGTTTTCGTGTTAAATTTTAACTTGCCTTACAACAACACGATATGCGCTTTCAACTCAATAAATACAAATGAACATAAATATGTATGTATTTACAATAACTAAACACGAATTATACAAACAAATTTCAGTTTCTAAGCACGCACAAAAACCGAAAGCAACTGTAAACCAGTTTAACTTCAAAACAACTAAACACACTGTTGCCGCCTGTTAAAATGTAGTTGCTGCTCGGCGTCGACGTCGACGTCGTCGTTGACGTTTCGCTGGTCATTTTCGTGAGTAACTTTGACTGGTCGCGAATCAAGGGGGGGTGCGGGTGTGGGTGGTAGTAGAAGTGTCTGTGTCTTTGCAATATACATGCATATGTATTTGTAGGTGCGTGTGTGTTTTTCATACACGCAAGAAGCGGGTGAGTCTTAATTACATTTGAACGAAGCAACAGCAATTTGTATTTAATGCCAATAACGAATGTCACCCCCGTTGATGGACGCCCATGTTAATATCGCTACGACGACAACGGAGTTTCGTTAAATTTTTTTGTGTTTTGTTTGTTTCTCGCTCATACGCGCTCTCGCTCTTTTGTGAGCAGCACAGACAAATGAATGCATGTGAATGTGATTGTGTTTGTGTGTGTGAGTTATTCGTGTAAATACTTCTATTATATTTTGCGTTAATTTTTATCACATTTTTGTTATAACTACATTAATAGAGATCAGAATTTTTTTATTGGAGGTTAAGTGTAGCGGATTCCATGTTTCTTGTATTCATTTGAAAATTTAATAGACGACACCAACCGACAATTGATAAGAAACAAAACTGATAAACTTGAGAAAAATATATTTAAATGCCCTAAAGCCAGACAATCGAATGACACACACGCCCCATCCAAAAGTTACATAATTACTCGATTACTTTGATAATCGTTTAATATGCCGGAAAACTGTTATACTCAAGTTGTCTAGTGTAAAACATTTCAGCATTCCAATTCATGAGAAAGCGTTTAATCGATCAGTAATAGGTCTAATCAGAATGATTGATTGGAGTGCTTGTGAGAATTTTATGAATAAGCCATAAATCATAATTCAATTGCAATTCATTGCTTCCCTCTTACTATTGAGAGCTACTTGAGCCATGCTAAGAGTAAAGACCAACATCCTAAAGATATTCTATTAAAACTGATGAAAATTTGCAGGTCACATGATATTCGGATTGCATAAACTCAACTCTGTAACGCCACTGGTATAAAGTGTGAGCAGTAAGCAGTAAGCAGTGAGGAGTGAGGAGTGAGCAGTGTCCAATATATGCTGGTATACTCGCACTCAAACTGCTGACTTATGTGCGTGACTGGGAGATACACAGATACACACATAGATAAAAACAGTAGCGAGCAGTTACGCTCTCTCGGGGCAGGTGGCGGTTTCCAGTTGCCAGTTGTCAGTTGCCAGTTGTCAGCTGAGAGCATTGACGTTGACAATAGTCTTATGACAAGCTGGAGCAGCGAGAACCACTGAGACTGTTAGATCTGTAAGATCACGTGCAGCTTTTACATTGCAACATTGTCGATAATTGTCTATTGGAATTTTATTCTTTCACTGCGTTGCTTGTTTTTTTTTCTTCAATTAAAGATCACCTTGAAGTCACACTTAAACTTGAATATTTGCACAAATGTATTGCGATTTAATCTGTCGTTTTTATCTGAGTTTATGGCTTTATTGTTTGTTTTTAACGTTTTGCTTGTTGGTGTTGCTTACCTTTGCAGCTTTGAGACAATTTTTTATACTAAGAATTCAAGATTCCCCAAGCGTACGTGCGTTAAATTTAGAACTTGTTTTGCCCGTTGTGCTTGTGTTGGTTATTGAAACGATCTCGACGGAGCCAGAAAAGCAGACGTCTGGTCAGCACCAGCGTTGACTTGCTTTTGATGTCAAGCATTCAGCTGAGGTGAGCGAGAAGCCGATGGGAGCGGGAACACTCGCTCTCATCCTCTCTCTCTCTCTCTACGTCTCTCAGTAGGGAAGACTCTCAGTGACTTTGCAGCGGCCTCCAAGCATGTGAAATATGTACGCATGTACATACATACTACATACATATATTAACACATTGAAGTGAATGATATATGTGGGCATATACATACGTATATAAATATACCTGATCTAGCTTTTCTCTTATCAAAAATCGTAATACAAAAGTCCAAGCTCTCAAGTGGTATATTTATATGTATTTTCGTACAAACATGTGTATTTCGAATACATTTGTGTACTTATTGGGAAAGACACTATCAATTATTATTAATAACGCTTCAGATCCGTAATTCCCTGTGCCTGATAAGACACTTGATATTGATGATGTTATGATTTGGCTGTGTCATTTTTATAGATCGCTTTAAATTTTCGGTTCTTGGCAACCAAATACGTTATTTTGAATGATAATCATGTAGTGTTTATCAGGGATGCTTTACTACACAACGTTTTTGTGGTGGCATACCGATCAATTCAGCTGACTGGTCGATATCTATCGATAAATAAATAAGTTAATCATCGACCCTACCTCGATTACAGACAGCTGTTGAATTGAGAGACAAAGTAAATATAAAATTTTACAAGACGAAATCTTCAACATGTCGTATGGAGGATACACCCAACTGCCCAGCGGAAGCACTGAGCACGAGCATCGTCAGCAACAGGTGGTTGCCAACACCTACAATGTCCTTCAGAGTACTTCGAGAAGTATAGAGCGGTCCCAACAAGTCGCAATACAAACGGAAAACATAGGGGCTGAAGTAAGCATTGTGTTTAACATTTTATAAGCAGTTTACTCATAATGCATATATGCAGGTACTCGGCGAACTGGGTGAGCAGCGGGAGTCTCTGTTGCGGACCACACGCAGACTCGAGGATGCCGACCAGGAATTGTCCAAATCGCGAGTCATCATCCGCAAACTGCGCAACGAAGTTCTCTACAACAGAATCGTATTAATATTAATTATAATTCTCGAATTGGCCATTCTAGTTGGCCTACTAGTTTTAAAGTTTGCTCACCTATGAGTCATCTATTTGAATCTGTTTATTCCAAAGTTCGGCCTGTATTCGGAGTGGATATGGGACTTTTATTATTAAGTATATTTTGTATCTAACATCAATATTAAACACATGCCTTAGACATATAGGGTTAAGTTACTATAAATCGTATGATATTAATAAAAACACAGCTAAAATGGTCGATTTGCTCAACCTCTTATCTACATATTTCACATTTAGTATATGTATGTAGTAATAACAATGATAATATGCATATTATATATGTAAGTATATATACCAGGAATATTTGGCATAAAGCAAGATTCATGTTATGTATAAAGAACAAGTCTAACAAATGTTTCTTATCGTTTGTAAAATACTTGATATACGATGGTTTCAATTAATACAAGCTTCGGTCGATTTAAAATAACAACGAAACGCCGTTGATGTGTTCGAGAGATATTCGCTTTTATGTATAAACATATATGAGAACGTTGCTATAGAAAATCATCTTTTCATCTGATTTTCCTCACTGCAATGCAGCAGCTCAACGTTTTAGTAATTTTCAATTATCCTTTGGTAAGACTATGGACCAGCCAAATACGCGACGATCAAAGCCGCAAGAGAACAAATCACAATTCAGTAGAGGCTCCTCTGCCCAGGCAACGGAGGAGACCATACGACGATGTCCCTGGCGACTGGTGCGCGGTAAACGCGCTACACGTTGTCCATTCAAATCGAATAGTCGAATCTGACGATTGTCGTGCGGTATGGCAATAATTCCCGTGGTGGACACGGCTAGGCGATTAACGGATGAATCGGTCCTTATGGTGGCAAGAGCTGAGCGCATGTTGCGCAGCTCCCACACTTTAATTGTACGGTCATCCGACCCGGAGACTACTTTGTCGTCGCGCGCAAAAACGCTGGATGTGACAGTCTCGGTGTGACCCTGAAAGACGGAGACGGCAGGAATCGAATCGCGGAAGTCCCACAAGCGGAAGGTGGTGTCACGGGAAGCGGTAACAACCAAACGTTGAGTTGGATGTGCCGAGACATGCGTAAGCTCGTGATCGTGACCAGTGAGCGGCTGCAGTGGCTGTGCAGTCTCCACATCCCACAGTATCGCAGTGCGATCCCAGCTGCCAGTGATTATCTGATCCATGCTGGATAGCCAATCTGCGGCGACAATGACGGAAAGATGACCTCCCGGCCCAGTGAACTCACACAGCGGTGTGCGCAAGGTGTCAACTCGATCGCGATCCTCTAGCTGCCCGTCACTGTCGTCCAACTCTTCTTCGGACGAATGCCCCTTTCTACAAAGGATTGAATTAATTATTTCTCCAGTTTATGAACAAATACCGTCTTACTTGGGCAGTTCCCAGTTGACGGCGGCTTGCCAGATGTGTGCAGTGCCATCGCCACTGCCCGTCAATACGAGATCCCGATGCTGATGGAATTTAATGGAGTTAACTGAACCGGCGTGTCCTTGGTACTGCAGCAAGCATCTTCCACTCTCTATCCCCCAAATGCAGGCGGTGTGATCGGCGGAAGCTGTACCAATAATGGGCTGTCCCACCTTGGCGTCCACTTGCCATATGCCATCTTTGTGGCCGCTAAACTCACGCACCACAGAGCTGACCACCGTCTGTGCCTTAAAGCTGGACACAATGCGACTGGTCTGTGCCTTGATTTTGTTGCTGGCCTTTACCTTGCTGCCGCCAGTTGCACTGCTCAGCTTTGCCTTAAGGCTTTTGTGTGTGCTGGACGCCGCAGCCAGCAAACTGGCCCCAATCTCATCGCCCAGCGGTGCATAGGGTGTGGCGGGCGTGGCAGCCAATGAGGCGCCTCCACTGCCCGTTGCGACAAGTGCACCGGAAACTCCGCCCGCTACGGAACGTTGTTCATATGGAGTCAGCGATTCTTTGGTGCTTGCAGTGGCATTCTCGAGCTTATCTTGAACTGCAAGAAAAGTAAACAAGGATCTGTTGTTTATGATTTGGATTACTACTGCAAGTTTTCTCACGATTTAGGTTCTCCAAGTACAGCTGCTCAAACTCCTTTTCGATTTGAGCAAACAGGAAGTGCAGACGTGCCCGATAAGGTGCATCCTCGGGTATAATGGAAATGTCCTCGGTAAGACTTGTTAGCCTCGTTTTTGTTGTTGCCGTTGATTTCATTGTGTGTGCTATTATTTTTGTTTTTGTTTTTATTCTTCTTGCTGTTTCGATTTCTGTTTTGTTTATTTAGTTTATGCACGCCTAACAATTTCTGTAACTGACTTCCGCAACAATGGTTTTTTTATTGTCTCCTCGGTTGCTGTAAACAATCCAATTAGTGGATAGTTTTAGTGGTAGACATTTGACCTTTATTGATCCAATTCCATTATAAGTATTTGTGTTGCATGGATATTTTTCTTTTAGATTTTATAGTTTGCAGTGTTGGAAAACACCTTTCTGCAAACAGCAATCATTCGCCACACTGTACGCAAAACCAGCTGAATGAATACATTGAATAAAAAAATCAGCTGTTTTGATTAACCCATATGTATGTCGAAAGGCACACTAGATAACTAAATGATAATAGAAATATACATCAATTGGAAATATGTGAATATACATTATTTTGTTAAATTAAAAGAAATAATTAAAAATAGGTAGAATAAATACATACATATACATTTATTTTATTTACTATGCATTAAATATATTGTTATTTAATTATGAATTCTTGAAAAGCAGGGAACTTTTAACGTTCTCCTTAATAAAATGTTTTTATTAAAATCACATTGAAATGTGAACAAGTAATGTTATTTTATTTATATTTCTTGTCTATGCTTTTCAGAAAGAAGAAAATTAATAATAATAGACTAGGGATGACACTATATTTCAACCAATTAAAAAAATTTAATATTTTAACAAAAGCAACGGCAAAAAATTTCTCAAGAAAATATCAAAATATCGCCCAAAAATGTATCATCACAAAAAAATATTTATCGATATATCGATGATATTTCGACATTCCTAGTGCATCGGAATTTTTCTGTGGAAAAACTTGGCAACACTGCTTCCTCCCTTATTATTATTTTGCGTTTAAAATTCAGTAAAATAAAATTAAACTGTACAATGCAAAATGTAAGTACTACAATACTACTACTCTAAATAGTAGTTTTATTTTTGTTCAAATAAATTTACCTTAATAGTTGAATAACTCTTTTTTAGGTCGAATACCAGTGGGAATACTACGCATGAATTTGAGGATATTTTTAATGAGAGCGAAACAGAGGCCGACCGATGGGCTGCCTTTTTAAAGGTCAAAGCCGCATCAAGATCTCAGTATAAACCTCAACAATTGCTTAGCGGCTACGACATATCATTTGATATTGACGTCGATCTGATTAAACGCCCAGCGGAGTCAGCGCAATCAGTAGATGCAGAAAAGGTTTCACCAAGGAATACACGGAATCTGGTCATCGAATCTCAGCCACAACCCGAACAAACTAGATTACATGATGTTGTGGAGAATACACCGTTGACAGCCCATCGAAGTTTGTTAGCATTTTGCACACCTCCAAGAGCCACGTCTAATCAGGTTCCTAGTCGGATTCGTTGTGTGGATATCGAGCGTCTTTCACAGAAGCAAAATACTGGGAACTCCACTTTCGATGCGAGTGTTATTAACTTTGTGAGTCTTTAAATGAAGCCATGTGAAATTTTCAATATTAATCTCACTTTCTTACAGCGGCCAGAATTAAGTAGTACACCGGCCTTAGAAAGGCTGGCGAAGAAGCAACCAAAGGAAATTCCAACACAATCACAAGGATTACAAGAGCCGTCCGCAGCAGGAAAGCCAGGAGTATCTCAGACAACAACAGGTGCAGTCATGCAGGATATGTTGAACAATGATGATGTTGAGACCAGTTTTTTAACCAGCTTAATGCATATGGAGCGCAGAGGCAATATGCCTTTTGCCCTGCCCAAAAAGACAACTTCACAGCAATCCTCGGTCCCGGCATCTATATCTAACGAATCCGTCAACCACAATCCAACAAAGGAGGCGCCATCGAATGAAATCATTGTGGAGCAACCAATTCCACAGGAAACACCAGCACCAGTTGCATTACCAGCAACAGCTCAATCTGATATGTATGGAATAGTGACGAATGTAGAGTTGATCTCAAGCAAGGCACCTATTAAGTTGCCAACAATCGGGGGTATGACTACCTGTCCAACTGAAGATAGTTCCAACCATCTTTTGGATTTGCAAATTTCCAAAAAGCAGGAAAAGCAGGCACCAAAGATTGTGATGAATAAATCCACTCGTCCAGCTATAAATGGGGAAGAATTCGCCCAGCAGTTGACTCGGATGAGCCATAATGAGATACTGGATTTAAGAAAACGCAATTCAATGAGACTGTCATGTAATAAAGAACGGAAGACAAAGATTTCCATGGAGGAGCAATCTACCGTTGAGCAACGCATAGAATCAGAGTTATTACGTCGTCAGGCTGTTGATAACACCGAGAGATTAGCCAATATCCAACCACTTAGTAGTGTAATTGATAAGTCAAATGGAACTATGTCTACTATTCAATTCATGCCACCTCCAGCCGCACCACCGAGCTTCGACAAAATTATAAAACGGACTCAGCGAAATCCACGATCCCGTAGTAGACCGCGCGCGGCGCCCATGGTAAGAGCCTCTTAAAAATGATTTATTCTCCATTAAAATGGTTGTATTTCTAGACGGAAGAGCTGAAGAGTTATTTAAAGCTTTCGGAGACCATTGCGATGCGTCTGAGGGAACGTTCTACCAACATGAGCAAGCGCAGTTTGTATACCAAAGGCGACTCCGATGCCGAGGACAATCTATCGCAATCGCCCTTAAATAAAAAGCGTTCCTGTTACAATAAGATAGAAATCGCACCTGCACCGCCCAAAAACTCAGTCAACAATGATAATATAGTCATTGTGTCTCCACCATCCGCCTCTATAAGGTATTCACAAGCGACATGCCATTCCAGACGCTCGAAGCGCATTATGTCCATTGAACAGGCGACGGTTGCTCAAAAGGATGTGGAGCCGGCGAATCAGGTTGATGTAAGGCAGGCCAGAGATGTGGAACAAGCGAGAGATGGGGAGCAGGCGGCACATGACACAATGGAGCAGGAGCATGCGGAAAAGGCAAGAGTCGAGAATGTGGAGATGCAGACGTCCGCGGTAAGAGCCATTTTCTAATTATTTAAATTAAATTTATTTTTAACGCTGGTTATAATATTAATTTTTTTAAGCTGACGGATGTCACAGAAATGCGTCTCATTAACGATGGAATAGAAATAGCACCGGCACCGCCTAAAAAATCAGTCAGCAACTATGATATAGCCATTGTGTCACCACCACCCGCCTTTTTAAGGTTTTCCCAAGCCATGTGTAATTCAAGACGCTCGAAGCGCATTATGTCAATTGAACAAGAGAAGGTGCAGGAGGATTTGAACCAAGCGACGGATGCTCAGGAGGATGTGGAGCAGGCGAATGTAGATCAGGAGAGAAACGAAGAGCTGGAACAGGCAATGCAGTTAAATGCAGAGCAGGAGAGGCAGGAAGAGGTAGAACTGGCAATTGAAGTGGATATAGAGATGGAGAGGCAGGAAGAGGTAGATCGGGCGATTCAAGCCGATGTAGAGATGGAAGGACAGGAAGAGGTGGAGCCGCAGAACACCGAATCTCAACCAAAAGAGACTGATCGCTTGCAGCCGCCGCCGCCGCCAGATGAGAGTAGTATGCAAATGGAAGCATTGCGCATGGGGACTCCAACACCTCCATTGCCTGCGACCGATGAGCAACCAAGCACCAGTAAGGCCGCACGCGAGCAACTTGAATTGTCCCTTAGCAGGCAGCAAAAGAAGGGCAGCAAGCCGAGAAACAAGGGCAGGAAAATCCAGAAGCCAAATATAGTTAAAGAAAATGCATTCAAGCAACCATTACCGTGTCCACCGTGTGCTTCAAAACATAAGGCTAATAGAAATATTGAATTGTCTAGACTGCAAATTAATTTGAGAAATGAGACGCTGCCTCCGTGTGAAAATGATTTAACGAATGACCAGGATACGAGTAAGTAAAAGAGAATATACTTTAATAGCATTTTATGATTAAGTTATCATTATTTTTACCTGCTAGCAGCAGTTCGTAGATCGAGACGTGGACAGGTGCCACTGAGCAACACATGGTGCCACACGATGAATGATCCCTTCGCCTACATGCGTGCAATTTACACAGGAGATAAAACATTGAATAGAAGCACGCGTAAACGCAAGCGTGGGCAAAATGAGGAGATTACATCAGATGGCGACACCATAACAGGAGGCAGCACCCAAGCAAGTCAGGTTAAGCCTCAAGAGGCGGAGATCAGAGCTCGATCCAAAAAACGAGCACGGATAAGAGATACGGCGACAGTGGAGCCTACGCCAGTGACTGAACCGGATCCCAATGAACCTTTAACACAGCCTTATGAAGCTCTTGTCGAAAATGAAGATTCGGCTATACAGTTAACTGAAGTTGAACCGCCTCAAATTCAAAACTTTCAACTATTATCGTGGCTACGTGGTGTGAGCAACTCTAAACCCGATACAAATCTTCAAGTTAATGGCAAATATGAGTCAATAGTCACCTGTAGGTTGCCCTTTTAAATGCATTTCTTATGCACTTAATTAACTAGATTTTGCTTTCTTTTCCTGCAGCATCTGTGACACAATTGATGTTCTCAAATTTATCTGACATTGAATACGCCTTCTATTCCACGGATGAGTTAGGTGCCGTAGGCTATATGCGCTTGCAGCCGTTGCAAGAACGTCGCATGACTAAAAATAAAGCAAATATTTTGGTAAGCACAAAATGATATATCTTAGGTACGAATTTAAAATATCTTTTACTTCACTTTTCATGTTTTCAGCGTTTTGTGGTTCTCCATGGACAGTTGAAAGTTGAAAGTAGCTTGCAGCATTCGAAGCCGTTAGAACAAGCCGAATTAAATGCTGGTGACATGGTAGAAATTAAGAAAGGTGCGTTAAATATTTAACTTTCGATGACCTATTGGTAAAAAGCTATTTACTTTTCTTTTTCTAGGCAGCCGTTTTAATATAACGAACCTGTTGAATGAGGTCAGTGTCCTGTTACTGATCCGCAGTTGCAGAAATGTGGATGAAAAATAATCTTAGAAAAATTGCAGTTTTGGATTCTTAGCATATATATTTTTTGTTTATACTTTTGAATAATGACTGAAATTTAATTATTATTTAATGTTTATAATGAATTCATAGCTGCCAATGTTATGAAATATATTTTGTTAAACATTACTCAACATGTTTTCTTTTCAATGACTGAAAATTACTTACGTTTCTTGTGTGCAAGAGTTTAATTCATTTTTGAATTTAAAATAAATCAAGATAGATAATCCGAATGAAATTATTATTATTAAAATATATATTATTTTATATATTTCCAAAGAGCAAAAAAAGGTCTACTTAAATATGTTTAATTTTTCTTGGAGGTAGCGACTTCTATATTTTTGACTCAAGATTAATAGCAATAAACAAATGCTACCACGTAATTTATTTTTAAATATTTGTAATAGTTATGTTCAACTTGAAATCTATCGCATTGCAAAATTCTCATAAAAAAACAAGTTAAAATAAATTTGATAGGATTTAAACAACCTTAAAGTGGTTCTCAAACATTTCTTCTAAGCTACACTATTGAAAACTTATTTAATGCATAATTATTTCAAATTGCGGTTGAAGACTCTGAGATTGAAGATCAAAAAACTGTCGTGCCAAGGAGCATCATGGTAAGGGAGAATATTTTAGCAACAGTCATATGCTAAATTAATGATCTCTAATTCTGCTGGCAGTTATGCAGCAATTTCGCTAATGTTTCCCCCTCGTCCTAATTAAAACTCGTGACGTGTTGTTAGCACAACAAGCAAAGCGACCAATGTCAGCAAAGGGATAAACAACTTTTACCTGGATAGGTGCGTCCTTTTCACCTACGCACAAAAGTTGCTCTTTGTTGATGTTGTTGATGTTGCTGATGTTGTTGTTGGTGCTTGTATGGGATTTGCGAAGAGTAATCCAGGTGAATGGGGTATAAGGACACGAGATGACTATATGTATCTATATCTGAGCTGTTCACAATTTCAAGTTCATTTAATTTCCATTTTCTCGCCATTTTCCAACTTGCACGTTCCGAAAGTGGCGTGGGTGCGTGTGTGGGTGTGCGTGAGTATGTGTGACTTCAAAAGCAAAACGCAAACAAGCAAACGGCAGAAACAACACAACAACAACAATAATAATTTCTTTAGCTCTGTTTTTCTTCTGTTTTCCTCTGTTCAGCTTGAGCATGCAACTTTTTAATACATTTGCACGTTTGCTTTATACGGCAATGTCTTAAAAATACAAACACACAAACTAACTCACAAAGGAATCACGCAAGAAGAGGAGGCAGCAAGAGGCAATAAACATATATAAGGAGAATGAGACGAATGAAGCCAGAAAGAAACCTATAGGAATATCTATAGTATAGGTGTTGTAAAATATACATGTGTCCTGATCGACTTTTTACTATCCGTCACCTACCAAAATCTCTATAAACGAATTCCAATAATAATTATTATCAGATATACTGTGTTTCACTTAATAACACATATTACTAAATATATACATACCTTAATTTTGTTTTAAAATAAATAATTTACTTACCAACATCAAAATCATAATCAGATGTAATTCATAGTTTATACAACAATTCCAATTTACAATATAAGTAATTGTAATAATACTCGTTTATTTCGCTTAATTGTAATAATTATGTATGTAATAAATATGTACTGAATTTGTAATCGTGACAAGTTTTGTAATTTATAAGGATATTGAATTAATAAATAAATAATATAAAATAAAAGAACAAAATGTAAAATGGGAATTTGCTATATTGATTAAAATTAT
Organism: Drosophila phalerata; assembly: GCA_951394115.2. Taxonomy (NCBI): domain Eukaryota; kingdom Metazoa; phylum Arthropoda; class Insecta; order Diptera; family Drosophilidae; genus Drosophila; species Drosophila phalerata. The sequence goes on from OX596005.2 coordinate 14,976,989, forward strand.
ATAACTAAGAAATTAATTGTTTTGGGACTTAAAATTGAGTGAATTGAAAAGTTGGAATTTTCTATATATTTTTTTTAAGACCACATGCAATGCGATCTCTCCTAAGAAGTTATTAATCTGATTTCATAAAATCAATCAACTGTTTATACCTCTTTGAAGTATTTGGTTCGGGTAGTTAAAGTAAAATTGAATCAACAGACGATGAAAGGCTTCAAATGCGGTAGTTGAACGTATGAAATTGTGTGCCAAGTAAGAAATTCCGTCGAGTGTCATTGTGGCTGGAGAAACATTTAAAATTAAGAAAAACACCAACTGACATTCATTACTAATGCGTGAACCGAAATCCTTTGATCAAGTTGAAGCACAGCGCGACACCAACTGCAAATCATGGTGATGATGATGACGATGATGATGACGATGAGGCGGGATCCTGCCTGTCAGCGTTCTGTGTCCTGTGTCCTGTTTGCGTGGGCGTTCTGAAAGGTTTACGCCCACTGTCAAGTGCAACTCATGCATGCCAAACAGTTTAACCTCGAATACGCAAGACCAAACAAGTTGGCCAACCAGTTGCTCTTTTCGTAGCTGAATTTCAATTTGCTTGGACACATGGGTTAGCCCCTATCTTTAATGTGACTCGAGTTACCTTAAAAAAATCTAAAAATCGTTTCCAATTCCCTATGCGTACACGATCTTTATTCTTATGTACATTAATAAACATACCACAATTGGATAACAAATTAGCATGTCAAAACTAGAAACCTTCATAATAATTATGATACCAAAATTGGGAAAATCTTATTTGTAAATTAAAGTTACGAATAAATTGGAAAGGCATAAACTATGAACATTTCATATTAAAAATATTTGATTTCTGTATTTGCAGCTTTTTCTACAACTGCTTTATATTTCAGAGTCAGCTAAATCAAACATTTTTTTTAAATATTATTTGACTAGTTTCTATGTACTGTAGGAAAGTCATAGTGTATCTCTTCTTTTTTCCATCCTTACATTAGTTTCCTACATTTAATTTCAGGGTATGTTTGTTTTTTAATTCATATAAAATATTGTGATCTCGTTTGACGTACAGACTGACTGTAATTAAATAAATATTGAAGTTCTTTAGGGATTTACCATATAGTGATTAAAGCTAGCTCTTTATATAAATATAACTTCTGGCATGTCTTGCGTGATTCTAGACTCTCTGGAGTTTTGATAGGACTTGACATTTACACCTAATCCTTAGTTCGAATCGCATTTATAGACTGTGCTATGGTTGCCACATCCTTGTTATGATTAATGGTTGCTGATGATAATTAGAGCTGACTGAGACTATCGCGACTGGTAGCGATAGGTAACTAAACTGAAAAGCTAGCCAGGAGCAAAGAAATTAAACATCAAAGCTCATTACAAAGGTAAACATTTTAATTTTATGCACACATTTGCACAGACAATTGCGACATCTTGCTGTCTCACACACACACACACACACACACAACCTCATACTGAAAAATTCAAGGCTTAGACAAGTTTAACTGCAAAAATTCTTTCAATTAATTTGCTAAGAAAAACGTAATTAAAAATCTGCTGCAGAAGTAAAAAACTTTTTTATATACTTATGCATTCGAATATACCTATATAAATATAAATGTATTATAAATTTTATGTTCCCACATTCATTTGCTGTGTGTGTGTGGTTTTTGCTTGTCTTTTGTTTTCGGTGCGGCGTTGAAATGAGATTTCTGTTATCAAGTATGCGCCATGTGTGCCTGCCTCATCCAAGCAAGCACAAGCACCAAAAAGGTGTTCATGCATATTTAAAAAAACTTCACAGTGCATAAGTGTGTGTGTGTGTGTGTGTGTGTGTGTGTGTGAGGGAGAGGACTAACCATTCAGTGTGTGAGTCCACAAATCCATTTTGAAATTGGCTGAAGTATACTCAGTCGCAAGAACAACAACAAAGTCTACTCATAGAAGAGGCTGACCAACAAGTCGAGTAAAAACTTTGTCAGCAACTCTCTCTCTCTCTCTCTTTCCCTCTGCCGTTTGCTTTATCTTTATCTCTTTCGCAGCATAACGAACCCATGTCAAAATATAATGTTTTTTTTTGCTGGCAGGGCCAACTTTGCATATATGTCAAATAGCTGACCGCTGCTTTTTTGTTGCTATTGTTTGGTGTGTGAAAGTGTCTGGACACATTAAATAAATATAACCATATGATATCACATTTAATTATCAACTATATGGGGAACTCCACACAAAAGTCCACCGCGGCTAAATACTTTAAATTGATCACATACTTAAATCTTTTTACAAACTCTACCAAAAAGTCCCTTTTAATTATTCAATTAACTTCAATTAATGTATAAATATCAAATTAATAATGATATAGCCTTAACATAAAAAATAATTACAGTCTAAGTGAAAAAAACACCGTGACTAGCACGTTAAATTATAAGTTTATACTTTTAGTGCTGGGAAATCCAATAAACAAATAATAATAATAATAATAATCAAAGCAAAATATTTATATTAATTTTATATATACTCACTTGGAAAACTTACTTACAAATAATATTAAAAAGTGTTGAATTTAAAATGGGTTAATGGACAATCACAGAGCCTTGTGTATTTCAATTTCAATTCATAACTAACTTCTATATTTTTGTTACTATATGTAACATAATCGCATATTTTTGCTTTAACATTTAATCGCTAATCACATATCAACAACTTTTTAAAACTTGTATTTTCATGTTTGTTTTTCTTGCACATTTTATCGTATCGATTTTAACTTAACGAGGAAGTGGAAACGCTAAAATTTAAATTCATCTGCAGGCAAATTCAACGCTTTTTGAAATTAGTGTTGCCTACTTTTGTGCCCAAACTATCAGATTACTTAATTGCAAGCAAATTAGTGAAGGCTGTCAAGAGTATCACTGTATGAGCTGGGATATTATAAAAACAAACTCACATAACTTAGAATAAAACTTACTTGTAAGTAAATCAAATAATAAAATTATTTAAAAATAAAAATAAACGAATTAAGGGAGCAATAACTAGGATGTTTAATTAAAAACATTTGAAAAAACAAGTTCATTAATATTTGGTAAATTAAGTTTTGATTGAATTAACTATAATATTATACAATACATACTCAATAGTGTGAGCAAATCATTCTTTATTCCTGCGTATTTAAAAGCGTGCTATTATACATAAAATATTTTAGATTTCGGATTGACCTAATGTCAAGCATTAATTTTTTATATTTTACTTTCCTTACTTTACTTCCAAATTTGTTTGCAAACCTAGAATAAATAAATTCATTTAGATATCCACTCGTTTTCTCTTTTGATTATTGGTTTGACTTCAGGCACATTGCTTTGTGGACTGATTAAAAGTTCCAAAACTGTGAGATGCACCCAATTAAAACTACCTCTGATAGCTCCTAACATAATATGACCAATCCATGCCTTGCTTTTTTTTCATACACGGTTTGTTGATTCTAAGCTCGTAACTCATATTTTTTTTCTGACTCTGCAGTTTGTTATTTTGCTATTCATTTTAATGAATGTTAAATGTCGTTTTTGGATGTTGTTGTTGGCTTTTGCTGTGCTTAAATAAATTATTCAAATTAGTTCTCGTTTTCGCATTGAAAAGGGTTTGATTTGTAGATGGGAGTTAGCTACAATGGGCAAAAGTCATTTGGTTACCGTTGAGCGGTTTTATGGTTAACCAAAGAAGGGCTTTCATTTGCGGTCAGCTCATACATTTGTGTGTGTGCTTGTGTGTGTCTGAATGTGGATAAGCAAAATCTCCGAGTTAATTAAACTGCAACAGTTTGAATAGCTTTTTAATTTAATTTGGGTTGCTTTTAAGTTAGGTAACGGAAATTGAGATTGAAAATGAATTGTAGAAAATTCAAATATTTTTTGTTACATCGATAATTCTCTATTGTCTATCTGTTTTAAATAAACAAAATTTTATTGGGCCCATACATTTTATTTTATTTTAAGATACCCCCAGAACATTTTCAGTTTAATACATATTAATAGAATCATTTGATTTAAATATTTTAATTTTGATATTTATTTACATGCATGCCTAAAAAAAAAAAAATATATAAATAGAAAATATATTTAATACACTTTCATTGCTTTTAAATGGAAATTAATTTAATTCAATATATTTAATTTTATCGAATCTCTCAAAACATATTTACACATTCGAATGAATGGGTTGCTAAATTTGAAGATCAATAAACATTGGGAACTACAGAATAAAGCTGGCTGTTTTTTATATCCTAGTAATATAAATGTTCTAATAATATTTTGTTTTTTCATACATAATTCACAAAGCAATAAAACATTTTAAAACATATCTGTAAAATTTTAAACATATCTGTTTATATATTTGAGTAAATATTGAAGGGTATTTATGCGCAACTTCAAACTCATTGTATTATTTTGGTTTCAATTTATACGCAAAACTGCTTGTAATGCGATTAAAATGTTCGGTTTTCACACGGAAATGAAAATTGTATTAAAAAATGAAATGGTTTAAATATTTTCTAAGTAAATAAAATGTTAATGAATTCGTGTACACATCATTAAGTCCTGCGTCCATACTTTATATATGTATACATATATTGATATCGAGCAAAAAAGACAATGATTATTCGAATGACCAACGGAAATGCAGTGCCAGCATTTTAACTTCCTGCTACGATAAATGTCGCACTAAGCTGGCTCTGGAGAGCGGTCACAGTATTAGGGACAGAGACAGGTGAATCATAAGCCAAACTAATCGATGTTTCCATAAGCCAGCGCACTCAACTTCAACTTCTAGGAAATGCGAATCCTTTTTCGAAAAGCCAATCGTCAAGCTACGCCGACCACATCCCAAAAACCACTTAATGTGTCCCGTTGCATTCTCCCTCTCCCCTGCTGCACTTATCTTCCAAAATTTTAAAATTGATGGGCGGTGTGCTCATGCAGTCCAGGGTACCATCAAAAGTGTTATCGTATGCAAGATGTCAAACGGTACGGGTAAAAGTGTAAAAAATTGCATTGAAAGTGCTTGGCCGGCGGCATAACTGGCTCAGTGGGTAGATACGTGTGGTCTCCTATCCTGTCCCCACCTGCTTTCTAATGTCCCCAACTGTCAACTTTCTAGAAGCAACAGTTCGTTTTCGGGACGGAAACCGGCGACTTTCCAGCGTGGGTTACCAATGGAGGATGAGTTTGCGCAGTCGCAATTTCGTTGCAGAAATTGTAGTAGAAAATGCAGCAGGGATTTGTAAGGAATTTGGTAAGGCATTGTGAAATTGTAGTAAAAAATGGAGTTGATCGTGCGATGGAACGGGAAGAAGAAGAGCAAATATTGAAGTAGAGTGAAAAAATACAAGTTGTAGCTATATTACAATATTGTGTGATTCACCAAAAATTATCAATATGTAATTTAAAGTTACTTAGCATTTAAACAAAATTTATATATTTATTTTCCTTGTAAATTAACTAAATTGACAATAATAATATTACTAAGTAATTGATGTCGCTTCGCTTGCCGAGCAGCCGGAAGCTTCAGACCCCAAACTCTGTTGTGGGCCATCAGCTGTTAGACCAGTTAGCTGGCAGCTGGCAGCTGACAGCTGACTTCGTTATCAGTGCCACCTTCATCCACTGAGCAGCAGCGTCACACTGGAATGGGTTGCAACTGGAAGCCGCTTGGTCTGTCGTTTCCCCTGTCTGTCGTCGGTTTGTCGGTTTTCCGTTTGCTTCGGCTTCGGCATCGCCTTCGGATGTCGGTTAATTCGTTCGTTTCGTATTGGACTTGTCTGTTGTCGCAACAGTTTGGGCCACATTCATTGTCTGTTTTAGTTTCAGTTTCAGTTCCTGGTCGGCGTTGCACGTTAACGGTACCAAAACGGATGGTTATCAACGCTGCCACTGGCAACCGATTCCGATTTCGATTCCGAACCCAAAACCGAGTCCACATCCGAACCTAAAGGCACAACAAGTGACGTTACTTGATTTTAAATTTGAAATTCGAATATATTTTGAATTTCGGCTTGATATCACTTCTTGCCTAAAGAGTTTTAAACCACCAAATTTAGGTGTACGCTAATTGTTACCCAGTGCTAAATATAAACCACAATACAAGTTGACAATTCAATTTGATAAATATAGTATGTTAATAATATGACCAATTTGTATGCCTCGCGCGTTATTTAATTGATATTCAATGTTCATAATAAAATCTTGCTAAAGGTAATGCTAATAACTGTCATATTCAAGTGAAGTGTTCAGTGTTGTTTAATTTGCTTAATTGTTTACGTAAAACTGTTTTTAAAGAACAGAATATTAGCAAATATGCTTGGTATTTATTTGTTTTATTTAATTGTTATACTATCGTCAATGTGAAAATAAGTTGAAAGGTAAAATAACTTTTGAAATATTCATGGGAAGTGTTGTGTAATTTTTTAATCATTAAAAAAACTTTTTTTATTTACTGTTTTTACAAAATTTGTATAATTTTATTTAAAATTCATGAAGATTGTAAAAAAACAATTGAATTTTTGATGTCAAATGGTTGTTTTTTTTATGCTTATGTTCCTTTATTGCTAAGTTAGATTTATCAGACGTAAATTGGAATTTATTTGTATGTATTTATAAAAAAAACCTTAGTAAGCGAATTATTTCTATAAATATTTAAGTATTTTTAAGTTACTTAGTTACTTAGGAAACTAAGATATTACATTGTATATCTATAGATATTAATAAAAAAGACACCACTAGTAACTTTGTATGTTAAGTTTACAACATCGTTGTCAGAAAATTGGACCAATTATGGAATTAATTTTGAGCTCATTATAGTTCAGAAAATGACATTGAAATCCAGTTAAAACTTGCACAAAGTTGCAAGCAACGTGTAAAGTTCATATTGCGCCAATTGTGTGTAAAATTTCACATTTCGTAATAATAAGTACACACACACACAGACTTATGCATATGTCTAAGGACAATGGAGGCCGTCACTAGCAGTGTTCACGTTGAGCTGTCGGTGATGTGGGAGCTGAGGAACTGTGTGTGTGTGTGTGTGTGCCAAGTGCAAGTTGCAAGTGCAACGCGTGCATCCTTAAGCCCACAATGCCGTGCCATGACAGCAGCCTTAATAGTAATAACAACAGCGAGTACAACAAGTATAACAATCAGGCAAATAACTGCAATAACAAAAAGCCATTAAAATGCAGGCAACTTGAAACCACAAATAATAAAAAGAAGAATGCAAAGACGAAGCCTTCCTAAAATCAGAATAATAATGGCATAAAAGCGAGCTGAAATAGCAGCAATTGGATTTTGGTTTTGTCACTAGCGTGAGTTTCGCTCAGAATGCTATCTATTTGTTCTATTCCGTGTCAGTGCTTTTGCTTTGCTGTCTTTTGTTTCGGCAGCTTTCGTTGACAATTTGTATTTCAATAGCGTTATAATTGAGTTGAAAGTTTGTTTTCATTTCGACAACATTTCAATTTTAACCGAGGAGAGAAAACTCCAAAAAAATTTGGAACAGGTTTACTTCGCGGACTGTAGCCAGGAACGGCTGAACCCAAGATTTTTGTGATAACCTCGGTTCAATTTTATATAAAAAAAATTATCTCAATTCGTCTAAAATTTTCCAGCATTTCCTGCTAACATTTTAAACTATTTCAGAGTAAAATTTAAATAAAATTAGAGATAATAATATTGTTTTGTAAGTATGCAATTTATATAATTGTGTTACTAAGTTCACAGCTCTGATAAGTATGAATAGTTTTCTATATTTATTCATTTTTTTATTATTATAATTCATTTAATTGGCTTCTTAGCACAATTTTAATGAATTTTAATAAAATTTAACTTTGATCAATGTGCCTATCTAGATGATTTTCATTCTCTCTCTCACTTTCTGCAAAAGTACTGTTTCACAACTTAATCAAAGAGAATTAAATAGCAATAAGCTGACTTTTGGTGGGTCAATAAATTTAACAATTAATGGATGAGATGTCCAACTCTGAATTGCTATCGATAAAATGCGGCATCATCTCTGCATTATCCGCTATTCCCCTTCTGCGTGTGTTACCTACCTCTGGTCTATCACATGGCTTGCTTTATGGTTTCTCGGTGTCATCCATTGTTGTCAGGACAACAGCTCAGGCATTCAGGCCTTACCATTAAGCAAAGACAAGGCGTCCAGAACAACTGTTGGCTTGCAATTAAAAATGCCCATAAAACGTGAAAATTCTTTGCCTTCAACAGAACAAGAACAAAAATGACCATTGAACAGTTTTCAAGGCATCAGGAAAATGAACAACATCATGAGGACAACTTTTAAATGAAGCTCCCTCTCCTATGTTCATGTATCCCTCTTACTCATTGGCCCCTTACATACCTATCAACTGTTTCTGTCTCGCATTATCTGTTTCTCTCTTTTACCCACTTTCTATTTTCCCCTCTTTTCTTTTGCCTTTCTCTCCTTAGTTATTTAGCGCAACATTTTTAATTAAATTTTCGCTTGAATTAGCCGCATTTCAGTCACGTGTTAATAATAACAATCAAACGTCCAAGCAGAATAAGACTCCGCCGACATCCCCGATCTTCCGATTTCATATTACCTATTCTCCTCCCCATCTACAAGATGATAGTCGCCGTGACATTTGCCGTGACGTAAAACCCGTCCGAATGATAAGTATTAACTTAGTACGCCCAATTGATTTTGGCTACGTTTTAGAGATTTATGAGTAGTAACTGGCCTGACAGCTGATTATATTTATTAGTACAAGCGGGTATGCTCTGCTGCTGGCAGTTTACTGATATACAAGGTTTATTTTAATGATCACATATAAAAGTTATGAATGCAAATGTTAAATAAATAAATCAAAGTGAGTGAAATATTTTACTCTTAATTAGCGCCATCAGCCAGGAACTTACATTTATCATATAAATATTGTAATATAAATATGTTGTAATTCCTATTTGAAATTTGTATTTATATTGCAAAATTATAATTGAATATAAACTTTTATTTAAAAGTTCCAAAATAATGCAAAAACGAGTTAATCCGTAACTTTAATTTAAAAAATCAAAGCTAGGCTATTATTTATATAGAATATTAATAACTTTTGTCAATACACTAGTTGGTTTAAACGATATTCAGCTTAACTATTATTTTTAAAATAAAAGTTAAGGAATAACACTTTACTGTATCTTTTGAAATAAAAAAAAAAAATATCATCTTTTTTAATTTTATTTTTTGGAATAAATCAGAAAGGAGTGTTACTTCGTAAATTTTAATAACAAATTAGGAAAATTTGTTTTAAGACTTATAAAAAACCGGTCTCTATATAGGAACAACCTTATCTTAAAAAATGTATATTTAAATTTATGAACTCATCAATATCTTGTGCTTTTTTAATGAAATTAAACTGAATTTTACGTAGGGTATTAAACAATCGTATCCTCATTAATAGCATTTCTGTATTTGACGTATTTTGTTTGTTTATTTTTGCTGCTTGTTTATTATAGTAAAGCGGATAAAACCATTGCTGGCTTAACGATAAGCTATTGATATACTGTATTATTCATTAATTATTGGGTTATTTGTTAAAATACTGCAATACAAGGTGTTTTATAAAATTATTTTAGATCAATTGACTTTTGGGATTGTTCATATCATAGTATATCTAGTTTTCTAGTTGATCAAAATTTAAATTAAAATTTTATACCAACTGAAATGATTTCAATTTTAATTTTTCATACGATATTAATTTAATTATTTCTAAAAATAAGGCCCTATAGCAATTGCTGAAATTTTATTATAAAATTTCTTTGTTGTATTTTATTATAAAAAAATGGCATTTTAAGTTTTATTTAATTTGTTAGAGGTTTCTCAATATTTTAGACTTGGAATTAGTTAGGCACATTCCATATACAACTATTGCCACACACATGTACAATGTACATTGTACATCACATTATTCACATTTTAAGATTATAAAATTCCCCAAGAGTAACTTTGCACATATTTGTGCTAGCTACGTTCATTTTTCCTATCTTCTCTTTTTCATAAATATCACAGTGCTTGCGGCAAGCCGAAGTATTTCAGTGCCTTCCTTCGGGCGAGGGGTTGTCTGGAATGGAGGGGAAAAGAGGGGGGGGGGGGGGGAGGGATTTGCAATTCTGTCGACAGCGGCAAGCCGAAAATAAGAAAAATCTGTCAACAGCACTTTACAATATTCCATTCAACAGCAGCCGTGTCCTCCCAAGTCCTCCATATTTCTACCCCTCTATTTCCTGCACACAACATTGCCATGTTTTGCCATGACGAGACCACTAAATATGCCAAAGCGCGCGTAAATTGATTTAAACGCGCCAACGCAGAGCACATTGAATAAGGGAAGGGGGGAGGGTGAAGGAGGTACTGAATGCAGTCAACACGTTAGTCTACGAGTATATATCACATAACGGAGGCAGAGATAGAAGCACAGCTAAAAGTGATAAGTGAAATGTGAAAAGCTGTAAAAAGCTCTTACCTTACAGCTATTACAGGAGCTAATTGCCGTGGCTCTACCGAAAGGGGGAAAATATACGAGGTATTATCTATAATATTATTTTTTTAACCCGTTCGTAGGACTCCTCCTAAAGGCAACTGATTCCGAAGCATTCATATCGTGCGGTGAATCCTTAAATTTTTTATTCAAGAGATGTTTCTGGCAACTAAGTCCTCACTCAAAAGGCATTATTTAGACAAAGTTAAAATAAACATCTCAAGTCACTGTAAAAGTGAAGAACGGCAAATAATTAGCTGGTAAATTAAAGAAAAACATGATGAAACTAACGAAGAGATACACATGTTTAATTGCAGTTACAAATACAACACAACACAGATACAGAAACGGATAAGTTTAAGATTAAAAGACATTTCCATTCCCTTAAGATGCTTATTTAAAATTGAAAAACGAAAATACAGTTTGCTTCATACCAATGGACGTAAGTTTAAGAAATCCAAATAGGCTCTAAAAATCTAAAAAATGTTGAAATTAAATAAGCAATTATTTTTTGCTTTTACTACTATTATGTATGTACTAGCTATATGTGTGGGAACATATGTAAAAAGACTCATAAAAAATATTTTCGGTTGTATCCATATGAGAACACAATTTCCATATGCCAATTTTAAAGGTCATCTGACTACAGAGAGTATAAAGTAGAGTGTTCCGGTGAAAGCACAAAGAAACACAAACTCACTTACGAGTATATACGCCTAGATACTCATATGTACATATTGATAGCTTCAATTAAGTGCTTGGACGCATTTTGGGTTCATTTTTGGTTTGGGGCAAAGTATCATCAACGATCCACAGACGAGTATGAGTACAAGCATATCCTAAGTATATCCATCCATCCATCCATCCATTGGACCATATTCCACTCTTTTATTGGCAATTTTAGAACCTTTTCTTTTGGTATGATTATTGTTGTTGCTGTTCTTGTTGTGATTGTTGTTGTTGTTGTTGGCTGCCTAAGCTGCTACATAAATATTTAAATTTGTTGTTGACGAAAATTGATAGGATTTAATGACATTAAGGACGAGCTATAGCCAAAGGCGAAACACTGCCAGAATCTCATGATGCTTGCGCCCTTGATAAGCTCCCCCTTTAATGCGATATTATCGTACAAGAGAACAATTCCATGTATGTTTTGTTGTCTGTGTGTGTTGTATGTATATGTGGATGTGTGTGTTTTGTGAAAGGAAAATGTGTTAAGTGTTGTCTCACTTACCGATTTACCTGATTTATTGTGCCGTGCATATTTTGAGACCATTAAAAAACCATAAACCTATTTATTTGACTGTAGATTACGACTTCAAATGCCAATAAAAGAATTTAAGTCATTAAATTAATTGCATTGCTATCAGTTTTACTTTATAAATGAAAAATGCGGAATATAGATCATAGTTTGGCATGAAACATAAAAATGTTACTAGCAGAATTTTATTGTATAGCTAAGTCAATAAATCGATTTGATATTTCGGAAAATAGAGAATATAAATTTGCCTTTTTTCTAAATTATTTTATGACACTATATTAATTATTTATTTTATTTGGACACTTTATACAAAAAACAATTATCACATTACTAATTTGAGTATATAAATACAAATAAAAATGTATATTTTTTTTTGGTTGTCTGATTTCTATTTCCTTTGTTAAATCTTGAGTTTTTATTTATATATGTACTTAGAATTTTATTAAAATCATATCTCCTTTACATTAATATCTTGTTATTATTCCACTTTGTGTTCCGCTTTATCGAAATTATTATCTTTACAGAATTATGTATTTCTTCCTTTCACATTTAAAACTTAAAAACTTACTTTAAAAAAATAAACTCAAAATGTTTCAACTGTTGCTTACAATATGCAGCTCTCGAATGAATTTCCATTTGATTGGCCATTCCTCCTCTCTATCAATCCCCCACATAACTTTCCTATTGTCCCTTTGCGACAATTCAAATGCACGAAACCAATAAATTTTCCATTGGGCTCTTAGCCGAGTGCTACGTTTTTGCATATCGTTGCATATCGGAAATTTATAACGCCTCCTTTCTATCCCCCATTCCCTATCTTTCCCTTCTCTCTCTATCATTCTCGTTCTCCATCTCTTTCTACGGTTGTGCGTATGTCTGATAAGTGCTCTTCAAATGCATCATCATATGAAATACTCGTATTTTTAAGTCTGGTGAACTGCGCACATTGTTGTTATACCTAGTAATAGGCGGTGAATAGGGTTACTAAATTCAAATAAGTTATGTTAACAGAACTGTGGAACAAACAAAATGAAATTGGTGTTTACTTAACGCTTCTAATAATATAATTTTTATGTAAACGTCATATTCTTAATATTTATAGGTGTTTCCTTAACGCTTCTAATAATATAATTTTTATGTAAACGTCATATTCTTAATATTTATAGGGTATCTTTCATTTTTCATAGAGTGTAATTATTATGATATCTGCAAAATTATTATAAAGCTTTAATATAAAATTGGCAAATATTAATTGAATAAAGTAACATGTTTTAAAACTTAAATTAACTTGTTGTTATAAAAAATTAAAAAAAAAAAAATAGTAATTAATAAATAGGCATAAAACTATGTAAAAGGTATTTTCTCGAAATTGTGCACTTGTGTAGAGGGTATTTGATAGTGGAGCGACACTAAATGCCGTTTATCGAACTTGTTAAGAACGTTAGAAAGTAACCAAAAATGTTGCTAAACTCGATAGTTGCTTCTGTGTTGCTGCCACATAACATAACACTAACCAAATTGTCGCTTGTACTGTGTTTGTGTGTGTGAGTGTGTATGTGTGTGTGGGTGTGTGGGTGTACTGGGTGTTTGCGGTTGCATTGGCAAGCCAACAAACCATTTGGCTGAATCTAAAGTTCGAAGAAGAAGAGATGGCGGGACATAAATTCATGGATGCATACACAATTGATTGCATTGATTGCGTATGGAGTGGGGTGAGAAAGTATGTAGTCAGTATTGGTGTGTGATAGTGTGTGTGTGTGTATGTGAGCTGAATATCTACAATATTATTATGTGCATCAGTGTATGGGCGTGTGTTTGTTTGTACACTTGTTGTGGCCATAATTGAATTTTATGGCCGCTTATTTTTATTGCTGCCCCTGTCAGCTGCCAATTTATGACACAAATCGAATTGTGCAATGTGTGGCAAGAAGGGTTTCCGCCCACCGCTCTCAAGTGTATGTGTGTGTGTGTGTGTGTGTGTGTGTGTGCGTGGGGTATAAATAATAAATGCACGCAAATAGCAAAATATGTCATCAAAATATTGTTGCCAAGCTAACGATCAGCTAGAAAGTGAAACGGTTGCTTTGCTCACAGCGCTCGCTTTTGACTTGACCAAATCAATATAATAAATTTGTATTCATTTATTTTTATGACCCAGCAATAGGATCGACTATTACAATGTTGATGGCAAAACACTTGGTGGATAACACTTTGACTGGGCTATACCTTAAACACAAAATGGTGAAATGTCAATTTCATAGGTTCCTGGAACCAAGGAACCAATGCTTATATACATTCAAATAGTTGTTGAGAAAATTATTTAATATTTGAAAGTTATTAAATTGAAAAAAAAAATCATTTTTAACATAACAAAGTTGATATTATGAAGCAAAAGGACATAACAGGATATGCAATCTGTTTGGATATCAATAGCTGAATATGTCTATTATTAAAATAATATAAAGACTTATTGTTAATGTATTAATATAGCAATTTTTTGATCGAATTAAATTTGCACATATGCTGTTTTATCATTTCGCACACGTCTGTAGCTGTTAGCTAAACAAACGCCAAGGGTATTTAATTTTCGGCATGTTTATGGCAAATTTGTTCCTCATTCTTCTTCTACAAGTTATTATATGATTCACGCGTAGCTTAACAAAAATAAAATTTGCGCCCCTGCTGCTGCTTATGGGTATATTCCATTATATATTGCTGTTGTTCTGCCTGGTCAAGGGCGTGAAGCCGACCTGTGGATAGACCGTGGACATACTACAATGATGGAAAACAATGTGCAAAAATTAAAGTAAACAGCTGCAGTATAAAAAAAAACAACAATATGCTGACCTAGACACGGATCGCTGGGCACATAAATCTCAATTTGATTTGGGTTCCAATGCCTTTTCTAGATACGAAAAGACTCCAATGATTTTTACTGCGATTTTTCCGGCAGGATATTTATTTGATTTCATCTTCCTTTTGCCATGCAGCGACCCAAATCAGTGGCTCTAATATATATATCGATGTCTGTGTGTGTATGTCTAAGTGTTTGTGTGTGTGTGTGTGCATTCAGACACGCCTCATTGCTTACGGCTAACGTAAACACCCCGCCCCTCCCTTTCACGTAGACATTACCAAAGTCATTGTCACAGTTTGTCTAATTATTTTGCCATTGTCAATTTGTATTTAATTGGCCGGCAATTAGAGGCGCACAAGAGCGAAGGGGGCGTGGCAAGTGTCTAAACAAACAAATGAGCTGTCACTAATCAATGTTAGCTTCGCGAACTTATTGCAGCTTGTGGCGTTTCTCTAGCGTTTTAAACCGCTAAACCGCGCGCTTGTCTTAACTTTAACACAAATCGTATTGACATCGAGTGTAACTACAACTGCTTGATGTGCATCAGTAGACAAGGATAATTGTTTTAGCAAGCTCCTAATTGCTACTACTACTGCTGCTGCTGCTGCAAAGGATATTGGTCCTGAGGGTCGGCATCAGCCATGCTTAGACCCTGTACTTGAAAAGTACAAAGGGTCTGTTAGGGTTTTCAACAAAATATAAATGTGCGTGAGCCTTTTTATTCTTGATCAACTAAAGATCTCAGTGGATACACACATGGCTTGCTACACAGAGTCCTGATAATCTATATTGAATATTCAGTTTATTTTACAATTCTGGATCGCAAATCTAAAAATAAAAATTATGAGTGAAAGTTAAAGGCTTAGTCCTCAAATTTCTCTGCCAAATAAAGCAATATTATTATTATTGTTATTTTAGTACAGAAGTGTATTATTGTTATTTTCGTACAGAAGTGTTAAAGGGTATCTTAGAGTCGAGCACTCTTGACTGTGACCTTTCGCACTAGTTTTGCTTATCTCCAACAGCGACAAGCTAATGAAATTGCTAATAAAACCACACGAGCACAAGGGCCAACACACACAGACACACATTCACATACTCTCAGCCTCCCTCGCGTTCTCTTTCTCCTTCTCTTTCTCTATCTCTCTCTTTCGCTCTTCAGCTAGCTGCCACAACAGCGCGTCTTAATTGAACTTCCCTCTCGTTCGCCCGCCCATCGTAAAACGAATTTAATTTATAGTCCACGATGTAGTTGTAAGGCAAGTTAAGCATGCCACGCCCACAATGTCGGCTTGTGCCATGCTCTAAATTATAACAAGCTGGCAACGCCTTTCTCCACGGCATTGTCAACAATATTCTGACCATGCTGACGATGCTTTTGTCTCCGCTGCGTTTTCGGTGGCTCTATAGACATCAGAAAATATATCAATTATATATGAGTGTGTGTGTGTGACCATATGTGTGTGTGTGTGCGGTTGTAGATGGATATAGATAATAATGAACGTTAAGTGTTAGAGTTACCACCCACCTTTAGTCACGCCTCAGACAGACAGACAGACAGAATGACCTATAACCCTACACCCAGAGCCCATATGGTTCTCAGCAACCCCTTTCAGATCCCTCCATGTCCTGATGCCTCTCGCTGCTGTAGATTCGTCCTGAGTGCATGTGTAAATTTAGCTAACGTTTTAAGTGCCAACTCGCTATGACAACTAAATAGTTGTGGGCCAAGGAGTGCGGAACTCTGCATCTGGCTCTCAGTGTGATTAATGGCGCGTTACAAAGCGTACCACGAATAGACCAGACTAATGGAACCTACGAAAACAACATGGCGAAGCATGAATACACTAATCATATAACATTTTTAATTTTTTTGTCTTTAAATTTTTGTTACTAAACCTCGTACAGTATCATTATCCTAATCATGAGATTATTAATCAACCATCGTACTAGGTAACATCTTTCTTTTTTATACAATTATACAGTATCTTAAGATTAAAATTTAAAATATTTAAAAAGTTTTTTATTTTAATCATTTATCCAGTATATAAATAGACTACAGTTGAAAAATTAAAA
The DNA here is from genome assembly GCA_951394115.2 of Drosophila phalerata. Classification (NCBI taxonomy): domain Eukaryota; kingdom Metazoa; phylum Arthropoda; class Insecta; order Diptera; family Drosophilidae; genus Drosophila; species Drosophila phalerata. The sequence goes on from OX596005.2 coordinate 14,993,762, forward strand.
ATAAAAATTCTGCAATGTAGATTCAATATATCTTACTAAAATCCGTAGTCGTCAACTGCATCATAGAAAGCGTGTTAGAAATACTCCATTCCGGAAGAGCATGCGAATATTTGTCAAGTGCGTTCCTGTTGCTGTTGTTTTGTGACTTCCTGGTGAGATATTTCCCCTTTCTCGTTCTATCTTTTACTCATGCTTCATCATTAAGTGTTTTCGTCATTGTGAATAAAAATAAATGGTAAATTGTCAGAAAAACAGAAAAAAAATAACGCAAAGCAACGAGGACTCACCTGTTCTCCGAAATACGAACTGCGAACTGCGTAAAAAACGCAACTGTAACTGTGATTAATCGTTGGCTTCGCTGCAACTGAAGGTGGAGCAGCGGGAAGAAGAAGAAACTTCTGCGTGCCTTGTCTGTCCGTCCGTTCGCCTGTCAGTCTGTCAGATGGGTGCGGCTGACCCGGAACAAAGAATGCGTACAAAATAAAATATTTTTGTGTTGGTTTGAATAGGCGTTGAAACCGGAAAACTCTAGTCAATGGTAATACCTATTACATCAGCGCACAAAAGTAGACTAAAAATATGTATTGTATACGTATGTAGTTGCGACTGTTTTTGTTGGCAATGTGTGCACACAGTACACCGTCAAAATAAAATGCAAATAAATTAATTATAATTGAAATATGCGCAATAACGAAATCAATTTCGAAATTCAATTACACAAAATACACAAAGAAAATAAATGAAATTAATTTGCATTAAAGAAGCCAATGAAGGCAACCAAATGTTCAACTTTCCATTGGACCCTACCCAGCACTTCCTCCCGAAATTGTGAGAGAGCACAAGCGTCTTTGATCACAGCAAAAGCAGCAACAGCAACAACAACAGCACAAAACATAAATAAATAATACAAGAAATTAAATCAAACACGACCTTAAGCTGCTGACGCAAATAAATATGCCAACTGACACCCGTTGACTGTTGGGGCAACTACAGAAAGGGGTTGTGTGTAGGGTAGAGGGACTAAAGGGGTAGAGACTGTGACAAGTTGATTCTTTTGTTGTCGTTGACACGTTAAAAATACTTTTACGCAAACATTTGCACAGCGTTTTGTAGTCTTGACGAGTCTTATTCTGAGTTATATCTGGCGTATACGTGATATGTGTGTAGTGCTTCCAGTAGCTGTGAAGCTGAGTGATAAGCATGACTTTTAATTTATTAAGGCAAATCAAATGCTCTTTTTATTTAATTTTTAAATTTCCCAACTTTTTCAAGATACAAAACTACTGCCAGCTGACTATTCATCTCTTTTACCTCGAATTTCTATTCTTGACTGGATATATACTGTCCAAGTAATGACATTTTTTTTGATGGCTGACATTAAAGGATTTTGCAAAGTGCTTTGACATTTTCAGATGTTGTCCAACTTATTTTTATCTTTATCCCTGATTGACAATCGGGAGTTGGGAAAATTGCTTTTATAGTTGCTCGTTTGACACTCTTGTGCTGCACTTAACACATTATCGAAATTAAGTATACGACGTGAGCGTCTTAAAGTCAAACGTTTTCATTTATTGAATGCCCCAAAAAACTGACCCAAATACCTTTGCATATATGTGTCTGCTAGTATTTATGTATTTTTGTATGTTCATACTTGAAGGATATATCAGTCAAAAAGGAAATGTAAGCCTACAGTTTGAGTTCGTCATCCACCTACTATTTATACCCGCCCACCTTTCAAACTGAGCCTATAGCAATTTTACGACTTAATGACTCTGCTGGGATTAATATGACTAATGGTGCGCTGCTTTTTATTCGATACAGACTGTCCGAGCCGCAGCTCGACTCGACTCCAGCTTGTATAGAGTGTATGGGCTTTGTGCAATTCATGTCCAAATGGCCGTCATTGATGTGGCGCACACAAATATACACTCACACACATACTTACAAATACCCGCCCGCACACATACAAATAATTATGGCTCCAGGTCGACTTTGAGTTCGTTTTGTGTGCTGACAGGCCATTTATATACAGGTGAAATAAAAGAGATATATATTATATATGTCTCCCACTATAATAAACACACACTTATATATAGAGTTGGGACTAACCGATAATAACATACCCTGTAAATGAACAAGAGATTGTTTCATCCTATCTTTATGTTAGATTTTTTATATAATTACAGTCATTTCATACTTTTTATGAGTTCCTTTACACAATTTAGCTATTATTATTAAATTAATTAACCCTCAATTTAAAACATTGAAAATTAATAAACAGAATCATATATATATCAATTATATACCTTGTATCAGGGGTTCCTGAGACAATCCCAAGAACTGACTCGTAGTCTCGCTTTATTGCTGCTTTCCAAGTTTTGTAAATTTCACCTTTGATTGTGTTAAGTTAGCACTATTAATACATAAACAAAGTGAATAAAAATAATACTTTTGGTTAGACAAGAACTGCCCAATTGTCACTAGGATGCTGTCAACTTAAGGACGACACATTTGTACATATTTCAAGCAGTGCGTTGAATAAGCCTAAGTAGCAAATATACACTATTGTGGTTGAACTACAGGATATGCACACAAACAAGACTAAAAGCGTAGTAGCTTGAAATTTAAACACTCGAAATCGAGCTGAAGTGGTCTTTTGACTGTCATTAGCCGGCTGCAAAAGCAGCAGCAGCGGCAGCAGCAGCAGCAGCAGCGCGACCAATAACAGCAACAACAAGTATGTAAACAGTGAGAACAACAACCACAATAAACTGTTTATCAAGCCAACTGACGACGGCTGTTCGGACAAGGGATCAGGTCAGCGGTAGTTGGAGCTGGACCTAGAACTGGAGCTGTTGCTGTTTGGCTTTTATCTATGGCATGCATCAGTCAGTCAGGAAAATTAATTAACAACAACATTGACACTTGAACATTTGACAGAACACACCGACAACGGACGGTCACTGTGGCAGGAATTGGACTTGGGATAGGGGATGAGGCAAGCACTTGTAAAGTCAACAAGGTGCTGCCGAGTTGAGTCCTTTTCAACGCTGCTCCGTTTGTCAGTGTGAATTGCTTTGTCGTTGTTGTTGTTGTTGTGGCTGACCACACAAACAAAAACACACGCACACACAAGTGGACACTGACCTGGTCACAAGCCAATCAGCCTTAAAACTAGCCAGCTTCAATAATGATACTCAAAAGATATTTTAACCGACTACTTGTGGTGTGTGCAAAAATAAATTTAGTATTCCCTTTCTTTCCACTTTGTTTATGGTTTTTGGTTAAAATTTCCCAATTGTTTTTACTGTGAAGATCTGTGCGTCTGTATGTGGTTGATTTTCTGTGCTTTGGCTTTTGTGGTTTTTATGCAACGATTCCTCATGAAATATGTCTCAATTATTTATCCATGCACACATACGAATTGCATTGTTTTAGTTTATTGTCGCCATGCATTTGGTCACGAATATTATAAATTATCGACAAAGTTCTCCAAATCAACAACCACAACAATAATAAAGCAATTTAAGGCAACCGACAATTGAACATATTTCAATTATTGCTGTCAATTTATTATAATAATTGATTAAGTCAAAAACAGCAATTGCTGTCTGAATTCAATACATTACATTTTATATCAAACTTCTAATCTTCAATCTTAAAATATATTTTTGTACAAAAGAACTAAGCAAAAAGAATTTAATAATGTTTTGAATTGTCAACAACTATAATTTATATCGCAGAATATCTTCTAATTAATGTTGTGTTATGCTGTCTATGTCTTCAATATTTCACTTTAGTTTATTCGAAATTTGAGCAACAAATCAATATCTCTTCTTCCTTAGAGTTGCTTGTATTTATTTTCAACAAATTGATATTTCATAGTTTAATGTTAAATGAGTATAAATATTCAATTTAAAAGTACATGCAATAATCTTAAGTCTTATTTCTTGTTCTGATTCCAGTTCTCGTTCTCCTTTGCAGCAGGAACTTCCGGTAAATTTGTGCCGTCAAATGTTTGCAGCAATATCCGCCCGGTTGTCGTCGACGTAATGTCGCAGCCAGAAGGCATTGACGGTTAGAAAACCGTAAAAAATATGCCGTTGTCGTTCATGGCATTTTCTTAGCAGCGCCTATTTCCGTGAAAGCATTTCCGCTGCATTTTGCAATTTGAATTGGCTCGTGAAAACTATTTGCCACTGCATATGCACGGGCTAATTAGTGTGCAACAACAGCAACAAGAACAGCAAAGATTCAAGTAGCGCATAATAGAAATAAAATATAAAAGCGAGGTAAACTAGAAAAAAAGCAGGCATTGTGTTGCGAGCATGGAAGAGGATGTTTATGCAACGTTCAACTACAACGACAGCGGTGGAGGTGGAAGTGGTGGGCCTGAAGATGGCACCAGCAGTGGTGGCAGCGAGGATGAGGACGGCAGTTGGAGCAGCTTGGATTTTAGCGTGGAACAGCAGCAAAATCTTTTGCTCTGGCAGCTGCTCAATCCAGGAAATTATAGCCAACAGCAGGTGGTTAATTGGACTCTCAGCAATGCGTCCACACCGTCAATGCCAGTGGAGGCACCGTTCGATGCCAACAATTATTGGGCTCTGCTTGCGCTTGTCCTGGTCTTTGGTACAGCCGCTGGCAACATTTTGGTCTGCCTGGCCATCGCATGGGAACGTCGCCTTCAAAATGTGACCAACTACTTCCTTATGTCGCTGGCCATAACGGATCTTATGGTTGCTGTACTCGTCATGCCACTTGGCATCCTCACTCTGGTTAAAGGTGAGTCCTATAAATAGGATATAAATATATAAAAGGTGTCAAAGGATTAAATATTTAACTTTTTTTTTTACTTTGTGAAGTAGATTATTAATTTGCTGATAATATTATTGATAATGCAAATGCTAATGCTAATGCTAATGCTAATGCTAATGCTAATGCTAATGCTAATGCTAATGCTAATGCTAATGCTAATGCTAATGCTAATGCTAATGCTAATGCTAATGCTAATGCTAATGCTAATGCTAATGCTAATGCTAATGCCAATGCTAATGCTAATGCTAATGCTAATGCTAATGCTAATGCTAATGCTAATGCTAATGCTAATGCTAATGCTAATGCTAATGCTAATGCTAATGCTAATGCTAATGCTAATGCTAATGCTAATGCTAATGCTAATGCTAATGCTAATGCTAATGCTAATGCTAATGCTAATGCTAATGCTAATGCTAATGCTAATGCTAATGCTAATGCTAATGCTAATGCTAATGCTAATGCTAATGCTAATGCTAATGCTAATGCTAATGCTAATGCTAATGCTAATGCTAATGCTAATGCTAATGCTAATGCTAATGCTAATGCTAATGCTAATGCTAATGCTAATGCTAATGCTAATGCTAATGCTAATGCTAATGCTAATGCTAATGCTAATGCTAATGCTAATGCTAATGCTAATGCTAATGCTAATGCTAATGCTAATGCTAATGCTAATGCTAATGCTAATGCTAATGCTAATTTTAAGAATTTGGTATAAGGTATTATTTACCTGAATCCTGCCATCAAAGGATACATTTATCGATTAGTAGAGCATAACAATGCACATTAAATGCGCTGACAGCTTGCAATCAGCGTATCCAATAGTACAAAGCATCGTTTGTTTGTCCTTGGGCGATATTTGTACTGTCGCTGACACGCACCCCAGGACGATGGATATAATGAAGCTGCCTGTCAATGAGGCTGCTTAAAGAAAGCGAAGTCGAAACACGCCTCGACGATTGCATTATGAGAGAGATATTTTGATCAAAGCAACTAAACCAAAACCAGGATAAAGAGAATAAAAGAACCAGCCAAACACCAAAAGCAAGACCGGGAAAATAGAGTGAGGGGGAAGCAAACAATTTAATAATCGCGCGCGTTGCTTTTGTTGCTCGCTTTCAGGCGGAGAAAAGAAACAATGAAAAGACTTTCTGGAAACGGAAGCATTTTTGGCTTCAGTGCAGCATAAAAATTGCATTAGACGCCGGCAAAAGAACGTAGCACTTTGAAGCTGCCGACTGGGATGAGCACCAGATGGCAGCTGCCACCGATTCAGTGGACGATTGGTGAATAAGAGCAGAAAAGAGATGGGAAAACAGTCAGAAGAGCAGCAGTGCAGCAGCAGCAGCTGTTGCCAGACTTTAGTCGTCCTACTGCCTCCGGTTGTTGACAGTTTTGTTTGTGCGTTGAGGGAGCCATTACCCACACACACAGACACACACACACACATACACCTGCTCAGCTTGCTAAAGTGCATTGTCAAAGTGAGCAATGCAGTCAGGCGACCCGTGTGGGCGTTGTGGGTGTGGCTGCAGTGCAAACAAATGGCTCACTGTTATATCAAGTGTAAAAAACACGGCAGGCTTCACTAAAAAATGCTGAATGCATTTCAAATGCTAGACTACAAAGTACCCTGTTTATATCTTTGTGGTCTTTGTGTTGCTATTTACATAAATTATAATACCCTTCAGTGCCCTTTTATAACAACAGGGTATATGGAATAAACGAATGCTTGACTGTGCGTCTATTTTAGCTGCCAAAGCCGAAAAGCAGAGATCTCAACGTATACGACCCTTTCAGTCAGAGTCAGGTGGCAGACAGTTTTTTCAAACGAAAAAAATAGCTGAGCGTTTTTATTTTTGAGATGAAAGAAGTGCACTATTTCCATATATTGAAGGCAAAAGTGAGTGACAATAAATGAAATAAATAATTTATATTACAATATCAAAATGAAAAAAAAGTTTTTAAATATGATATGCATTATTATGTGGGCGAGATGTTTAAAATAAAGTTTAATGTTAGCAATGTTAAAAAAGTAGTAAATGGCCATATATATTTATTCTATTGAAGTTTTTCAGAATGAAGTAAATTAAGACGATTATAAATTTTTTTAATCACAAATAATTATTAAATGTGACTTATAAAATCAAGTCAATAAATAACCATTCATATTAATTCTTTTTTTTTATAACTCAAATAAAAGTTTATTCACTGTTTGCAAAGATATTCAATTAACAACAATTTTGGTACGTACAAATCAAAAATTTAACTTCTCTCTCTCTCTTTTTTATGATTCTATTTTGAACAATTATCATTATATTCAGTCCCTGACTATAAGATTCGAGATATTAAAAAGGAAATAGAAATTTTAATATTGGAGAGGTGTCTATTTTAATGAGTTTAGACCAGAAAGAAACTAGTGATTCTAGATTGTATATATAATTACAAGAATACGAACAAACGGCCCTTCAAATTATACGAACAAACGCAACGAGGCTCTAGCAATTAGCATTCTCAGCAGAATACGCATACATACACATTCACATGCACATATACAAACCTAAACACACATAATGGTTGTGCTTTTAAATGCGTCAATTATGATTACATAATTAATGCATAAATAATTTCATTTATAAATCTGCATTAAAAGCTCTATTAATTAATAAAAGATTGTGCCACGCCCACTAAAAACAAATTGAATTACATGCAAGGAATTTCCGCGTCGAGGGCAAATGTGTAAATTGTCCACAAATCGTCTGCACAAATTACGCGCAGCTTAATAAATAATTGCGACAGAGACAGATGATAAACACAAAGGCGGCCGCAAACTAAAAAGAACTGCCACAAATAATAATGATTAAAAAGGACAACAAAAAAAGAGACGGAAAAAAGAAAAATAATAATAAACAGCATAATTAATTGAGCGCAAATTGGCATCGTTTTGATTTTTGCTCACAGCGCTGTAAAGTAGGCAATGAAATTTTTTAACAGCAGACTTCTTGTCAGGACAAAAGCAGAGGAAAAGCCAGAGAAAGAGGCAGAGTCAGAGACTGAAGCAGAGACCTTAGGTGTATAACTGTACTTGTGCTTTCAACTGAAATAGACGCAACAACAGCAAGTAAGAGCAATAGAAAGTAGGATAAACGAAATTTATCATTTGCTGCTGTTCTTATTGTTGTTTCAGTTCTTGTTGTTGCTGTTGCTGTTGTTGTCAAAAAGCATTTTAAGCGCTTAAGCTGCGACACGCACAAAGCATTTAAATTGGGTGTGGGCAGCAGACAGTGGGGAGCAGCTTTAAACCAACCCAAATTCCTAGATACTTGAAGGTGTGTTCTTCATTTGCATTCTCATTTAAATTCGTTTTAAATTTACATTGTCTATTTTTAGTCACAGTCTAACCGTTTTATATCTCATTGAAAAAGTAAAAATACTTTTTTTTTTGTTTTTATCCAATTCAGTTTTACTTTTAAGTTATATCATATTTTTAATTATAGTCTCACTTATTAATTTTATAAAAAGAATTTAAAAACAAAAAATTTAAAATAAAGAAAGCTCTGGTTATTTTAACAATAAATATTTAGAACTTCATATGAATACACCGACGGTATAAAATTTATTCGATATGTTACATATATTTCAACAAATACAACAGAGTTTGAAAAATCAGCTTCCATAACTTAGTAACTTATAAATTAATATTTAAATATTTAAAACTAAATTCAAATTTATTCAGTAAATATGAAGAAAGTTCTTAAAATGTATTTTAACAGTGGTTTGTGGTGTAATGTTATCTATTTATAGAATATGTACAAATGTTCTTGACTTAATGATAGATTTCGTATTGAAATTGATTTGTGGAACACAATTGTCTTTTGTTTCGCCTGAACATTCGTTTCATAGATAAGCGAGCGAAATCTAATGCCAAAGTTTGATAAAGTTTTTGCGTTTGCTTAGCATCCGCCTGACATTATCATAAATCTTTAAGCTACCTACCACCTGGGCGATGGAGGCGGGACACTCGAGTCAAGAGGAAGACAGGTGGCGTGTTGTGTGGAAATTGACATGTCTACATGAGCATATCAAATGGAGGGGCATCCAAATGGAGGGGCATCCAAATGGCAGCTGTCGGCTGTTGAAGCCAATTAATTTTTGGGCCAGTCCCAAACAAAAAGCTTACGGCACGTAATGAAGTTCGCTGCTTATGTGGCCTGGCTATGGTTGTTATTGCTCCTCCTTTTGTTGTACTCTTTAAAGCTCTATCAGTGTGTATATAAGTTAAAGGGTGCTGTCGGCTTGAAACCCTTTTTGACAATCACTGTGGCCATTTTTTTCCTCCTTTTTTTTTTTGTGCTACTTGTGGTCAGAGGCAAGTTTCTCCTACGTCAATTCCACGCGAACAACGGCAGCTGTCCCGCATCCGCACATCAATCAAGTTGCCAGGAAACGAAGCATCACTCCCAACCCTCAAAATTCCACTTTCTTCTCCTCACATCACCTCATCCGTCTGTTGCTTTTGCCTCGAATGCCTGGATGCTGTTCCCAGCGTGTGCAGCTATGTGTGAAAAGTCGCTTCTTTGCCCTGTTTCACTTTGGCTTTAGTCGCATTTTCCAATTTGCTCGTTTCCGGCGCATTTGCCGTTATAGTTTTTGTCTTAAAGGCGACGCCATTTTGCATATGTTACCGTTACCGCGCCGCGTGGCTGCTCATTGCCAATGCAAAGTCCTTTTTAGCTGTTAAGTGTTTTGTGTCGACTTACAAATGTAGTTGTAAATCAACTCCAAGTCCGCTGAGGTTGCCACCCAGGCAAAATCCAAAAGGATGAAACGAGGCGGTGAAACGAGACTCGTGCAGGCATTAAATTTTTCATGTTAGTCCCGCATCCTCCTTCCCTCATCCCCTTTGCCACTGGTGGATAAAGGAGTTAAAATGAAAACAGAAGCTGATTTTCATTGAGATTGTAATGAAGATTGGATTGCACAATCCCATTGAATGGCGACTTGTCTTGTAAATTTAATAGATATAAAGTTTTCTAAGTTGCGCTTAAGTTTTACATTCAATTATGGAAATAAAATGACAATGCTAACAATGATTAAAGGGGAGTATGATATTAATTTAATGTATTATATATATTATATTCCATCTACTTGCAAATTAAAGTTAAGCGTTCGAGTGGAAAAATCGATTCAAGGATTAATAATACACTATTTTGAAAAACTTATGTGAATAGCATGCACACAAAAAGTATAAAATGAGAATGGAAAAGTAAAAAGTGAAATGTCGAATAATAGAGTGAATTATGACTGAACAATTTGATATAATGTTGTAAGGAACCATTAGTCTAATAATATTTGAGTTAATTCGATAGCTTTCGAAAACTGCAAATATCTTTGGGGCGAACAGAACCAAGTACACAAAAACACAGACAGACAGAGTTATATACACCGGTCTTACATTTTTAAGGGAAACAAATAGAAGAGTGAGAGTGAAGAGACGAAACCGACAGGTAAACTGACAAACAGCCGGCAGACATTGCAGAGCGAAAAATAAACACAGTAAAATGAGACAAGTCAAGACAGTTAAAGCAACTGGCAGGAGGACATATATAGCAGCTAAGGACGAGCACCTGGCTAAAGCAGTTGAATGCAGCTTAAGCTCAAGCACGAGACACAAGACACAAGGCACAGGGCACAAGACTCAAGTCTCAAGACCCATGACCAAGAACCAAGGACAGAGACAAAACGTTTTCCCTACCTTGACAGTCAATGCCAGAGCAATTGAGTCGGGCCACGGACATAGCACCAAAGTAACAAATATACATACATATATGTGCATACATATATAATATATACATTCCTATATATGTAAACAAACTCATACCAAAGAATGTAGCCGCATTCGAATCTGACTTTGTGGCAACCACTACAAGCAAATGACTGAGATTGACTGACTATCTCACTGTCTGTCTGACTGACTGACGGCTGACTTTAACAGAGATAATAGAATAAAAAGTTCAACTATAGAGAGAGTCGAGGAATGTATACTCTGAAGAAAGGAAAGAGTGTAATCCATAATAAAATATACCTAAATAAACGACCCTATCCAAGGTAGACTATAACTAAAAAATGTATTAGATGTTTAAATTGTGTAGACAACCTTTATAGGTTTCCCTACTTTCATTTTTTCAAAATGAATGATTCCTTTCCTTTTCAGAGCGGGTTCGCTCCCGTTTTTAATATAGAAATGTGATTATTTAAAACCGCTGTAATATATAAGTTTTTGATCCATTTGTTCAACTTTGGTTGAAATATCTTAATGGCAATAAGGTTATTGTTTGAGATATCTAAAAAACCACAAAGTTGTCCATTCTTACGGTTGATCTGAATATATTGAATGCAACAAACCGATAAAGACTTACTAGTTAAATCCTCTGTCCAATTTAAAATATAATTTAAGATATAAGATTGCTAGGGCATAATGCGCTTAAGTCTAAGACGGAAGACACAAATGCACTTTCGTAGATTGTGTGTGAGTGTGTGTGGGTTCGCAAACGTAGGATTGTGCCACTCACTCAAGGTCTTTGTAATTATTTAAATATCGATTGTTTTGCATGTGACTTGTGGGCGTATTGGACCTTATAAGCAAACAAACCTAATAGCAAACCGAACTCAACTCAAATGTTATTCCTATTACTTATCATTGTTGTAGTCGTTAACAAGTTTCTACTGTTTCTATTTCCGGTTCCATGCAATGCTAATGGATTAATCGTTGCATTTTAAATCGAGTTTCGTTTTGCTCGCTGCGCTGTCGAATTTAATATTTCATATGGCTGGGACAAAAGCAAAAGCGAAGTTAAAGTCAAAGCCATTGCCATTGTCGCAGTCGCAGTCGTTGTCATTGTCATTGTCATACCGCCCACAACTCATGCAGCTGCCTGGCTTAAATAGCCGCAAGTTCATTTTTTGCTAAGTAAGTGGCATGTAATTTATGTGCCTCGCGCTTCGCTGACATTGCAAAGAGTGCGAAAAGATTGCCCCAAGTTATTGCAGTGCCCGCTCTGCACTTTTCCAACTAAAGGCATGTCCTGGCGCTTGTGCACTGAAATAAAAGACCAACTTCTAAAATCAAGAACATTGATTTAAATATTTTGTTCTTAAAATAAGATTATTTTATCTTATAAAACTAAGATTATTAATCTAAAAAATCTTAATATAAGAATAAAAATCTTATATTGTTAGAAGAGTATAAATATACTATATAAAAAAAATATTACATTTTTTATTTTATTTTTAGAACATTTATTCTTAAAATAAGAACTTGGTCTTATTTTAAATGCTCTTAAATTCATGGTGTGTTCTCTTAATTTGAGAATTTTATGTTCTCGACACATTTTTAGACCAAAAATCTTGGTTCTGAGACCAAAAGCATGATTTTAGAACATTTTTTTTATCAGTGTGTGCGATGCAGAAAAGCATGCTACACTTTTTTGTTGCAGCTTCCCCCACGGAAACAGTTTGGTGACGGGGGAGGGGGGCAAGAATCAAGAAGGTGACGTATTCTTATTGAATTATCCCCTTATGTTGAGCTTATTTATTTTAAGCTTACCATTTAAGACGTGTTCTAAGTTAGTGGTGTAAAGTAAAATCGATTCAATAAAATATGTCATTACTACTTTTATAATTCGTCAAGAGCAATATTTTAGATAGCCTGATATATTCACAGATAAGACTCTTGACTTTGATATATTGTTTGTCCTATCATTTCATTAATTACTTTGATATGTAAGCAAAAGTGAAAATCATATTAAACAACATTAATATTATAACCCAATATCAGGGGAATATTTTGACAAATAGGAGTAATAGAGTTGAAATTGAAATCGAGATAAATATTACTTCAATACTTTGGAGTTTTGCAACCTTGGTTTTAAGTCTTGTTATTTGTATTCAGCTAAAACCCGATAAGTGTCAGAGTAAAGCCAATTAATCATTCATAATATATTTAGTTTTTATAGCTACTTTAATAAGTATAATAATAATAATAATACGATTTAATTTTCCGATGCCTGCATTTACGTATGGAACTTAACAGTTGCATGGTATTAAGTATACGCCATGCGGGCAAAATGAATTTCTTGTCAACTCTGTCGCCCTTAGCCTTGCGGCTGGCAGCACTTAAGTGACAGGATATTAAATGATAACAGAAACAATAGCAACAACAGCAACAAACCAGAACAGCAACAGAAGAAACAGCAGAGATAACAACGACAGTAGCACCTGGTCGTGGGAGTTTAACGGGTCTGACATTGCCATCGCTTGCTTTGACAATTTAACGCTACTAATTGAGAGTCATGACGGCGATAATTCCAATTTGTGCACGTCTCTTCTGCTGCTGCGGGCATTCCTACAAAGCGACTGCCTAAATATTTATAAGCAGTCTCTCTTTCTCACTCTCTCTATCACACTCACTCACTCTTCCTGCAAAATGCTCTCGATAAAACCAAGCTAAAACACCCGGCAAACGTGACTCGAATCTTATGCTAGTTGTATATTATTAAGAATTTTTGTCAGACAGTTTGCTGTCTATAATTATTTATGGCAGACCAAGTCGCTCGGTATTTACGTGCATAGTAATCGCGTTTCACAGCTGTGCTATCAATATTACGTATACGCCGTGTGTTTGCCTCTATCAAAGGTTCCAGCACGTGGATCTGTAAGCGAGTGTGTGTGTGCGAATTCGCGTTGTTGAGTTACACACGCAAATGTGACTATTGCTTTTATACCCTGTTATTGTTTAGTGGGTATGTCAGACTAGAATAAATTAAAAATAAATATATGGGATTGGTGATTGATTTAATATACATTTTTGGATATGCATTGATTTTATATCTTGTGGGTTAAAGAGTATCTTCTAGACGAGCAGTCATGCTCTCCTCTAGAGGCTTTGGAAATTTAACAGGTGCATATTTTTCTTATTACCATCTAAATCGTTTATCGTCTGTGTAAGCGAATTTGGTTACAGGGTATCAGCATGTCAAGCAACTTGTGTAATTTGTTTGTCGCCTGACCGAGCCGCAAAACAGGACACAAATACAATATGACATGTCATTTGAATTTGTCCTGCGTAGGCGTTGCTCAAAGTGAAATATGACTTGACAATGCCGCAATGTTTGTCGTCCGACTCGCTGCTGTTGTTGTTGTTGTTGTTGTTGTTAGTGATATTACTATGCTAACTAGTTGAAGCCCAATGCTGTTTCATTCGAATATTTTTTTTTTATTTTGAGCTCAGTGTCGTTAATCAACTCAAAGAGTGTAACTGGACTCGCTGTTGTCGTTGTATCCTTGCTGTTTCGTCCTGTCAGTGTCAAAGTCTGATTAATGAAGTGCCCAGTGTGGCATTACTTTAAGCCCAACGAAACCAATGTAAATATGCCTAAAACGTAGCCGAGGACAGTTTTTATCACTGATTTAAGCGGCTAACTAATGCTCGAGTTGAAACTTGCAGCTTGAGCCTCTTTGCTATTGTTGATTTAAATTAATATATGTCTAAATAAAGTAAATAATCAATTGATAAAACTATAATAAAGCCCCTCATGAATCATCGGTATTTTCGTGTCACAATTTTAACTGTTGCCATAAATTAAATTACAAGCCAATTTTAATCCATAATATTTCAAAGAGAAAGGTATTAAAATTTGTATAATAATAAAAAAGTCGCGAACGTAGAATGTTTATAAATATATTAATATATATACATATGCGACATTCTTATTTTAATTCGCATAAATTTAAATTTGAAATCAATTTAAAGCGAAAAAATTTATTAAAAAGAAAACACACTTCTAATATCAAAAATGCAGTGAACTTAATTGAAATTTGGAATAAAAAAATAATGCGTCATAATTCAATTATTTGCCGAGAATTCATGCATATTTAATAAACAACCAGTGTAAATGAATTATAGCGGACATTTAAATTTTGTCAAAAGAAAAATTAAAATTGTACTAGGTGAGAAAAATATACAAATTTAATCCTATTGATAACCAGATATATTATCTTATTTGTAAAATAAAATAGCTAATCACACATAGCGTTAGTAATATTGAAAGTGCATTCAGAACGAAATAAATAAAGCTACATTTATAAAAAAGATGCGGTATTCAAGAGTTTGTTACTTGAACTGTTTAATCGACATGTGGCAATTCAATGCAAAGCCGCAATTTCTAAGCGCTTAAGTCCCAATCAAAACAATGTTTCTCTTAACCAGTAAGAACAAACCAATATTTGTATAATATACACCCACATGTCGTTACACACACGCTCACACAGATAGACACACATACACGTACATGCATATATACATTTACATTCGTATGTAACATTATTTCGTGTTTGTTTAAATATCTGCAACAGTTTTGTCACGTGAAAACTGATGTGAACATTCGGAATTCTAGCATGAACAAGTTCAATTTACATTTAATTGAATGGACATACAGAAAACAAGACCTGGGCTGGGAATATTGACAGGTTCTGCAGCTGTATTCCCTGAAATTGTGTATGGTTTGTTTTGCACAATTTTTGGACTGCTTTCATTAAAATTAAAACAAAGGAAACAGCGAAAAGCAATAGTAGTTAAAACTAAAGCAATCAACAACAAGCAAACAAATGTACATTCTATATGGAATTCTATATATGAGGTTGCAGATGTTCTAGCTTCAGATTTCGCATGCATATAATTTAATTTTCGTTTTGATTTGCTTGTTTAACTGAGCGTGTCAGAGGCATTTCCATCCTTTTCTACTGAAATTCTCAAATAAATATCATTGCACGCAGCCCGTTCTAGAGCAAAAACAGAAATTGACACGTGTCAATATGTATGTTTATTTATACATATATCTTTATGCACATAGATGGATTCTTTTTAGAAATTTTCTGTGGCAAATTTGAGCTAAGCATACTGAAAGACCAAAGGTTAAGTGTGGAAAGCGCTTTTAAAACTTTTTTTAAGCTTAGGAGGAATCGTCAAATTAGTTTCCTCTTTAATTATGAGCTTGATTCTCTATTACCTTTTCTCCATGTCTAGTTTAGGGGTTCGTCAATTTAAAATACTCGTATGCCGCTTATAAATTGATATTGGAATTTGAAAAACTGTCCATAGCTCAAATATTTAATTGTATGACAATCGTATGTCACATTTGTAGGGTGTATACTGCGAATTTGATGATTTAAATGATAAAATTTAATACTTCATTTAACAATATAATTTTTTCAGTTTTCTGACAATAAGTTAATAATAAAATAAATATATTATATTTTTTCATTTTCCAAACAATTATTAAATTAATTCATTAATTAATAGATTGTACTTTATCCTATAATTAATCTGTAAGCGTAAGCAAGCTTTTTTTAATTCAGCAAAGTTTTTATGTCTGAAAGTGGAGTGCCAGTTAAGGCCACGGCATTTTATTGGCTTAAACACAAAAATAGCGGCAAGACTAAGCCAGATGGTTAGTCTCCCAGCAGTAGACTTTGTATATTTAGAACATTGACTTTGAGTTTATAATATGGCAAATGGCATCGAAAAAGTAAAGGTAATGGCTCTATTACTTGCGATGACAAACTCATTTGAATTATGCATAAATCTGAATTTATATGTATTCGAATTTGCCAGCGGACAGACAAAGTTTTACGGGTAAGTGTCCCCTTTCAATTGAAAGCGGGCTATTTTTAACAAGTTTCAAAGACAGATTTAGAAATTTGGAAAACAAGATAATGCAGTTATAATAATTTTAAAATGGTGAAGTAAATACATACCAAATAGATATTATCGAGTATTTAACTTATTATACATACTTTTTAATTTATTAAAATTTATAAATTTATTTATACAGCGTAGCTTCTTAAGTTTTTTTGTTGCAGATTGAAAATAGGCAAGACTATTGATATTATGAATTTCTTAATGAATAGTTCATTTTGAGATTTAATAATTTGTCATTAAAATTAAATATAGTAAAGTGAATAAGTTTTAAATAATTTAAAATAAATTAAAGAAAATGTAAGTCTTGTACTTGATAGCTTTACAATACTATCCACGTTTTAAATGCAGAATCTACTTCACTTTCGTCGTTCTTTATCTGTGTCTGTACTATAAGTATTTTGTGACCCGCAAAGTTGCGCACAGGAAAGTATTTTAAAAGTCTGCACTTAAATTGCAACTCGCCGTTGTAGTTGCAACTTCAACCGACTAAAAAGCTTTTTGCGGCTTTAACCCGGTAGCCAAATATTAAAATTGTGTTGCGGTTGCCTAGTTGCTCGAAATGCAAAACACAAAATACAAAATTAATGCATGACTTTATGATATGCTGTAGACAGTTTAAAGTTCGACGCAAACTTAACGTTCAACAATCTAAATGAAAATGGTTGAGAATGCTAAAAGCAATAGACAGACAAATTTGCAACTAAACAAGAAATTTGTATAGAGAAAACAGCAAATATAGATATAATATGTGAGATAAAATATGTGCGACCCAGACGGCTAGCATTGTCGTGAATTCCTCACATACTAGTCGATATGCATGTCAATGTCCTAGTAATAAATTTTATTACATACTACATAAATGAAAAGGGAAACTCTCGTCTCGTCTAATGGCAGGGTATCCTGTATTTTCGGGGACAAACTTGCAACGAGGCCGTTTTATGTCCATAAAGAAAAGTTTCCAACATCTTTGCCATTGTCTGTTTATTGCCAAGGTCCTCATTGTTACCCTTGTTGTTATCATAAATTGTTCTAAGGAAATTTGGAAATATGCCTAATGAGCTTAATAAGGATGAAGCCGAGGACAATTTAGAGTCAAACTTAATTTAAACTTTGTCTACTGATTGAGCATGAAAATGTTTCAGAATAGATTAAGCAGCAACCCAATTTGAAGCACTTTTAACACGTTTCAACACTATTTGCTGACACTTGAAATATCGTGTTTTTGAACAACTACAACCATTGTCTATGCATCAACAAACAATTAATCATTGGGCTCAATTACAGTTAAAGTTGTTGTCTTCAAATAAATGAGTGCCTCGAAAAGGTGCAACACAATTTTCTTCAAGAAACTTTTCGCCAAAGTTTGCTAAGAAAAACAAAAGCAAGTGAAATGCTGAATGCTCATCAATAAGTTGCAAACTCAGAAACGAGCAGATCATAGATGGTTGGGGAATTGAGGTATTTAAGCAAAGTTGCAATAACTTTGTAAATGCAGCCAAAGGCAATTGAAACAACTAAACAAAAAAGGTATTACGAGTGCTTTGTAATCCATTTGAAAACTTTACGAACAACACGCACACACACACACACACACACACAGACAGGCAGAGAGATAAATATGCCAGAAGAAAATCTCTTGTCATAGACAAACAATGAGGCAAAAATGAAACATTAAAACTGCGTATAATGAAGCAACGGAACCAAAGCAATTTGTTTAAGCTGCCGGGCAGTCGAGACACTTGAATGGAATTGTTAGGGTATAGACGAGTGCTTTAGTTAATGACACTGCCGGCCAATGGGAAGTGAGAGTAGACAAAAGAAGAGAAAATGGGGAGAAGGAGGAAAATCAAATCAAAACATTTGCCCATTACATGCGATACACATTCATATAAGAGGATTCTCATCAATAACTGTTGAATCAAAAACTGATAAAAAGAAAGAAGATGTATTGTGAGGGATGTGGTGGAGGGGTTGTGGGGGGGAGGAGGATAGTACGTTCACAGAATCAAGCGAAGCGTTGAGAATGCAATATAAAGCAATGAAAATATAAAAACAGCGAGCTGTGTAAATATTAAAAGGTACATTGAAATTAAATGCAATCAGGATAGACAGACAGGAATTGTCCAGTGGTTGGAAAAGAACAGTTGTGGCTGACTGAAAGAATCCAATAGCCACAACAGCAGCAACTACAACAACGTTAATAAAAATTCATGTGCTGGCCGCGATTACTGGTGCATATGAATACCCTTACTGTGCGGATATTACTTTAAATTCGACTTAATATTTTTAAAGAAAAACGTATGTAAAAATATTTGACATTTTCAAAGAATTCGTAGTTGGTTAAAATTGACAGTTACGAAGTAAAGTGTCGAGATTACCTTACCAAGAATGTTTCGCATTTATCTGAAATTAATTTGAATATTAAAGAGTATTAATGTGTTAAGAGACTGCAAGTTTTCCCACAGCTTTTCCACTGTTTTCTTGTATGTATCTGTATGTGTGTGTGTGTGTGAGTTGATGTGATTTTTTAATATACTTTATTTCCGTGTCTGTGAGGCGCTCAAGTTTGCTGAAGTGTGAAAAAGTGTAGCAATGCTGAGCGACAGGATATGGTCTGGTCAGAGCATGATATAAATACGAATTTTACCAACTTTAAGTCTGAGTCTGCTTCTGTTGTTGGCCTTATTCTGTTAGTGAATGAACAACACAAATTTTCAATGGAAAATCTATCAAAATATATATCAATTTAATTCATTTTATTTTGCTCATCAATAATGAATAATTTTCAAGTGTTGATCAAAAGAAACGAGTGAATAATTTACATGCATCAAGAGAATAATGTTGCTTAAAAATACACAGAAATTTTTACACTTTTCCACACTTACTATACGCATATGGAAATCTATTGACTGAAAGTGACGAGCTCGTGTGCTTAGCACTTTCATTTTTATTCGTAATCATGATCCTCTATGTCGAGCGTCAAACTTCTTCTAGTCCAGTTCTTAGAAAAACGAAAGCTCTACAACAAAGTCAAACACAACACACACATACCTTCACACACACACACACATATGCATAGTTTAAGTTGGGTTACGTCTAAGTGTTGGGGGAAGCTATTAACATGCATATGATAGACACTTCCGCAAGACTGACAGGACGCGCATAAGGACATGAACTCAAAGTCAAAGCGGAACATGCGGTGTCTACGTGCATCAACTAGGACACAACATAAATACATATACACACACACTAACATTGTCAAACACGTGTAGGGTTTTTTTTTTCGTGCTTAGAATGCTGCTATCAAGATAACTTCAGAGTAATATACCCTGTAATTCGCTTCGTTTTGATTTACATCAATAAATAACCAGTAGATACAGCTGTAAATTAGTTAAATATTTGGCAATTGCCGAGGTTCCGTGTTTAAATATTATGTGATTATGTATTGGCCGAAGGTCGGATTAAACAAATCAAATTAAGTCTTTATTCCGTTTTCTCAATTTTCTCAATAAACGGGTTCCATAATTTTTTAATTAATATCGAGCTTAGGATTACAGGGGTTTGAGCTCAATTTAAGTGTTCAACTGGATAAAATTAAGATAAGATATTTATTATTATTTACATTCTTTACCAAAATATAGGTTTTTCAAGCCGAGTAGTAAAATATTGTTTTTAATTTGTGTACATTATTACTTAATATTTTCAAGGAATATTTATATAAACTTCATTGATTTAAAGTTCATAAAAATAACTACAGTTAAAATTAATTATATGTGTTCAAGTTGCAATCAAGTTTATTAAGATTGTTTTATTGCCACATTGTTTTATAAATTAAATAAAACTTATTTTAATAAAAATATAACTATTAATTCAATTTGATTCTTATATTTCATATTAAAGTATATTCTGAGTGAAATAAAAGTGCTTAGTATTAAATTTATTTGTAATAGGTTAAGATAACATTTTTATATTCAATGCGTTTTATCTCCAGGTGTTTTATCTCTAGGCATACCTTCTGTCAAAAATTACAGAGTATTGAAATTTAGGCGAGTTGTGTTTCAGCTTTTGCTTATTCTTTGGCTATTGTTGTAGATGTGGTCTTTAACTTGCTTTATCCTTTTGATGGGTTCATCATCGTCATCGTCATTGGCATTGGCATCGTTCTCATCATCATCATCATCATCATCATAATCATCCGCAGTAAATGGTCGGCAAATCAAGTAAATAACTGTAGGGTGAAATGTGCCTGCCATGCATAAAGTACACTATTTAATGGACTTTTGCTGGCGATGGCTGCCATCAGTTCAATGGCGTTCCTCGAGCTGTGGGGAAGTCCCAAAGAAGTGTGGTTGGGGGTTGCCCACATTTAAGCGGAAATCGAAAGCCATTAGAATCAAGGTTGCCTGCAGGGAAATGTGGGCGATTCGCCTGTCTGATAGACGGGAACGAAATCCACGCTTTCGCTTGACTTTGAACTCATTTCGTTTTCTTTTCTCATTTTTTTCTGTCGCATTTTTCATGCAAAATTTTACGCAATTTTACTCTCGAAAGGCACCAGCATCCACATAAATGTCCTGTCGTCCTTTCATTTCTTTTCTTATGTCATTTGCCTTTTGATTTTCGATTTCGTCTTTGTTTCTTTGTAAGTTCTCAACATTCGCTGTGCTCTATACCAAGTATAGATGTACACACTTCAAGCGTACACAGAAAAAAAAAACACTCACACACACACAGCGGGACAAAGACTAACAATAATGCAAATGACTTTGGCTTCCGTATGAGACTCCAAGGATGTGTCTACTAACAGTGATTTGGCCTTTGCATTGTTTTTGTCATCGTTGTTTTTGACATTTTGTTCTTCTTTTCTGTGTCGCTATCACTTTTCTTTTTATCTTACACTAGCGATGTCAGAATGTCAGACAATCACACATGTTCTACAAATCTGAAACAACTCCAAAGCAACATACAGGATGGGAGAGCGTTTTATGAAATTGAGAAACTAATACTAGTAAACTTGTTGCTATATTTATTAAAATAAAATAGAATTAATTCTATATATTTAATGAAAAAAACATAAAATTAGCAAACCTGAATAATTAAATTAAATATAAATATTTGTTTGATTTATCTTTGATATATAAAGATGTGACAAATAAAAATAAAATCTTTTGACTGTCCAGTGAACATTTTCAATCTGTTTACCATTTCCATATGGGAAAACCTTTTTGAAATTTTCATGGCGACACACACAATTTTTTTGGTGTTGCTCCTGCTGTCAACACAAATATTCGACCACAAAACAGCCGCAACAACAGCAAACAAATAACAATCAAACAACAACAATAACAACAAATAGCAACAGTTGCGACAGCTGCGACAACATTTAGGTTCAGATTCTGTACCATCACACGTTTTGAACAGAACTTTACATTATAAATACATAAAAAATATATTTACAACTGACTCTAGGAATGCCGATTCATAAATACCCTTGCAAGAATAAATTAATTATAGTTATGGTAGTTGTCATTGTCAAATTCTTTCAAATGTCCGTATAACTATAAGATTAAAGTATTATCTACTAAAATTTGGTAAGCGACATTTCAACTTTTCACTGATATATGAATATTTATATATATGCAATCCATATGAGCTACATGTAGCAGAAATCAGCACAAAATGTATCAACAACTCAGAGACATATAGACGGATAGACGGACGAATGGACAAAGGTCGAAAAAGGATTCAACAATGCGTAACATATTTGGTCACAAAATTATTCTGTACTCAGCAAGTGTATAAAAAAGGAAGGAAACCAAAATTCATCTCATGGGGGTCAGAGATACATGTGCATAAACAAGAATAAACATAAAACAGGATACATAGTACGTATACAACAAAATACACACACATTTATATGAGTTCGTTTGTATATGTATATTTCAACATATGCACATGCATGCAAACACGTCAACGCAACGCGTAAAATTTACATACAGATGCGTTTAAAATAAAAAAAGAGACTCTTTATAGTAGAGATGACACTGCTACTTTTAAAATTGAATTTAGTGCGGGCTTACATTTGTCCAGCTAATGACCGAAAAAAAACTCTAGAAACAAGAAGCAGAGTAGATATTTTTCTCAAATCCATAGAAGATTTGATGGGAAGTTCTTTCGAAAGAAAACTAAACACAATATTTGTATTCCTGGAATGCCAGAGATGCTTTAAAGTTTAAACTTGAAATTGACGACTAAAAAGAATAAAACTTTATTCGTTTTAGCTTTAAGTTTAAAACAATTTTAACATATTTTAGTTAATTAAACATTTTCGCAACATCCACAAAAATAGTTCTAAAAAGTATATTTATTGAGTTTCTTATTCAATTGAAAAATTAAATTTATTAATACAAATATTTAGACATTCTAATTTATGATAAATATTCGACGTCTATAGCTTTTAAGTGAGTTGTGATCTGCTGTTTCGCCGGATCAAAAATATGCAGCCAGCTCTCATCGCTATTTTATACACACGGTGAATTTTTCAGACTCTGTAAGGGAAGGTTGAGGGAAGGTTGATGCCAACTCATAAATTTGCTGACAACAGAGGTGACAACATGTCAACAAGCGCCGCAGGTCTTTTCTACCGAGTTGGGGTAGAGTGATAGAGGGAGGAGGAGAGAGAGAGAGAGAGAAAGCGATATATATAAACAGCAGGCAAGCCATTTATTCGTACAAGAGAAATTTAAAGCGGGCTAAATTTTAAATACAAAGCACGAGTGAGAGGTAGAGAGAGAGAGAGAAAGAAATAGTGAGAGAGAGAGAGGACAATATTAAACAGCAGGGCAGCCAATTACGTGAGAGATTTAAAGTCTGCTCTCAAAAGCAGTCAACACTTTAAATGATTGATTGTTAGGCATGTTCAAAAAATCGTACGCTTCGTGTGTATGGGTGTGTGTGTGTGTGTGTGTTTGTGACTGTATTTGAGTTAACAGTTAGCGTCAATTGTCCCCGTCGCAGCACTTGCTTCCCCCTCACACACTTCTCCCTTCAAGTTATCAACGTTTTGTCTACCCGCTGTCTGTCCGCCCCAAACCCAAATCCGACCTTTACCCCCGACCTCTCTAAGTAGCTGTCATATGCCAAAGAAATGTATTTTATTTCCGATTTTTTTATTTCTTCACACATTTTTTTTTTGTGATTTGTTATTGAAATTGTTATTGTTATTGTTGCATGGGCGTATGTGCGTGACAGCAACAACAATAGGCACTATACATTAGACTTATTCGGCTTATTTTCTAATCTCTACAAATTTTGAACTGTCGCGCAATTGTTTTATTTACATAAGGTATGCTCACGCAGTGAATACTGTTATTAAATCCAGGAATATGTTAAGATTTCAATCGATCAATCAGTTCATCGGTCATTTAATACCTTCTTTAATTAAACTTATTCGAATTTTATTCAAAAACAGACTAATTGCTCTGAAAGTAACAAACTATTTTTGCTGAATTTTTCAGAGATGTATAAACTAAAAATTTTTGGTATTTACTAAGAAAAATTTGTATTCAATTTAATAAGAAATTTTAATTTATTTTCAGCCTTTTGGTTCTTATATATAAATTGGCATAGTTTTTATTTATAGTCCTCTTTTTAGTGTTATATTTAAAAAAACAATTAAAATGTATGTTATCATGTACAAATAAAAAATTTTAAAGCTAGGGTATTGACTCGTCACTCGAAAAAATCTACTGCGCACCGTGTTATTTTTATTTTTAAATTTAAAGTAAATTTTATTTGACAATTCTTATTGACACGAGAAATCATTGAGATGCCTTCAAGAAATTGTTATTGTTAAATTTTATGTATTTGCTGTCAGTTATTTGATATTTTACTTGAGATTGCTTTACGATTTACGATTTGCTTTTCACGTTTACGTTCTGTGCAAATAATTTTATGTCCATTAAGGCAATGCATTGAGCCAAGTTTGAACAGAAGAGATTTCCCAATAATTTTTGTGGTAGATCTTTAAATTGAATATGAATCTGAATTTTGATGAATGATGCTAACCAAATTCACTTTTGGTCCAATTAGAATGAAACCCTTTTAGCGAATAGCAAACAGTTGACCAAAATGTTTGCAACTTAATTGCTGTTGTTGATACTAAACGCAGAAAAAGAAATAACAAAACAATAAGTGATATTGAAATCGATGCTTTGCAATAACAACAACACACACAGTCGCAAATACACTCACAAGCAAACACACACACACACACAAACATTCACAGGAGAGAATTCATAAATCATTTTTGGCATATTTCCACAGCGAGACGAGGACTTTAGTTGGTTGGTTTTGCCTTCTGACCGCTTGGAGCGCTGCACGCGAATTGTTTGCCAACGCAGAAAAGTGTTCAAATATTTGTTGTTGCTATCGTTGTCGTTGTTGTGGATAATGCTGGAAAGAGGTTCGATGGTTTATCATACAAAAGCTTATGTTGTCACAGGCAGCGGCATATGAAATTTAGAATATGAAAGCATTAGACAAGCGTATACCCTGTAAAAGGAAAATTCTCTTTCTGTTTCATATGCTATATTTGCATATATATTGATACAATAGATAAAAAGAGAATGCAGTAATATTTAAACATATAAATTGAAAAACATCAATAAACTAAAAATTTAATTAATTTAACTTTTAGCTTTAAGTGTCCTACATTTGCTCTGACGCTCGACTAGCCGATACGCTATAAATCATAATTATGCTCTGTCTAAACTGCTACAATTTCATCATGTTTCCGACATGACTTGAAGTTCTCATTCTTGTTTCGGGGCGTTTTTCGTGCCATGACTGTAAGTTGATTTGACAAATAAGAAAGTCATTATTTGAGGCTGGCACTCACCCAATCCTTGATCCTCGTTGTGACCCACAAAACTAAAAAGCAAATTAAATAAGTTTCAACACATTTACAAAGTCATTTTGGGTGCCAAGTTTCAGTTAAGCTCAGCTCGTCAGCTATTTGTGTTTAAGTTTAGTTTTTATGACTTGACCCATCCCCGCCCCCACCCACAACACTGCACCCTAAAGTATGCAAAACAAAACTCACACATTTAGACACAAAAGAAAAAGTGAGAGAGAGAGAGAGAAATCAGCTAAAAATTTATTTCCTTGAATAAGATGCGGAGAGAACTTTGCGCTTTTGTTTGAAATTTGTTTCGCATTTGTAAGTTGAAATGTTTTTGTGAGCGAACAAAACAAAACAAAACAGAACGGAACGGAACGCAAAATAAAATATATTAGAAATAAAGAAAAAGAAAGAAAGCATCGAAACACAAATAAAAGCGTAGCATAGCCCCCAAAGGCACTGGCAGACCTCAGACCTCAGGCATGCATTTTGGTCTCCTTTGTGTTTGGGAAAAGTCGCCCCTTAAATGGCCCCAACACAACACAGCACAATACAACAGAAGAGAACAGAAGTGAACAGGAACTGAAGGAAACGAAACTTTCCTGCCAGTCGCATCCGTTGAAAGTCCACCTACCTTTCCAACTCTCCTCTTTTCTCCCTCAAGCTTCAGATTTAATTTAACCTTTTTTCTTCTCGATTCGACATTGCTTAAACAAATTTATTTCAATGCGTCTGAGCCTAAAGGCTTTGGCATTGGCCCTGGTTTCAAGGTGCGCCCCCAAATCGATTTTATTGACACTTTAGGCCCGACATAAATCGTTCTTGGGCCGGGCGCAATGACCGTATCATTTGTATTTGCAACACTTCCAATAGAACTCGGGGCTAATGCTCAGTAAGGAGGTCAAATCAAATGGTTTGCAATTTCAGCGCCTAATGGGAAGTTGAACAAATCCTTACCGTCTCCAGGATAACACATGCAACAGTTTAGTGTCTAAATTAGGATTAAAAATTTAGTTAATTATTTAGGTTTCTCAAAATGCTTTTCTTAAGGTGAATAAGGGCGAAAAATCATAATTAATTATTATAAGACGAGCTTAGATTCTACAGCGATGCACTATGGGTCAAATGATCCTTTTTTGTGGCATTATTTAATAATGTGGTCAGTTCATTTACAACTGCTAAAAAAAATATGTAACTCCTTGCAAAGTTGAAATATTAATTTCTAAAATTTTCCGGACTAGTTATCCTCTATTGTAAATTTGATATTAATGATTTTTCAATTGCACATTATAATAAATATCATAAATAATATAAATACAGTTTAGAGAATTTCATAATTCATCAAGGCTTTAAAAAAACTGGGAGCTATACAAAATTGTGCTATTTATACAAGTGTTAAAAGTACATCGATCATATATCAAAGAAAATGTAAGGACTCTACAAAGATCTTTCTGACTTGATGATTATCTCTATTATTTATTGATAATATTTGTTTGCTTTACTAAGTTTATTAACCTATATTATACTTTATATGATGATTTTGAAAAATTACAGGCAACTAAGACGTAGGTTAACTCGAATATATCTGTCTATCTTGAGTTTCTTTGCATGAGGTGTGAGTATAGAGTAAGGTATTAATTTCTCAACTTCTAACCGGGAATATGCAGATTGACCTTTAAAATGAATAAGCATTAAACATGCGACGGTAGTTACACAACTTAATGATGGGTTGGTCCAGAATTTTCATAACTGCTTAAGTCTTTTGCAAAAGTGTGAAATGGTTGTGGAGGGATTTCTCTAAGCCAAGCATTATTAAGACTCGCAACTTTAATTTAACCCAACATCTCCTAGCTATCTCCAGCTTCTACACAATATATCAGCCAAAATACCATTACCTGACATATATATAAAATAATCTGAGCTCACACAAATATCTTATATCAGTTGCAATGCGATTTTCATGCCCAGTCAAATTTCTGCCACAAATCCCGCACACAAATCTTACCGCTACAATCACACACATTCAGATATCGCATATGGATACCTCCCCCCCTCTTCACCGTTTGGTTCGTTGTATGTGTATATATTATGGCGTCTACCCTCGACTTGGAGCACCTCGCTGAGTTATGACGTCCAACAGCTGCGCAAAACGACAGTCCAAGGCGAGGGA
Source organism: Drosophila phalerata (assembly GCA_951394115.2). Taxonomy (NCBI): domain Eukaryota; kingdom Metazoa; phylum Arthropoda; class Insecta; order Diptera; family Drosophilidae; genus Drosophila; species Drosophila phalerata. The sequence continues at coordinate 15,021,410 of OX596005.2, forward strand.
CGAGCCTCTCATATACTCGTGCATATATGTACATATGAAGGAGCTGCCACAAATATGTTGCATAAGCCAAGTGGGAGGCATAGGGGGAGGTGACAGGAGGCTAGTAGAAATGGGTGAAAGGCAGTGGCCAATATCATACGAGACCAGCAACAGCAGCAGCCATAAGGTCGGATGTGGCACAAAATACGAGTTTGTTATTTCTGCAACAGAAGCGCAAAGAAAAAGGAAAACATTTGGATTTCTATAGTTTAGACTGCTAGAAGTATATATATCCTATGAGCAGACATAATAACAGCTTCTGTTTGGATTAATAATTCACATGGTATTATTTTACGATTAGTTTAATTTTTACTAATTTTTCTCAGTCTATACTCGGAAAATATTCTGGAATGATATCAAAAACAACTTTATTGTGACATAATATTCTTATAACGAGAGATTAGCCGAACTTACATATGAAAGCGTCCTCATAGTAAAAAATAAATATTGCATGTGCGACTCAGACATATATAGTAAAGAACCCAATCATTACTTGTAGACACATCAATTCAGCATTTTCTACTTTTTAAACTAAACAATATACCCAATGCATGTGTATAGAGTATTAAAGGCAGCAAGCAGAAAAATATCAAATCAAATGGCCAGTCGACAGTTGGCCTCCCATTTGGAACTAGGTGGAAAATATTGCAGACACTTTGCTCAGTCTGTCCTCTTCTATAATGGTTATTTACGAGTATAATGCCAGCCTAATAAAAGTCAAAACTTGTTTTCTATATGTATACATATTTTTTCCGACCACTTTGCAGGCCACTTTCCATTGAGTTCGGAGCATTGTCTGACCTGGATCTGTCTGGATGTGTTATTCTGTACGGCGAGCATAATGCATCTGTGCACAATATCCGTGGATCGTTATCTATCTTTGCGGTATCCGATGCGGTTTGGCCGGAATAAGACCAGACGAAGAGTTACCCTCAAAATTGTCTTTGTCTGGCTGCTGAGCATTGCGATGAGTTTGCCCCTCAGCTTGATGTACTCCAAGGTGAGTCGAATTTTTATTTTGGGAATTAATATCAGATGATCAAATATTATTATTCGAATTATAGGATCATGCCTCGGTGCTAGTGAATGGCACCTGCCAGATACCTGATCCGGTCTACAAGCTTGTTGGCTCCATTGTCTGCTTTTATATACCACTTGGTGTGATGCTACTCACCTACTGCCTCACGGTGCGTCTCTTGGCCCGACAGCGTCAGAATTTAGGCGGAGGTCAGCCCACATCAGCAGTAACGCCCGGATGGGCAAGCGGTTGGCTGGGACAGGCACCCGCTTTGGGTAAGTCAGTTCCATTTATTAACTATGTCTAGATTTAAGGACTAAACAAATTAATAGATCGAGGTTGCTGCGTTGTATATTTCAACTATTATTCAGTAAAATTGCTTACTATCAAAGATCTTTATCAGAGGTGTTCTACAAATCTCTAACAGCGCCAAAGCAACCCAAAAGCAATTGCTGGAGTTCCAGTAAACTTTTAAATGTCGAAAAAATTATTGAAAGATTTCACAAAATTAAAAAATTATTAAATTAAACTAAACTAAATTTTAAAGTGGTTAAAACTGCATAAAATAAATTTTTAAAATTTTCTAAATTCTATAAAATATATACCAACCTAAAAATGTTGTTGAAACTGGAAGAAAGATTTTTTGACTTCGAAAATAAGTTCGAGAAAACTAAATCTCTGACATTTGAGGAACACCGACATTTCAAACGGTTGTTTTCAACAGCAATTCTCTTCAAAATCTCTAGAGATTTCTGGAACTCACCTGTATATAAAAGTTGTGTTAAACAGGAAATTTTCAAACTCCAATGAAAGAAAATTTTAAATAAACTGTACAATTATATATTCACTCATAGATTTCAATTGAAAAATTGTATTTCAGAAAAAAATTTCAAATACCAAAGTAGAAACAATAAAAAAGCGTATTTAATTATTATTCTTGAAACCTTGAAACTGATATCTTCTAACCACAAGTGATAAAAAAAAGTGTGAAACAGAAAAGCCGAACATTTTTTGCTCTTTTTAACTGCTAAAAACTCATTCCTACAGATTTCAAAAATTAGCTAAAACGGGAAATGATAATTAATTTTCCTTTGGTTTTAAAAAATTAACTCTTTGAGGGGGGATTTTGTGGAACCTGCTATTTCTGTGATATTTGTAGCCATTCTATGCAGCTGTCCTCGGATAATTTTATTTTCAGTCTGCCAAAAGTAAACTTTGTTGCACATCTTGTTGCCTCCGGCTTTAAAAGCAAGTTTACACGACATTGTAAATGGGGGAAGGGAAAAGAGGCAGCAGAAATACGAATGTACGTAACCAGCCAGAGTTTGGCTGACAGGATATGCGACAGGATAGATGCACACAACCAACCATCGACAGCCAATGAAAGTGTGTGTAACTGAGGGTGTAGAAAGTGAATGGGTGGGTGTAAATGTGTTGCTAGCTAATTTCAGTTATGTCGCTTACAGGGACGACCATCAACATAAACGTCTCCAAAGCTGATTTACAAGTGTCAAGCTATTTCAAGTTGAAAGCAAAAGTTGTTGCGTCAGTTGGAAAATTGTTTTGGTAAAGAAAAACAAATCGAACTGGGAAATATTTTTGTACTATGTGCGAGTTCTTATGCTCTTTTGACTTGTAATTGATAAACTTGTTAACTGTGAATTGAGATGTACTTCTGGTTTTTTTGCTCATTCTTGAAATATTTAACTTTGACTTACCTCCTGTTCAATTATATTAATCTATTCGACAGTCAACCTGTTATATATCTTTCAAACAAATTATTATTCAACCATTTTTTGTTCAAATATACTCTTATATATAATACAATATCTTAATTAGACACTTTTTAACTGATATTCTCTCCTCTTTCTCCTCTCGATATTCTAAACTTGTTCTCAATTAATTCAAAGCCAAATCCAAAAACGCTTTTAAAAAAAGTTTTGGTACGGGGGAAAAATAGGGAAATAAATTTATCAAATGTTTTAAATCAAACTTATATTTGTCACTTTATAATTCAAAAAAACATAATTAAATCATATTAAATTAAATCGTATTTATGAATACTTAAAAAAGGATGCTAATTATTATTAATAAAATAAATTTTGTTATTGAAATCAAGAAAAACAATGCAGATATTGAAATACAGTGATTGTTTAAAACTTAATTGCAAATAACGTAGTACAAAATAAAAAGTATATCTCTTTTAATTCCCTTCCAAGTCGGCCATTTATCTTCGGTTCGTTATAGTCAAGTACAATTGGATGATTGCAATTGGTGACCTATTCAGCATTCTACTTATAGGTTGTCGTAAAAAGAGCATTTAAGGATATTTTAAGCACTTGCAGACATTCCAACATGTGCCAATAATAATAATCAATAAAATGAGAACGAGCAAAGCTATTGTATATAAAAACTAAGCATATTTAATGGAACTGCGACTGCATTGCAGTTCTACCCTTCATGGTAGGTGGACACAGAGGGAAGAGAGAGAGAGAGAGAGGAAGAGGGAACTAATCGAGAATGGAAGCGACGGCATTTGGAACAACGAGTTGAACATTTAACGGCGCATTGCGACGGAGCGTTGAGTGCCGTTTATAGTTGTATTAGTTTACGTCTGTATCCATGTCTATCCATGTGTGTATGTTTGCATGTGTGTGTGGGTTTGTATCTGGTGCAGTTATTTTAGACTAAATCTGCTGTAATGCAGTTGAATTTGGCGAGAGCACGTAGCAGAAAATGCCCTCCCTTTCCCCTCTCCCTTTGAATCTCTTTCTCTGCTCATGCTCGCTGATTTTATAAGCTCATTTATTTATTTTTTTTTTTTTTGAGGGTTTTCGTATGTGATTCCTTTTTGCCATAGTTTGCCATAGCATACGAGTACGATTGCATTGGCTGTAGTTTAACTCTATTGGTCTTGATTCGATTTCTTATTTAGAGCGTCGCTGCACATGGCGTCGACTGTTGAAGCCTGGCCAGAGCCACGCCTCCTCAGTGCTGCACGCCCACTCGGCTAACTCGACGGACACGGATCTCAGCACACTGGACAACCACGAGCTCTGGCTACCAGACACCAGGTGAGCTCAACATCTAATTCGAACATCTTATCCCCACAAAAATTCAAACCATATACTTTAATTCATTCTTAGCATTCCCGAGCCGACGCCAACAACGATGACGGCGTTGCATCAGTTTGGTGCGGAAATGCTGAAGTTATCGCGTGGCTTGGAATCTGTTGCATCGTCATCGACAACGGGCTCGCCCACCAAATCCGAATTTTCCATATCGAATCAGCTGCCATTTCCGAGCAGCCCGCAACGCTATGCAACACATCAACAGATACTGCAACAACAACAGCAACATCAGCAACAACAGCAACATTCACATGGTAGCAATTACCTGTCACAGACATCGCCCAAGAGCAGACAAGGAACCAGCAATCATCTGGGTCTATCCGTTACAACTCTGGGCATTGAGCGCGAAAGCACACGAAACTCCTTGGCCAGCAGTCGACTGGGTGAACAGAGCGATGGGTAAGTACATACAACCACAAGACAGAATTAATAGAAATAAAAAAGGAACAATCAAATTTTATAAGCTTAGGACATTTTGAATCACACTTGCCTTATTTATAAAGGTGTGCAATTCTTTTTGTGAAGAGTAAAAAAACAAAATGGTTTTAATCCCTAATACATTGAAACGAATTTAACACTAATTATCGAAGCTTTTTGAATAGCAAAGTAAGCAAAAAACGATCAAGACAAAATTAATAGAAAGAAAAAAGAACAGCCAAATAAATTGAATATAAATTTAGGACTTTTTGAATCAGACTTGCCTTATTTTTTAAATTGTACAATGCTTTTGTGGAAAGTAAAGAAAATAATTATGTATTTTATAAACAGAAAGTCCCTAATACAGTTGAGAAAAGCACATCGAATCGAATTTTGTCACTAATTATAATTACAATAATTATTGTGGCTAAGTAGATAGCAAAGCTGGCAAGAGTATTGAAATATTACCGCACCGAATTATTAACAAAATAAAAACATGTTAGGCGTTATTAAAGAAATTCGCTAAAAGCGTATATTTTTAATCTAAACAGTACGTTCAATAGTTTTGTTAAAAGTTGCAAAAAAAAACTCCGAATGTTATTTTAAACTTCAAAAAATTTTGTATATAAGTAATTTGTTTTAGTTAGGCAAATAAGAAATATGCCGTAATCTAAAAAAAGGTTGATTTTCAAGGAATCCTCCACTTTAGATTCAGAGTATATTTACAACCAAAAGTATGCTTAGTCAAAGAGTCTAAAATAAGCTATTATTGTAACAAATCATTTGTGCGATTGTCTGCAATTGCTGGACACTCAATTGTCGTATACGTGATATTTTTAAGGAGTACTTCAAATGACAGCTCTTTTCACAGTGCTCGGAAGTCGAATTGGAAGTAAATGCCACCAAGTTTGGGTTGCTTCACCTGACAAAAAGGCAAACAGATGCGACCAGTAAACAATACAGGTCCCTCTTCCCACCGTTAAGCATTTCTCAGTTTCAGAAGCCGTCCCCTTCACTCCTCTCTCTCGCTCTCTCTCTCTCTCTTTCTCTTCTCTCTCTCTCGCTTTAGATTACGCCCTCTCGCTTGACCGCATCAAAAGCCAAGCCAAACGTTCAGCTTGTACTTATTTTTTTGTTCGGTTCTCGGCTCGTTTATTTTGGCCCCTGTTTATTTTTTGGCGTTTTTGCCTTTTATTGTCCTTCCGCCTTTGAATTGTTGTGAAATTTTTTGTAATAATTAATTTTTTCCTTCTTTTTTGATTGTGCCTTTTTGAAGACCATTTGAAAGGGAAAGGTTGGCAATGGTCTGAACAGCTCAAGTGATTTTAGCAAACAGCATCAGCGTCAGTTGGTGTTTTCTTATTAATATTCTAATTTTAGTTGTCTGGTTTACGTTGCCTAAAAGAAGAGCTCACAAAAATTCAATTAAAAATGTTAATTTAGGAATAAAAATTAAATTTAACATTTCAAAGATTTAAAAACCAAGTTATTTCGCTTAACAGAAATTTTTCGATGGCAACAAAATGTTGGATATTTCTATTGGAACTTTTATAATTAGACTGTAAAGAAAAAGATATTTAAAAAATGTTACGGAACTGATAATTATGACTACCTGCTAATCAAGCTAACTGTTTACTTACATAAGTGCATCATACATAAGTAATCCAATAAACATAAACTTGTGAGGCAGCATTCCGCTGACCCCACAATATTTACCTTTATGTCATGAAGCCACCTACATTTTTTACGGCACGGAGCCAATAGTTCGTAAGAACCGAACTATAATCGAGAACTAGTCATTCGGCATGGAGCCGATAGTTCATTTCGATCTTTAGGTCATCGTCCACCTTTAGGACGATGATCCACATTTCGCTCATTTTTGCAAGGGTGGCAACCTTGCATAGCAGTATCGATATCAGGAGGGTTGATATCGGCGATCGGCGGCCATCATGCGGCGGGAGCGTCACTTTTCTGGTGAGCTTGAAGTGTGCAGACGTGTTGGCGGACAAGGGCACTTTTCTGGCGGACTCGGCAAGTGCAGACGCATCGTGCTGAAAAATTACAAGTGGCAGTGAAAACAAAACCGACAAGTGGTGCAGGACAAACAACAGTGAAAAACAGAAGAAACGTACAAGTGTGCGGTGGCAGTGCAAACAAAAAGTGAAAACAACGACTGCGGCGAGGGAGAAAAGAAAGTGCAAGTGTGTGTGAGTGGCTGTGCGTTTTGAGAGACGCCGTTGTCTGACAAGACAGCACGCCGTCTCGACACGTAAGTGCGTGTGTGTTGGCTTGGTGGCAGCCGCATCTGCAACAGCAACAACAACAGCTAACCGCACGGTTCACCGCCAACGCGACGACCGCCCCGCGCCGCACAACAACCAGAGAGGCACAGTGGCTGGTGCTGCCACGGAGAAGTTTGTGAGAAGTATTTCCCGCCCCTAGGGCAAATTCGATCTGCGGTAAGCGTGTGTAAATTCGAAATCAACCTGGCCTTTTCGCATCGGGAGCACCAAAAGAAAAACCTCCATGCGCTGCGATCTCCCTGACTCACTTTCCTAGACGAATAAAATTTATAACGATGCGTGCAAATATTTTCAATTCTTGGGTTTAGGGGATTTCAGGTGGCAGAACAATGGAGCACGACCTGGCCGGGATCGGGCAAGGTGGTCGCGGCATCATGGCGAGATTATAAAGGGCATTGCCCCTACGTCTCCCGTGATAGTCCTACCACCCTGCCGGATCTTGGCCAGCACTCGGAGGCATCCGGTCCAGAGCTCAATCTGACATGGCGCCAGGGGTGTCGTGGTCGGGACAATAAAGGGCGTTGCCCCTACGTCCCTCTACGGTCGCCTCCTGGCACCGGTCGGACTGGGACCTGGCCCGGATGCAACGGGTGTGTGCCCTGCCGGGAGGTTCAATGGGGTGTCTCCACGGACTCGAGTCTGGGGGATCCTCCCTTGCGCCCGACGGTAGGCTTCGGTAGGACCACTGGGCCAGCCTTCGGAGGAGTCCGGTCCGGAGCCCGGCCTGACACGGCGCTGAGGGTGTCGTGGTCGGGACAATAAAGGGCGTTGCCCCTACGTCCCTCCACGGTCATCCTTGGTACCGGTCGGACCGGGACCTGGGCCGGATGCAGCGTGCGTGCCCTGCCGGGAGGCTCAATGGGGTGTCTCCACGGACTCAAGTCTGGGGGATCCTCCCTTGCGCCCGACGGTAGGGTACCGCGCCCATCCGGGCCAACCAGTGGTGATAGGGCAAATACAAATAGGGAACTATGCCGATCCTTACGAGAGCGCACGCATACCCTCTTGCGCTCCCGTAGCTCCTCTAGTGTTCCAGAAATTTACAAATTTTCTGTAAATGGCCCTGGACAGACTGAGACGTCGACCTCGGCTGGAAAAGCTTCGTTACAGATGGCGCCCGAGCAGGGACACTGGAGACAGAATTATCCATCATGAGCATAAAGATCGGCATTTTTTTTTATTTTTTTTTGCTATAGACCAGAGACACCAAAGCCACGCCCCGCACGCATCGTTAATATTTCTTTCTTAGCTCAGATTTAGTTATATGGCTACTTGGAGCATAGATAGGGAGCCGCCAGAAAAGTCAGAACCACCCCGATCTCGTCCAGAAAAGTCCAAGACGCGTCACGACGCCAACAAAAGAAATGTCCTAGGTAGCTACGGGGAAACATTAAATCCCGTAGAGATTGCATCCGAGCACGCAACCAGAATTTTTTGACCCAATAGGTATATTTTTATATAGCCACGTGCTCGGCGTTTTCGTTTGGGGATCGCATCTTGGGGCATATATTTTTTGTTGTTTCCATCGAAAACGAAGGAGCAGAGCGACAAATACAACGGCAGCAGAGAAGCAGCAAGTATAGCGCGGCTACAAAGCTACATCGCGGGCTAAGAACGCGAGCAGAGCTACAAGCGAACTCTGTCGCTACAAGGACGGGCAGAGCTACAAACGCGAGCTCTGGCGTCACAAGAGCGAGCAGAGCTACAAGCGAACTCTGTCGCTACAAGGGCGGGCAGAACTACATACGCGAGTTCTGGCGTCACAAGAGCGAGCAGAGCTACAAGCGAACTCTGTCGCTACAAGGGCGGGCAGAACTACATACGCGAGTTCTGGCGTCACAAGAGCGAGCAGAGCTACAAGCGAACTCTGTCGCTACAAGGGCGGGCAGAACTACATACGCGAGTTCTGGCGTCACAAGAGCGAGCAGAGCTACAAGCGAACTCTGTCGCTACAAGGACGGGCAGAGCTACAAACGCGAGCTCTGGCGTCACAAGAGCGAGCAGAGCTACAAGCGAACTCTGTCGCTACAAGGACGGGCAGAGCTACAAACGCGAGCTCTGGCGTCACAAGAGCGAGCAGAGCTACAAGCGAACTCTGTCGCTACAAGGGCGGGCAGAACTACATACGCGAGTTCTGGCGTCACAAGAGCGAGCAGAGCTACAAGCGAACTCTGTCGCTACAAGGGCGGGCAGAACTACATACGCGAGTTCTGGCGTCACAAGAGCGAGCAGAGCTACAAGCGAACTCTGTCGCTACAAGGGCGGGCAGAACTACATACGCGAGTTCTGGCGTCACAAGAGCGAGCAGAGCTACAAGCGAACTCTGTCGCTACAAGGACGGGCAGAGCTACAAACGCGAGCTCTGGCGTCACAAGAGCGAGCAGAGCTACAAGCGAACTCTGTCGCTACAAGGACGGGCAGAGCTACAAACGCGAGCTCTGGCGTCACAAGAGCGAGCAGAGCTACAAGCGAACTCTGTCGCTCCAAGGGCGGGCAGAACTACATACGCGAGTTCTGGCGTCACAAGAGCGAGCAGAGCTACAAGCGAACTCTGTCGCTACAAGGGCGGGCAGAACTACATACGCGAGTTCTGGCGCCACAAAAACCCGCGAGCAGAATTTTTCATAGAGAATTCTGCCGCTACACGTCGGGCAGCGCAGCCAACAACCTCTGCCGACGTCGACGCTTGCGAGGATAGTTATAAAAGCGTCACGTGAGGACAACGAGGATGAGTTACGCATAGACCCTCAACGCGATCGGATCGACATAACTAAGCCAAAGTAACACTTACGTACGGACCTTCAAAGCGATCAGTGATACACAGCTACACAAAGCAACAGAAGTCCCCTCGGGGGGGACTTCTCATAGCAAGCCACGCTCAAGAAACATCTCCAACAATTTCGCACGGGCGGTTTCACGCTACGCTCTTCGAACAACCATCGAACAATTTTTGCTCGGGCTTCGACAAAATTTTGGTGGATCCACTATCCGCGCCAAAACGGCGAGGCAGGATGCATTTCCCGGATGGACAACAGCGACTAGCGAAGCCGACAACGTATGGGTTACCCACGCGGTGCCGACGAGGCACGCGTCTCATCAGCGATGACCCCAGGCGATGCCGACGAGGCATGCGCTAAGCATACGAAGACCCAGAAGAGATCCACAGGCGGTGCCGACGAGGCACGCGTCTCATCAGCGATGACCCCAGGCGATGCCGACGAGGCATGCGCTAAGCATACGAAGACCCAGCAGAGATCCACAGGCGGTGCCGACGAGGCACGCGTCTCATCAGCGATGACCCCAGGCGATGCCGACGAGGCATGCGCTAAGCATACAAAGACCCAGCAGAGATCCACAGGCGGTGCCGACGAGGCACGCGTCTCATCAGCGATGACCCCAGGCGATGCCGACGAGGCATGCGCTAAGCATACGAAGACCCAGCAGAGATCCACAGGCGGTGCCGACGAGGCACGCGTCTCATCAGCGATGACCCCTGGCGATGCCGACGAGGCATGCGCTAAGCATACGAAGACCAAGCAGAGATCCACGGGCGGTGCCGACGAGGCATGCGTCCCATCAACGACGACCCCAGGCGGTGCCGACGAGGCATGCGTCCCATCAACGACGACCCCAGGCGGTGCCGACGAGGCATGCGCCAAGCATTCGAAGACCAAGCAGAGATCCACGGGCGGTGCCGACGAGGCATGCGTCCCATCAACGACGACCCCAGGCGGTGCTGACGAAGCATGCGCCAAGCATTCGAAGACCAAGCAGAGATCCACGGGCGGTGCCGACGAGGCATGCGTCCCATCAACGACGACCCCAGGCGGTGCCGACGAGGCATGCGTCTCATCAACGACGACCCCAGGCGGTGCCGACGAGGCATGCGTCTCATCAACGACGACCAAGCAGAGATCCACGGGCGGTGCCGACGAGGCATGCGTCCCATCAACGACGACCCCAGGCGGTGCCGACGAGGCATGCGTCTCATCAACGACGACCAAGCAGAGATCCACGGGAGGTGCCGACGAGGCATGCGTCCCATCAACGACGACCCCAGGCGGTGCTGACGAAGCATGCGCCAAGCATTCGAAGACCAAGCAGAGATCCACGGGCGGTGCCGACGAGGCATGCGTCCCATCAGCGAGGACCCCAGGCGGTGCCGACGAGGCATGCGTCTCATCAACGACGACCAAGCAGAGATCCACGGGCGGTGCCGACGAGGCATGCGTCCCATCAACGACTACCCCAGGCGGTGCCGACGAGGCATGCGTCCCATCAACGACTACCCCAGGCGGTGCCGACGAGGCATGCGTCCCATCAACGACGACCAAGCAGAGATCCACGGGCGGTGCCGACGAGGCATGCGTCCCATCAACGACGACCCCAGGCGGTGCCGACGAGGCATGCGCTAAGCATTCGAAGACCAAGCAGAGATCCACGGGCGGTGCCGACGAGGCATGCGTCCCATCAACGACGACCCCAGGCGGTGCCGACGAGGCATGCGCTAAGCATTCGAAGACCAAGCAGAGATCCACGGGCGGTGCCGACGAGGCATGCGTCCCATCAACGACGACCCCAGGCGGTGCCGACGAGGCATGCGCTAAGCATTCGAAGACCAAGCAGAGATCCACGGGCGGTGCCGACGAGGCATGCGTCCCATCAACGACTACCCCAGGCGTTGCCGACGAGGCATGCGTCCCATCAACGACGACCCCAGGCGGTGCCGACGAGGCATGCGTCTCATCAGCGAGGACCCCAGGCGATGCCGACGAGGCATGCGTCAACGACAGGACGAAGACTGCGACCACGGGCGGTTCCGGAGAAGTCGGCGTCTTCCCGACCGCGACCACGAGCAGTGCTACGGAGCAAAAGGCCAACGAAAACCAGGAAGATGTCCAGCGATGTTCATGGGGGCCACTTGAAGATGGCGTGCCATCTCAACGTCCCCACCCCTTCGGGGGAAACATCCTAATGACTACCGAGACCCAGACTGTGACCACGGGCATTACACAAGAGACGGAGGAGCATTCCCAGCTATGTTCACGAGGTTTTCGTTTTCTCCCCCGAAGTAAAGGGGGGGTGTGAGGCAGCATTCCGCTGACCCCACAATATTTACCTTTATGTCATGAAGCCACCTACATTTTTTACGGCACGGAGCCAATAGTTCGTAAGAACCGAACTATAATCGAGAACTAGTCATTCGGCATGGAGCCGATAGTTCATTTCGATCTTTAGGTCATCGTCCACCTTTAGGACGATGATCCACATTTCGCTCATTTTTGCAAGGGTGGCAACCTTGCATAGCAGTATCGATATCAGGAGGGTTGATATCGGCGATCGGCGGCCATCATGCGGCGGGAGCGTCACTTTTCTGGTGAGCTTGAAGTGTGCAGACGTGTTGGCGGACAAGGGCACTTTTCTGGCGGACTCGGCAAGTGCAGACGCATCGTGCTGAAAAATTACAAGTGGCAGTGAAAACAAAACCGACAAGTGGTGCAGGACAAACAACAGTGAAAAACAGAAGAAACGTACAAGTGTGCGGTGGCAGTGCAAACAAAAAGTGAAAACAACGACTGCGGCGAGGGAGAAAAGAAAGTGCAAGTGTGTGTGAGTGGCTGTGCGTTTTGAGAGACGCCGTTGTCTGACAAGACAGCACGCCGTCTCGACACGTAAGTGCGTGTGTGTTGGCTTGGTGGCAGCCGCATCTGCAACAGCAACAACAACAGCTAACCGCACGGTTCACCGCCAACGCGACGACCGCCCCGCGCCGCACAACAACCAGAGAGGCACAGTGGCTGGTGCTGCCACGGAGAAGTTTGTGAGAAGTATTTCCCGCCCCTAGGGCAAATTCGATCTGCGGTAAGCGTGTGTAAATTCGAAATCAACCTGGCCTTTTCGCATCGGGAGCACCAAAAGAAAAACCTCCATGCGCTGCGATCTCCCTGACTCACTTTCCTAGACGAATAAAATTTATAACGATGCGTGCAAATATTTTCAATTCTTGGGTTTAGGGGAATTCAGGTGGCAGAACAATGGAGCACGACCTGGCCGGGATCGGGCAAGGTGGTCGCGGCATCATGGCGAGATTATAAAGGGCATTGCCCCTACGTCTCCCGTGATAGTCCTACCACCCTGCCGGATCTTGGCCAGCACTCGGAGGCATCCGGTCCAGAGCTCAATCTGACATGGCGCCAGGGGTGTCGTGGTCGGGACAATAAAGGGCGTTGCCCCTACGTCCCTCTACGGTCGCCTCCTGGCACCGGTCGGACTGGGACCTGGCCCGGATGCAACGGGTGTGTGCCCTGCCGGGAGGTTCAATGGGGTGTCTCCACGGACTCGAGTCTGGGGGATCCTCCCTTGCGCCCGACGGTAGGCTTCGGTAGGACCACTGGGCCAGCCTTCGGAGGAGTCCGGTCCGGAGCCCGGCCTGACACGGCGCTGAGGGTGTCGTGGTCGGGACAATAAAGGGCGTTGCCCCTACGTCCCTCCACGGTCATCCTTGGTACCGGTCGGACCGGGACCTGGGCCGGATGCAGCGTGCGTGCCCTGCCGGGAGGCTCAATGGGGTGTATCCACGGACTCAAGTCTGGGGGATCCTCCCTTGCGCCCGACGGTAGGGTACCGCGCCCATCCGGGCCAACCAGTGGTGATAGGGCAAATACAAATAGGGAACTATGCCGATCCTTACGAGAGCGCACGCATACCCTCTTGCGCTCCCGTAGCTCCTCTAGTGTTCCAGAAATTTACAAATTTTCTGTAAATGGCCCTGGACAGACTGAGACGTCGACCTCGGCTGGAAAAGCTTCGTTACAAACTAACCTATATTCATTTTTTTTTCAAATATAGTGTATCAGTTAGTCGTGTTGCCGTGTTTTTTACATATTGTTAAACACCCTTTAACTATTCACAAACTAAAATCAACTGCAATAAATTATATTAGAGCACGTAAAATGTTCCAAAAAATCAGGGTCGTAGTTTATCTCTTTCACACCCAGTCCGTTTGTCTCTTTCTGGCTGTTAGCCAAGTTCTGCGCCTTTGTGTCATCATATTTGGCAGATTGTTTGACAGTTGAGCGAACAGTTGCGCAATCAATAAAGTGAATTTTCTTTTTTGCCAACTTCCTTTTTTTTTTTATGTTTATTGTGTTTTGGTCCTTTCAGCGTTAACCTGGCCCAAAGTGGCGCTCAATTTAAGCCCGAGCCATTTTACAAGGCTGTCGTTGTAAAGCGGTTCGGTTGGTAATGCGATGCGAACGAGAAACGGCTTTTAATTGTTTGACTATTTGTCGTCTCATGCACTTCTGACAGCTACTCCAAATACCCTAACAAATGATGTTTGGCCACGTTTCCGTCTTCATACGAGGGCTGATTTATAAGAGACATAGTCGCTTTTCAAAAAGATCAATTTATTAAAAATATGAGCAAGAAAAGGTACAAAGAGCAAAGGTCGCCAATATTATGCAACATTTTAAGGTAACTGTTAAATATAAAAAAAAAACATTTGTAAGGCATTTAAAGTTAAAATTAATTCAATTATTTTTCACATTCAAATCTTAACATCTTTTTTGTGTTATTGAACAAGTTTAGCAAGGCTTTTTGTTTTATTCTTAATCCTTTTTTTTTTGGCAGCTCTTTAAGTATATCTAAAAATATTTGTTTTTCTTTATTCTTATTGATAGTGTAACTATAATTGATAAATTTAAAGAAATCCAGTGACCACTTACACATTTAACTTACTTAGTTTTGTTCTTTACAAACGCATTTTTATATTATAACTTGTACAAAAAGTGAAATTTTGAGCCGATTTCAATTTTTGTATATGAGCAGACAGAACTGGACATATTTTTTCCTCGTTTATATTTTGCAAAGTGTGAAAATAATTATGCTTTTAAAAAATTAAACCTTAAAAATGCTTTGCTATTTAAGTAACTGTCAATACTGCCCTCGCAGCAAAGATGCAAGAGTTGGCTACAATTTGTTAGGCTTTAACTTGTTAGGGTTTGGCTTGGTTCCTGACTTGATTCTTGACTTGACTTGAATTATGAACTGTTGGCAGCTGTTTAATTCCTTTGTGGCTGAAACAATAATAAAGCCAGTCAAGGCAACTGCTTGGCTTTGTGTAGCTTGTGCATAATGAGATGGGACTACCTTATTACTTTAGCTTTAGCTTTAGCTTTTCCTTTCCCATCTTTCAACTCTCATTTACCATCTTTTCCATCATTGCCATCTGCATCTCAATTTATGCGCGCGTCTCGTGCAAACACAAATCAAAAGCGTCAAGGATGCATAATGAGCTGACTGAAAGGCACCTCTCGCTCTCCCTCTCTCTCTCTATCTCTATGCCCCTCAACAACGCCTTCATTAGCTGCTAATCTTTGCCGCAGCAAATGAAGTTGCGGCTGCTGTTGCTGTTTCTTCAACATTTGCATGCTAAACAAATGGCGGCAGGGTAGAAAGCCGCAAAGCCAACGCTGAAATTCATGTGCTTTATTAAAATGAATTCAAAATGAGAACGCAAAACAGCACGGAGAAGCCTTAAGAAAAGAAAAAAAAAAAAGGAAATTGTTACAAAACAACAGCAACAACAACAACAACAACAGAAGCAAGCCACAAAGCGCATTTTGTGGATTTTCTGCACACAAACCCAAGCAGACACACACACACAAAAAGCGTTGCCTACTTTTCTGCATGAATAAAACCAGTTGACCACAAACCGTGTGGTTGTATGTCTGTGTATGTTCTCTGCATGTGCGTGTGCGTGTGTGTGTGCATTTTTTTTTGGACAGGTTAAATGGCTTCAGGCACTCTGTTTACCAATTGGCTCAACAATTTTAATTAAACAAAAGATAGAAAGTTTATTTTCGGCACGTCGAAAACTTAATATACCTGCAGATCAAAATAAAAAAGTACTAGAATTGTATTTTTAATTAAAAAAAACATAGCACAAACTGTATAACTAAATTTTTATCATAAAAGTGACAAATGAAAGTTTTGTTAACAAAAAATTTAAAATACAAATTTGGTCGCTATATCACATAATAACTCACAGTATAAACAAAACGCTTTCAATTCCCCGTCATGTAATTCTTGAATGTGTCTTTTTTAATTCCTTAGAAATTAAACACAATTAAAAAGAAGAGTGACATAAGTCAAAAAACACAAAATTTGAGTTGCATTCGTGCATTCGTCATGTAATAATCTATATTGTATCAAAATTTCAAAATCCTTGCTTTAATACACATAGCGTGGGAAGTGAAAACTTTAATTGCGTTTATCTTGAAATGTCAGATATATGTTACTCTTCTCTTTAATGAGCGATATTGAAATAAATAAAAAATAAAATATAGTTCCGATGTACAAAAACATAGAATATTGAAATATAAGAACTATTACCAAAACTATCATAAAATAAATGAGATTGTAAGATAAGTTGTAGGAGGATTATATGGATTATAAATTGTAATGTCCTAATGCAGATTATAACAGTTTTTTCTCTTTATTCTTCTCCCAATTTTCTCTCTCCGCTCTTCTTCTACAGCACTCTCTCTCAGTTATCACAAAGACTACGCGCCTACAAGAGACGAAGACGCGCCTCATCGGCTGCATCTGGACGGGAACGACGAGCTGGAAGCGAGGATTGCGAGGATGAGGATCAGGACACACTGCGACGCAGGAAACGTCACAATAGTTTGCCGAAAAATGTGCTCTATACTCATCACAAGACGCTCGGCGAGAGTTTGGACAATGATGATAATGATCTCAACGACGATGATGACGAGGAAGAGGCAGAGAAGATGCAGACTCAGATGGACAAGTCATCAAAGGGCTGCCATTCGGATACGGAATTGGAGCCGGGAAAGCTGTGTCGCGTTAGTTCCAATTCCAGAGCCATCCAGAATCATCAGCCCGATTACCTGCAACTTCCCTCAGTCTGCACTTGTCCCTATTTCGGCGATCGACCGCTGCAGAGTTGTGTGAAGACGGCCGAGGTGAAGATAGTTTCGTCCGCCTTCAAAGTGACCACAACAACTACGGCGGTGAGCAGCTCGCCCAGTGAAATGGAGCTTCTGCTCTGCTCCGGCAGCGGCAACAACAACAAGAAAGGACTGACAAGCAGCGTTAGCGTGGTTATAGCGGGAGCAGGAGTCGGTGGGGCAGGAGCAGGGACAGCTACTGCTGCTACAGCGCCATCTGGTGCTGGCACAGTGAACACATTGTCGCCAAATGCGGCACATCATCATCATGCTCATCATGCTCATCATCAGAGCGATGGAGGCAGCTATCTGGCCGCACCGGGAACCCCTTGTCCAGGACGACGCAAGCTGAGCATATCGAAGACCGCCTCGGTGATCACATGGGATGCCGGTCGGCATCGACGTCGTGGCAGCAGCTTTGGCGGCGCACGCACCTCGTTGCTCCTCACGCCAACGAAGACGTCGTCCAGTACGGCATCAACGACGCCGCTGCGTCGCTCGGCCACGTTGCGGAGTCATCAGAATATGAACTACCAGGCGGGTGGAGAGGGTGGCAAACCCAGTAGGACACCGCAATCCTCACCCTGCCTACTGCAAAGGCAGCAGACAGTGCGTTCCCATCACTCTCGCAACTCCAGTGTCATCTCGAGAAACTCCTCCAGACATGGTCGCATCATTCGGCTGGAGCAAAAGGCTACCAAAGTTCTGGGCGTGGTTTTCTTCACATTTGTCATACTCTGGTCGCCATTCTTTGTGCTCAACCTGCTGCCGACGGTGTGTGAGGAGTGCGAGGAACGGATTAGCCATTGGGTATTCGATGTTGTCACCTGGCTGGGCTATGCCAGCTCGATGGTCAATCCCATATTCTATACCATATTCAACAAGGTATTCAGGCAGGCCTTCAAGAAGGTATTGCTCTGCCGTTACTCCAGCAACAGCGCCTGGCGACCGAGCAGATAGCAGACGCCCGTGAAGCTTGGCAAACTGAAATCGGAATCCAATCCTCCCAAACCAACGCCGCCCATGAAATGTACCAGCGTTGAGTTTGAAATTGGCTCGACACAACGCTCAACGGTCAGTGTCCTCAAACGGACAAGCGAAGGATCAACAGCCAACTTATAAGCTCAGTTCAGTTCATGTCCAAGCTTTCAATTTCCTGCTTCCATGCCAATTCTGGATAACCGCATAACGTGCCACTTCACTATACCACTTTGTGTGTCTGAATGTGTCTGAGTGTGTGTCTGTCTGGGTATGGTATGGGTATGGTCTTGGGTATTGTAATTAATTTCCAAATTCAATTTGCATGGCTTGAAAAACCACCAGAACATCATGCCAACACATTGTTCAACCATTTCCCAGTCCGACTTCTGGACAAGCGACTTAGTTACCACAGGCCACAAATGCAACATATCCTTCTCTAATTGCGACTCGCTCAAGGTGAATTAAGCTCGAATGTGTGTGTGTGTGTGTATGTGTGTGTGTGTGTGAGTGTGTGTGTGGGATTTAAAGGGATTTACAAGATTTTCCGCGAAATGAAACTCAACTCGCAAAGTATCAAGAGAGCAGTAAATACTTTAAGACAATTTCGCACTGGAATATTTTTGATTTTTATAAATTTAGTTCATACATATTTATTTAGATTTACAAGAGTATTTTGAATTCGTTGCAATGTAAGTAACTAGTAACTATATGTATCGAATAACTCACTGTTCTGCAAACGATTAAGGGTCGATTTTTCAATGTCCAAGTTGCAAGCCAAGTTACACTTAGAGCGAAATGACCGCGCAATGATAAAGTTCATATTCAATATTCAATATAAAAAGAGCGAAAAAATATTTTACTCTTATTTTTATATGGAGTTTTCATTCTGCGGTCGTTTTGCTCTAAGTGTAACAAGCCCTTATATCAGAGATACTATGACGAAAAATGTATAGAAAGTAATGTCAATTATGAAAATATCTCTATTTTAAGATTTAAAAAGGAGATATTGAATATCCGGCCCTATATCTGTTTACATTTTATTTTCGTAAAAAATTCAGTACAAAGATAATTAAGAAAATACCTCACTCTGAGACATTCGATTTTTGTAACATATTTCCTTCATTCTCAAACAAATTTTGGATGTATACGTATATAAGCTATTATTTTTATTACCATAACAAACTTTTCTCATTACAACATTATTTCCCGATAAAGAGAAGTTATACAGTCAATAAATGTCTGAAATGTATTGTTTTTATTGATGTTGATGTTGAAATAGATTTCATTTAGCAAATTGCAATCAATAAGTGGAGTTGGTTTAAATGTTTTGGCTACTTTTGCAATTATGTGTCTAATTTATGACAATTTTCAAGCCACAAATGCGAAAATCATGCAAAATTCATTGAAGCGATTGTCACGTAACCAGCGTTTATAGAAATTGTTTTTTCTTTGTTGTGTGGTGGCAAGAAGATTGGCTTTTTTTTATTTGAAAAGTTGATGCATTCGCTTTTATTCTCGTGCGCAAAATGAAAACTTTTCAGCTGGTCACGTAAGAAGTTGACGAACGCCTTGGGGGATGTACATTGTACAACCGGTTTCAATCCCAAGTCCCAGTCCCAATCCCAGTTCCAGTCCCAGTCAAACAGCTGCTCGACGAACACATCAAATAAGAACAACAATCGAAACAACAACCATAAGAATAGCAACAACAATAAGTAGAGCTATAATGAGTGCTATACGGCTCAAAAGTTTCACTGTTGGACAAGTTTAAAGCGCAATTTTGTGATGTGGCTACAAAGTAAGCGACAAATTTGTAGCATGCTTCAGTGAAAGAAAGAAAGAGAGAGAAGGAGATGGAAAAGGTGTGAGAGAGCCAGGTAATGGTGCCATTAGTGGCACCTACTCAAAGAGCCTCTAACACTCACGACTCACTCGACGTCGTCCACAATTTTCCGTCCGCCATTTTCTCCCCCATTTCGGTGACAAATTTTCCAGCCCAGACGACGACAGACAATGCCTGAGGCCGCTAAAGTATACGCATCCGCGGCGCTTGAAAATTTATAGCTACTTTATAGCCAGCGGAAATATTTTTTCCACTTCATTGCACGTCGATGTCAGTGGGTAGTTTGTAGGGTCGATAGGCTGGTCGAAAATGTCACACTCTGGTGAAAACTTCATTGAACTTTAATAGCCTCAGCTCTCAACTCAGCAGCCCTCGGCGTAAATAACAAAAACCTCTTCAGACCCCCTATTGATAATAAACTGACATCAGGCTCTGTTTCCGTCCTCGCTTTCCTCTTTTCCTCTTTCAACATATGGGCCTCTTATATACACGAAAGTAATACGCTAGCAACATAAATTAATGAACTTAAATTTTCTGCATAAGGCGCTTGATAATTTTAGTACAACTTCCATTTACTGGAAACTGTTTAATTACTTCGACTTCTTTACAAATTTAATAATTTCCTGAAAAAAAAATGTGATTTAAATTATGTATAACAATTGGAAGAGCGGTATAAAATAATATAAAATAAAATATTTCGGGTAAGCACCAGAAATATCAATATTAACAGAAGCTGTTAACTTAACAGCTGCTGCAAACAAATAAAATAATGTGAAAACTACCTTGGAGCAAGTCGAAAGTGTATTTGGATTTAAACAGATATAGCGAAAGCTATGGAAAACATATTGTATCATTAGAAAGCTGTCAAGCTGGCAAACCAAATAAAAAATATTAAGCTCAATATTAGTTAAGTAAATACACGAATTTAAACTTGATAAATGTTTACAGCAATCATTGATATGCAATTTGTTATAGATACAAATTTAATGTTATCTGTGCTTTATTTGTGCTGATTCAAGTTGTCCGAGGGTCAACTAGAAATTGTATATATACATACTTAACCATATATAAATTAAATACGATTGTAAATGTAGTTTGTAGTCTAATTTAATTGATTTAATATTTAAGTCAACAAAAAGGGGGAGCATTGTCACAAAACGCTTTTACCAGTAGCTATAATAAGTTGAATGCATTTCAGAGAACAAAATTCTACTGAAAACTGTATTATATGAAAATGTATTCTACTAACTTAATATTACAAATATATAATGCAACACATATAGGTACGAGTAGCTGTGCTTTAGGACCTAGAGAATTGCTAGCTGAAACATGTGTAAATATTTCGAATGTAGAGAAAAACACAATAAATCCCATGGGGTATACTAAATATAATATAAACTAACTATCTAGTGATAACTTCTAACTGTTTAAATATAAATGTGATGAGCTAACTAGAATTCGCATATGGCACCAAAGCATTTTCTGTGGATCAAAACTTCAGGTTTCTTCCAAGCGTCAAGTTTTGATGTGGATTTTCGAATTTAAGTGAGGAAACAATGGAATAATGCTTAAAGTTGAAAATATTATGGAATGTACAGCAGATATTTAGTAGAACCTAGAACCAGTTTGCAGTTGACTATCCCAACAAAAGTTCATACGAAATAGATTAAAACGCAACTCAAAACTATGTTAAGAACCTAAACTGACATATCTCTGTGCGTTGGTGTTGTTTTATATTTAAATAAATAAATATAGTAGTTATATATATGTGTACTATAATAAGTTATCCCTTTAACCAAGTCAAAGACAAATGAGAATATGTATAACATATTAGTGTACATTTTTAATGCCTAACTTAACTAAATATGTACAAATGTATTTATAAAGCCTTTTATGATTTCTATTAAATGTGCATTCAATCAAATAATCAAATACAAGTTTCAATTTACGTCGTATTTTACAGCTACAAAATTGCGTGGAAAATGGGGCTAATGAAAAAGGGGGACACTTTGTGTAACATTTTTTATTCTATTTCAACTGGGGAAAAACAGTCAGCTCATCCATACAATTTGTATGTCGAGTTCCACTCAATTAGATAACAATTGACAAAGTCAGCTCTTTATTTAGCAGACATTGTGTAAAAAAGCATAGAAATAAAAATATAAATACATATTGTATGGTGACTCAAAAATACCTATAATGATGCTTTTTTAAATATATAAAATTGCTCCATTTTTTTAGTTCAAGGGACTCTCTTTTCATTCAAAAGACAAGTATAACCCACATAAATATTACACATATGCCACAGTAGCATCGCTTGGAACAAACAGCAGTCAGATATTGCGCATACGCCACGTGCCTCACTCAATTTGCTATCGAAGGGCAAAATACACAAGTTGTTAAATTTTGGCTGAGTATACATATACACATACATACATATATTTATTATAATAATTAGTTAAATGATTATTAAGATAATTTTTTGAAGGCACTTACAATTTTAATGCAGCCTAATATTCTGCAAATTTGTGTGCAAGTTGGAGGCCACAAAAAGCGTAAAGTAAATCCCTACAAAGTGGCGGACCAAAGCCATAAAAAATGAGCAAAAGTCCGACTACTCAGCGTCTCTTAATTTTATTTCTGTTTTAAGGGTCTCGTAAAACTGCGACGGACTGTAGGGCGTGGCAGCTGGGACGCGCCAAAAAAGCAAAATAAAAACAATTTTGTAATAAACGGCTCCTAAATCGTCGTTGTTGTTGTTGTTGTTTCTCTTGTTAGCGAAGCGATGGCAACTTTAAATTTTGTTCACAAGTGTGTCCCAAGGGCAGACAACAAAAATGGAAAAAACGTTTAGTGCACTTTTAGGTACTTACCCAGCGAATATGCCCTGGTGTAGTAAGCTAAAGATTTGAAAACTCAAAACTGAATATAAATACAGCTCGCTTTGCACACCAAACTTAGGGTCACTTTGCTCGTAATATTGAAAATTAGTGTTGCTGCTGTAACAAACTTATACGATACAGTTTTATAACATTTTATGTATGTAAAGATACCACTAAAATTAAAAAATAGCAGTATTAAATCAATAAATATTAGTCATTAGAATTTAATAAACGAAAACTATTTTTCTTGTTTGTTTTCTCAAATACATTTTAGGAAAGTAAAAAAATCTTCTAACATACATCCTTTCTGCCTTTGGGCCATTGATTCGTTTAATGGCCAAGGACAATTAGATAAAAATGCAATATAGTTTGAGATCAATGTCGAATTTTACATCGTCATCTTAGGAATTTAGCAAAACGCCGTCTTATCTCACAATGAATTAGTCTCAGCTATGTTGTGTAAAAATTTCAGAGACCCACGTGTAACGATTTGGCCTGCACAAAGCTCAGTCAGTCATTCAGGACAAAGAACCTTAAATTCTTTACGGAGTCACGTTTTAAATTATGATATTTCGCATTCAGGTGGCAATCATTATTTTATAGATGTAGTTTACAACTCTTTTAAATCAAATAATCACTCGTTTATCTGTTAATTCGATAACTTTATTATTATTAATATAGATGGAAATTCCTTTTAATTCAATTTATGTGTAATACGCTGTGTAATACTCGTATATAAAAAGAGACTGACACGATAAATTGTAATTTAACTTGTTCATTTATGGCTGTCAATATCCCAAGAGATTAATATGAATTTAATTATTATAATACAACAAAAATGTTAAAGGAAATTGATTTATAAAAATTTAAGGCCTCAATCAAATATGAAAAGAAAAAGGTGAAAAATAATCGATTTAAATATAAGATTAATGACTTTCCAAGAATCGTTTTTTGCAAGAGAAGCAGTGTGTCAACTTTGCCTATAAATAAACGCGTTTTTCGCATATATATATTTATGTTATATGGTATACATATAAATATGTGTGTACGTATTTCTGGATTAAATGCTTTTGTGCTTTGAGTTAAAAACTTCCGTTTATTTAACGTGTGCAGATGTGTATATTAATGCAATGGTGTTGGAACACCAAACAAATACTCTCTACACTTTCACAAAAAAGTTAAGCTTTGCATCTTTTTGTTTTCCCCCTCGCCAATTCAATGACACAGCAAAAAAGGCAAATAGCATGAAATATTTTTGATTAAATTCCGTAAAAATAATTGCATGAATTTTTTAGTCAAATTCTCCAATTATGCCATGAGGCTATTTTAATTCGATATTTCCGGAGGAAAATAGTAAGCGTTTAAAATAACTTAATTCAACAAGACATTATTTATTTTTCAAATGAAGCGTGTCGCTCATTTAAATAGTTACACAAATATAATGGGATATCCACTTATTATTTAATCTCTTAGCTGATAGAGTATACATTTTCAACAGATGTATTAAGGTTAAAGACGACATTCAGGTATTTACAATTAACAGAAAATTGTTGATAATTAAAAAACTACTATACGTATATATAATAAATTTTACGGGGTATCTATACATTTTATTTTTTATTATTTTATGTGCATATTTAACAAAATATGGTGTATATACTGCAACATTTAAATGGTGGACTTTGTGCCATCATTTATTCTGTCGATCTGTTGGCCATGGGAATCTGTATCCGATTGCATTGATTTACGGACCGAGCAGCTTGTTGCGCATTTAATGGCCATAACGATTTGACTTATGCGACAACAGGGCCAACAAGGACATCGACAACGCCTTGGAATATAGCATGCAATTTCATTCGACATTGCAAAAGCTGCTTTTGCTAACCACAAGAAAGCTGCAATAATAGCATTATGGCAATCAAATCATGTTGCATGCAATAGAGATTTAAGCCAGGCCCTTGCCACTTGTCAAACAGACAGTGGAAGAGACAGAGAGGGAATTATGAGGTGCATGCCGTTGGCAGCATTTAATTGAATGGTTGCATTTCAACGCGCTTGCAAAATTATTATGCACACATTTAAATGTACTTGGTATTTACCAAGCTCCACAGGACCTGTCCTCACACACGTACATACGTACACATCCACATATATACACTTATGAACGTACACAAAAGATGACGTCCTGGTGAAAATTATACGTGGCTTTTGTTTCATTCTTCTAATTGTCCTCAGGCATATCAATGTATGTATGTATTTATATATATATGCGCGTATAGTTGTCTATTTCTGTGTCTGTGAATGTGTGTGTGAATGCCGGTGCGGTGGTCTCTTTGTGTATTTTGCTGCAGGACGAAACTCTGCAGGTTATTTGCAATTTATGACAGTATCAAACAAACAACTCGTAGCAATGAGACACCAATTACGCATACGACAAGTTGCACGAGCTAATTTAATTTTAAATTTACCTAAAAATATTTTCACTTCAAATGCAAATTTAATATTGTTAGACAAAATTAAATTAGGCAGCTCCTTAACCTGGTTAAGGGGCCTGCAGCTTTGTTGATTGATTTGATTAGCTTACAAAATGACAAGCAATAACAAAGTGTTGAAATGTTTTTATGCTAAGACAAATTCAAAATAACTTATTTGGCATAATACAAAGAGAACAACAATTGTTAAGCCCCATCCGAAAGGAGCATTGATAAAATTATTTGGATTGAATTCGATTTATGAAATGCGTTTCAGTGCCTGTTTCTGAAACAGGATATGTTGAAATCTTTAAAGCCAATGCAAAGTTAGTCAAAAGTAGTGGAGTAAAAATACATTCGCAATAGCGATTTCGAGTTAAGTAAAACATTTTAAGAGAAAGATCGATTTGGATTTTTCTAATATATCGCCATCGATATCTTTTGTCAATTTACAATTTGATATAAAATTCGATCCAAAATTTAGATTTTAATCACTAGTCAACAGCAACGAAGAACTGTATAAAGATTATTTTGTCTGATTTTTTAATTAAAAATATTTTTCACTCATTAACATTTATTCATTCAATGAAAATTAAATAAAAAGGTATGTTATATTATTTTATATTATAATAAAACTAACTTTATTTTAATATAACTTATTTTTAATAATTATTAAAAAAAAAACACATAACAATTAATTTTATAATAAAACTTTTTATAATTACAATCCCTGACTTTAATAATATTAAAAAAAAATAAAAATACAAATACAATACAATACATCTAATACAAATCTCTGACAGCTGCTGCTTCCCTTTGGTATTAAAAGAGTTGCTGCAGGCATTGGAGTTGTTGCTGCCGCTTTTTATTGATTGGTTTCAATTAAAATGCCACCATCTGACAGCTAAAAAATGTTGACACGAAATGCCTCTGTGTTAATTTAATTTCAGAAGACTACTTCAAAGTTGTCGACAGGTCCTTGCCAGCAGCAAAGTCCCGTCGATAGCAAAGCGGTATGCGGGCTTAGTTATTTGTGTGGCTGTGTGCCAGGCCATTGACAGACAACTGTCATCCCACAATAGGGGTAAAAAGGGGAGGTAAGCAGTGGTAGATTGTTATTCATTTACTCAACTTTTTATGGAGGCCACTCAACTACATACAGCTAGAATGCAAAACAAATTTGTTTATAAACAAACATATTTTCGCGCATTGTTGCGCCGGACCACAAACATTTAACCAAACGTGAATAACAGGGATCGGAGCAGGGAAAAGCGTCTCTCAGATTGGGAAGAAGATGTAGATGCGGCTTTGGCCTGTTGCTGTTAATTGACAGCTGCGAGAGATGGGTTCATGGGCCTCTAAACTATAAATGTTCAAAGACAAACGAAAAATTTCTGGAAATTGGGTTGAAATAATTTCTGAACGTTATTTGATTCATTATAAGCTTTCGTTTCACTCTCTATATAAGTTTGGTATTTTAATCAAATACTTTAATCTATTTTAGTTTAATGCTGAGTCATTGTTGTTTGATTCGCATCTAGTCTACATTTACCCAAAGTATCCTGAATACATATCTAAAAATAAAATCTAAAAAATCTAAATCAAAAAATATATTTAATTTAGTTCAATAATATTGACATTTGAAATGTTTTTGTATTGTTATTTAGTGTCAATATTTAATTATTAATCAAAACCTCAAATCAGCTAGCCTATTTAAGTTAAACAAAATAGACAATAAAGTAAGTATAAGGTTTATAAAAGAAACCACTAAACACTTCAGTAATTTACTTGTTTCGTTATTCTTACTTATAACTACTCAGACACTTTTGGAATAAGAAACCATGCCGAATTATAGTGTCTTTAATTTTGAAGAGAGCAAACCACTTTGATGACGGTAATCTTAAGTGTGATAAGAACTATAATCTTGAGATCTCTGCTGCTTTTAAATTGTGATTTTTACTTTATTCAAGCCCAGGAAATAAAAAAATAAATAAATAAATAGCGCCCCCTTCTGTCTGTTACATACACTCTGCCAAAGACATTATACCCTTTTTGCCCATTTTTAATGGGCGAGAAAAATCTTAAGACAAATACAACCAAAGAGACTGAGAGTCCGTTGGGCGAACCAATTCAAATAGCGATTGTTCAATTTATGCTCAACTTTATTTGATTTGTTTACCAACCATCTGCAAGCACAGCATAAGTTTAAGTTCCAATTTGTGCGGCGGATCAGCTTGACTAACAAATTGCAGCTGCCATTAAATGCACTTTTTTCTCTTTTTGCAATTGACTCATGATACCAATAAGCTCGCCTCAAGGATAACGGAGAAATATGACAATCATATTTATTCAGAGTGTACAGTCTCGAGTTGTGCAGTGCGCTTATCAAAAATATCATATAATACAAATGTCCTGGATCCGGCAGACACGCATAAAGGTAGTTAGCTGACTGAAAAAACAAATCGACAAAGTGAAAGGTATTTCCGCAACGACATGAAATGCCAAAGAACAATAAGCAAAAAGGTAATAATGTAACAAGCAAAAAACAAAAAACGTGGGTGCTTCGAGGTAAGCAGCAAAAACTGAAACAAATGACTCGCTATAAATATACACACACTCACCCACACATACATATGTACGTACACATATAAGCCAAGAGCTTTCAATCATATATGTGTGCGTGTCTTTGGCACAATGAAAAATGCAGGGCGCAAATGAGTTGAAAACTTTTCCATAAGTTTTTTTTCCTACATGCGACTTACAAAACGACCGAAATTAAAGTCAACTTTTAGGCTGTTTTGCAAATCTGAGAACTTTTGCGAAAGAGATACGACGCGACGCTCGCGGTTGCAGCAAACATTATATATTATGTTATGGCACTTGAAGAAGAAACAAAAATGAAATACAAAAATACGAAAGACAAATTATCTTCGTCACTCCGAAAACTCTATACCCTGGTAAACGACTGTGGTATTAAAAAATATAAACGTTTATCGAAATTAATCTATTTTTTTCCAAATTCTTGCATTTTAATTGTTATCCAAATTTCTTGCATTTTGTATGCCTATAAAATGCCTTCAAAATATTCTTAGCTTTTTAAATACTGCAACCTAAATTGAAGACTTTAATATTGGCTGCTTGAAAATCACACTAAAATAAAAAATTAGCTCGTTAATATAAACAAATTTGATGCAGCTATTTAAACTATCCAAACATACTTAATAGGTTCAGCAACGGATTCTTTATTGTATAATTGCTTTTTTTTTATATACATAACTATTTTATTTTTACGAGCACGCTACATGCTAATTAACAAGACAGGTATATAACAGATATTTTAACGTGGCAGTGTAGAAATCGAGCGCAGGTAATTAACCAACTAATATTCTAATTATGTGACAGGTCGGCGACTATATCGAAAGAGCCACGGGACCTCACTAATTGAATAAAATAAATAAAATAATAAGATAAGATAGTAGGCTATACATACTCCGAATATCCGGTAACAATAGTTTATAAACATAAGCGTTGCGTTTTTGATAATGTCTTTGAAATTTTAAGGGTAATAATGCCTACAAACTAAAGAGGTGTTTTTAAAATATTGAGAAAGACACTTGATAAAGTTAAATTGTTGTCTCTCTTTCAATCTCCTTTTTCTGATAAAAAGAATAACCTACACCTGCCTATAATTTTCTTATAAATGAAGAGCATTAAAATCTCGTTATGTTTCTGTGAGATTTCTTGCCAGTATTTTGAGATGGGTTTCGTTTGCTCGCTTGAACATGGGATTCTTATCAAAGATAGGCCAAAGACGCACACAGACCCCATTTGCACCCCATTGCTTTTGGCCACGCCTACGCTCTAGCTGTAAATGTTAAGCAAATAAAGGTACAGCGCGTAAATATATGTAAATATTATTTGCATTTTACTCGACATGTTTTTAATGAGAAAAATAAATATTAACCGAGGCAAACAATGGATGGCAGCTGTCAGAGACAAGCTAAGACTCTGTGGCTGCCTTCTTGGCGTCCAACTTTTGCAGTAGTGTCAGAAAACTAAAGGCCTGAGTGATGACCTGCAGTTGCAAAGGGAAACAAGTCAAGAGTCAGCGAAACTAGAATCCATTAGCATTCACTTACCGATCGCAGGCGAGTCACATCCATGACATAGAACTTGCCTGCTGTGACTTCGACTGCGCGTCGACTATTTGCCAGAAAGATGAGCACATCCTTGCGCATTTGCGGAGCATGCAGCCACCAGGAACCGCGAAAGAAGGCATCACCCACGCGCACACTGTGCCTACGCAGCTGCTCCCCGCAATACGTGAACATGAGCAGCTCGAAGAGGGTCAATCCAAGATATTGCAGTTGATTAATCACACGCACCACCTCCCGTGACCCAGAGACACCGACAAAGACGAGCAGGCACAGCTGAACGGTGATCTGCAGTGACTTGCATAAGCAATATGGACTAAAAAGTTGCTCCAATTCAGCGGCGCATTCCAGAATAAACCGATGCAGACGCACACATTCAACGAGTCCAGAATGTGCGGCACTTTTTAAACTGGGAGATGGCCTTAGGCGTTTAAATGTATAGCATTGTAGATCCGTTGCGTGTTCTTGCAACATCGCATATTGGCCAAGCTCACAGTTGGCATCATCAAGCAGCAGCTCGCACTGTAGAGCACTATTAAAAGGGTAAAAACATGTGACAACAATAAATTGGGTCTTTAAAAACTTTTGATTTTTCACGATACAGCGGATCTATTATTATATTGAAATATGTAAGAAGTGCGAATAACAAAACTTTTAAATATATTTTAAAATTAAAAATAGTTAGAATTATATTAAAATTAAATATTATATTGAAAACTTAAATTAGTAAGCGTTGTAAATTAAATTAAGAAAGATTTGTACTGTAAGAAAAAATTATATAATTAAAACAAGCGGGAAAGGCTATAGTCGAGATCCCAACCATAGGATACCCGTTACTTATTTCAAAATATATAAAAGTACTTTAAAGAAATTACTTGTATTATTTTGAGAATATAAAATCGCCATAGCTGCTGTTCTACTTGTCAGATCTTGATGTGATTCAGTGGGATAATAGATACCATTAATTTAATTAAAACATACTATCTGTGTGGGGTCTCTAGAAATCTGTGTGCCGAATTAGGTTACTCTATCTCTTATAGTCTCTGAGATCCTTTTGTTTATACGGACAGATAGACAGACGGAATACATAGCGACTCGGCTTTTGATGTTGATCAAGAATATATATACTCTATAGGGTCAGAGATGCCACCTTATCCCTGTTATATACATTCTACCGACCACAATATACCCGTTTACTTATTTTTAAAATAAAGGGCATAAAAACAAAATTAAATGGTGCCAAAAACAAAACCCAAATTTAAAAAAAAAATCACATAAACATATATATAACACATATATATATATAAATACATAGTACTTACCCCAATGTCTGCAAGGATTCGCCGGATAGCAGCCTGGCGTGTGCATCCAGGTTCTTGAGACTGCAGTAAAGCACATCGAACTGAGCTAACAGCAAAAGACTCAGAGTCACAAACATGAAGCCGCCGAAAGCGAAAGAGGTGCCCACAATGATCTGACCGTAAAGTTGAATGGCGTAAACAAACGGGTAAATGGGATTGGCCAAGGCATCGAAGGGATACCAACAATGCAATGGCAATGCATGTTTGCCCAAGACGAGCGGTGTAATTCCCCAGAAGGTGACACCCGTCAGACAGGCTCCCACCCAAATGGCAGTGAAGTTGTTTGCCCAGCGGTAGGTGGTGTAACAATTGACGAAACTAACGCCGGCCAGGGAATGATGACGGTACTCCCGATTAATGTAGTTCAGGTATGACAACAGCCGTTTGCAGCGTACACACCAATAGATGCTGGCGTAGGCTGTAAAGAAATATATGACTGTCATGGTGAGTGCATCTGTAATATCCTCGAGATCTCCGGTGGGCAGAGCGTCCAGTGTTGTCTTGCTGAACAGCAGACCCAAATGCAGTGAGATTAGTATGACAAGCAGGCTGTGTAAACGAGCTAGTTGATTCAACACCAGCCGCAGCCATTGGGGTAGACTTTGTGATAATTGTGGAATTGGCAACAATCCCGACAGCATCTGCAGCTTTAGATGTAGTCCAAAGAGTTGAGATACTCGTCGCACATCCTTATCCTGCCCTGCATATCCAATGTTCGCATCGATGCCACCATGGAACTGCAAACTGGCCATGCTCCCGGGCTATTTGGTCCTCTTTTACTGCTCATCTGTAAGAGCTACGCCAGCTATTTAAAGGTAAAATCGTCCGAGTAGACAGTCTGTCCTTTACCTCAGGGAGACGACAACCTAATTTATGCATTAATGAGTTTTTAAAAGTTTTCAGCTAAGTGTTGCTCCCTGCTTCGCTTAATTGTTATTGGGGGCGTGGTCCATGTGGGCGTTGACATACACAATTTTGTTTCGAAAATGTTTAATTGACATTTCAAGTCCTTAAGTACTTGTCCCTTCCATCAGTAGTTGGACATCTACACAGAGAAAAAGACAGAATGAAAACAATATCTCACTACTTACACTTTGATTCAAATTCTTTGAAATACGCATTTAAAGTGAATAAATTCTTATTAACATCTTAAGACAAGTTTAAATTAATGTCAGAAAAATATTAAATACAAATACGTTTAATAATAAATTTTCATATTTTATTAATTCATATTCATAATAAATTACATTTAAATTGGTTGGTTTGGCGACCACTCTTACATTTAGTTTAAATATGTTTTATATTAAAATTAAAACAGCTTTAATTTCAAAATTAACACTATTTATCCAGTGAAGTCAAAAATATTTGACTTACATGATTTTCCCAAAAATGTAATTTTAAGTATAATACAAATAAAATATAAAACCTATAGCATAATGATTATTTCTTGAGTTTAATTCTTTTGAATCAAATATAAAACTCAAGTTAGTCGATCAAAATATTACATTTTATTTAACTAATATTTAATAAATAAATATTTATTATTGATTCAAAAAATAAAACTAAAGATATAATAATTTTTATATGAGATTTATTATGTTGCTCTATAATATAATAATGATTATTCCTGAGTTTTATTTTTTGTTCAAAAGTAATCATGAGTAAAATAATAAAACTCATAGAACTTATTTCTTGAGTTTTATAAGAAAACTTATAATGATTATAGTCCCTGTTTTTAACTATTTATCACGAGTGAGTTTAAATCGTTGATATTTAAACATTTATATTAGATTTTTTATTCCCTTTCTTTATCTTAATTAAGTTGCTCCTTTCTAAATAAAACTATCTTGAATTCCCTGTTATTTGTGATAACCCCATTCGATTTGTAAACATTTTTAAAAATTGTTGAGGTCTCGTTAAACACTTTCAGCGTTAATTATTCAATTATAATTGAATAGCTCTGCCGCAGAAAATAATATATCAATTACCAGTAATTATACATTTTCAACGAGGGATGAAATAAAAGTTTAACATATACGGCTGGAAATCAACAAATGAACGAAAGGCTAAATTGGCAAAGTAAATTAAGTCGTTTAATTGGGATACAATTAAGAAAGGGCTTCAATACGGATTCTGTTTGTATTAATATATAAGAAAATTATTTTAAAATGGTTTCATTTATATTCCATTTTTTAAGGAATGTAAGTAGACTAACTATTTTGAATTAATCTGATAAATATAGATTTCCCGAGCTAACCTCACCCCCCTTTGCCAATTCCATAAAAAAGGGTTGTTTAGAAGAGGTCTAGGTAAAACTGTTATCGGAAATTAAATAAATAAATTAAATACACTCAAAGTGTTAGATTCCAAAGTCAATATCAATGAAAGTCATGGGCTACTGTATTAGCTACTGTTGGACAGGTCAAAACACTGAATTAAGTATATCGATGTAATTAAGCTGCTGGAAATAGCTGAAGCAAATAGAAAATGCATTGTGACCGTGTGAAAATTGGCTTAAAACGAGCAGATGGTGATACCAGGACAGCAGTCGAGGTCGTCTGGCAATTAGATTAATTGCAAGGAAAATCACATGGATAGCAGATGTTCAATGCAAACTGTCACCACGTATTATATGTGACAAAAACAAATTATTATTTAAAGTTTATTTTTAGAAATCCAAGCAATCAAGCTAGTTTTGAAGGTCAGTCGTGACGCAGACTGTAAAATGATTGCAAATTCGACATGTTGAGATGGAAAGACAGGCATCACAAATCATATTTGCGATATTTTTGTTAACTTGGCCATCTTTTATTGTGCTAAATTTCATATACACTTAAGCGCAAACAAGGTTAGGCTTGCAACTTTGAAAACGCAAAACTAATTTCAGTTTCTTTTTGTCTTCTTCTTTTGTTGTTTTTGGTTTGTTGGTTTGCTTCTGTCCGGCGGAACGATTGAATTTATTTTGTAGCCAAAAAAAAAAAAAGAAATTGTTATACTCTGTTGGAATAATGAGGCATGAAAAGAATCAGGAGCACCAAGTTTATGTCTGAGTCATCTCAACTGCTTTACAGCTACTTGGCCAAATTGTTTGTTGTGCTGTAAAAAAAACTTTACACCAACACGTCAGCGAATCTTTTGTAGAGTTGAGCATAAATTTTGCATGCCACTCAGACTACACGTACGTACATGTGATGGTTTTCAACCAGACTGTCTGTCGTCGGCTCGGCTCTTATGTTTCGCTTTTTTTTTCATCTCTACTGGTATCCAGAAAAGAGCATCTTAAGTCTACCTGCTGTGATTTATTCAATCAACTTGTGCGTCACACCAACAGCTCAAGTTTGCTTTTATTATTTAGACATCTTTTTGTGCCTCTTCTCCCATTGTTCTTGCTCCTGTTGCTGTGCCTTATGCGAATTTAATGTCACTTGGTTGACTAAACAAACGTTGCTGCCACATTTAATCTGCATAATTTTTATGAAAATCACAACATGAGCAACAGCCTATTGAGATACATCCTCTTCTTTTACGCAATATGGCAACAACATTATATACTGATGCATACTTCTTGCCAGATTAATTTAATTACTCAAAGGCGTATGCTTAATGAAAACTGAAATTATGCTACATATGTACATATCTTTCATTGAATGAGTAACTCTAGAGACTCTGAGACAGATGTTCTTAATTCTTATTGCTCCATCTGGCGTCTGGCTAATTATAACTGAACAGAATTTTATATAAATTTGCGGAAATAATTTTACTCTACAATTGAGATTTTAACAAAAAATGATCACAATATGAATCTTTTGAAATATCTATTTTAAAAAAATCAATATATTTAAATGCAAAAAATATTTAACTTAATTACATATTAGAAATATATTGTAAACAGTCTCCTAAATTAATTAACTTAATGTGGGTTAAATATTTTTCAATCAAACATGTTTTTTCAGTACTCAAATACTTAATAAAAATTGGGGTAATTCATACACACATACAAATTTTTCAATTAAATCATGTCAAGATCAAATATATAAGATTTAAAAAAAAATTTAAATATACATTTTTGTATATTGCGATAGCTTTCATTCAATTGCCAATTAAGGCTTAACTATTTTCTAGTTTATTCTCTTTTATAGTTTTTGGTATTTATTTAAGCTGCGAATTTCTGTTTTAATTTGATGGACAATTTAAACGCAAATTGAAAATATTTATTTTGGTGCTGACCTACCTGTCGTATGCGCAATTTAATTTAACTTGTCACACACATGTGCGCTTTTGTATTAGTTATTTTCCAACGAAAAATAAATATATTTTTAGAGCTTGATCTGCATAAACTCATTCACAGTCGAAATGAAGGGTTAGTCCTATACGCTCCTCCTCCAAATGCAGCAGCTGCTGTCCTTGCAGTTTTGGCAGCGAAGTTTTTAATTAATTGCGTTGGCCATTTTTCGGCAAACGCTGCTGAGAGCCTTTAATTGCAAATGAAGGGGAATGCAGGAGAGAGTTTAGTGGGAAGTGTGGTGTGGAGGGGAAATGGTTGTTAGTGGATTTTTACATTGGCTGTGCTGGACCACACGAACACGGCTAATTTGCAGAGACCAAGTGAGCAACAGAACCAGGCACAGAGACTTAATCAGTGAGTCATTTGTATGCGTACCGGGGAGTGAGAGGCAAAGGGTCTGCGGTTGAGACTGTAACTGTGAATATGACTATGACTGGGAAGGGAGCAGGAGATGGGGAGATGGGTCAAAGGAGATTGTTCAACAGGCAACAGTCACGCGCATCGCTCGCTTCATGTTTGCTAATTTATGCGACGCTGCTGCAGCCGCAGGCGACGGTCGAAACAGTGAAAAGTTTGCCAACTGACACGACAACGAGAACGGAATGGTATGGAGTGGTATGGACTGAGAGGAACCCGTTACAGTCACTGGCAGACCTACCACACTCACAGTTTTTGTTGCTATTTAAACTTTGTTCGCTTCGCTTCGATTCCCCAACTCCCCACATATTCGCAGCACTTTGACGGCGTTCCCAGCTACCAGTTTTGAGTTTGCCGTTACCAAGTTTTCTCTTTTCCCATTACCTTTTTTTTTTTTTTTTTTATTAAAAGTTTGCATTTTGTTTTATTTGACTGCTGCACAAAACAATTTGTCAATGAACAAACAATAAAAGTTGTCACTCTATTAGATAAAAGAAAGAAAAGCTCATTATAAAATACAAAAAAATACGTTTACTGCAGAACTACTAATCGTACTAACTCTACTTTTCGTATCACAAAATTTTAATAATATTATATTTTAATAAATAAATATAGATAAGTTACGAAAAAAATGTTTGGGCACTGGCGAAAATAGTTAGTTAGTTAGAAAATTATTTTATTTTCTTAATAAATATATTTTTAAGTAATCTTACTTAAGATTGCAAGTGATATTATCATTATTTTTCATTTGTTTTCAAAATAAGCTTAAATAAAATGATATATAATAAAATGGCGAAATTAATGTAATGAATTCAGACTCTTTCCGAGCGATAGAAATTTTTTTTATTTCACGAAATATTCTGTGTGGTTCTGTAGGGTTCTACTCAGAAACAGCTTACAGCTTAGCTTTAAGCACACTGAAAATACTTTAATCAATTTTTGTTTTTGAATTTAATAATGGCAATTCGGAATGCAACTCGTTACAAAGTTGTATCCTTGGTATCCACTTTGAGGACAGGCCTAAAAAAGGAGCGAAACTAAGCCAAGTAAAAGTTGCAGACAAATGCGAACAGTTTGTCATGGGCTTTGAGTAACTTTTTAATGCAATTTTGTTAAATATTTTTGCTCTGATTTCAGTTGACGCCTACGAAAATAGTTGAGTTCTTTCTGCCCGAATCAATGCATAAGTTTCCAACCGCAGTTGTTGGCCAAAAACTTTTGGCGGCTTCAAATTGAGTTAAGTGTTTCAAGATCTTTGCTTGCCTTGAACTGACTCACATACGCGTGTTTGGCCAAATTCAATTTGAGGTAAATCGTTTGGCACTTTAGTTTCGTAACCCAAAGAGCTCGTAATCCTCTTACTCACTCACTTACTTGCTTCACTCACTTGCACATGCACATCAAACTACAATAACAATTAGCATTAACATTGGCCAAGAGAGGTTCGCCAACAGGATCGTCAAGGGGGTTGCTGAAGGGTCGTCAGCTCATTTGCCCATTTGCGATTTGTTTTCCACAAAGATTTCGTTTGCGGCAAAAGCACACGAATGTCTCGTAAAAACGAAAGTAAACTTAATTAGGCTCACGATTGTTGCAACTAAAACCGGCAGCAACAACAACGACAGCAACAGTTGCTGCTGTGCTCCAGAGTTGCACTCGTGACACGAATCAAAGAACTCGAACACACTTCGGATGCAAATTTAAAAGAGAAAATAATGGGAATTAATTTACAACTGGCAGTTGAACATATTTTATAATTTATAACAAGGCTGCAAGCCTTCAAAACGTTGTTAAAGGTTCGGTTCGGCGGTTCAAATCATAGAGCAAGACATCGGTTCGGCTCGCGAATTGGTTTATATACCCGCTGAACCCACGGCTTGGGCTCGAATATTGGTTCAATTTCATACAAAAAATATATTTTTAGTGTTATACATTTTTCTCTATATTTTGAAATAATTAAAATTTTGTTTTTAAAAGAAATTAAATTTTGATGATAATTAAAATTTATTTAAAGATTTAAATGTGACTTACTTTGATCCGAAGTATTTAATAATTGTATAATATTATAAAACCATATAATTTATGTAATTATTTAATTTTTCGAACCTAACCATTTATTTTTAAAAGCGGTTCGGTTTAGGTTCGGGTTCGCATAGTAAACAATTTCAAGGGTTCGGTTCAAGATCCTGTTTAGTCTGTTTAAAAATCCAAACCGAACCGTTTCTACGACGTTCGGTTCAGAACCGGTTTGCAGTATAGATTTATAATAATTATTGTATAATAACTAAGCTATGTAACATCATTTGTTTTTTACCTCAGATGAAGTAATATTCAAAATATCTTTTATTGAAGTTTTTTACTTCTGTGAATACGTGTCACGACTTACTTGCTCATCTCTATTGAGTGTTAATGCGGTTTTCCCACACGACCTGAGAAGGCAGCTAAATTTGTTTTATTGATTGTCCACAGTTAACGCACATGCAGAGCTACAATGCTAAATGTTTAATTGTAATTAACACATACACTGTTATTGCACTGCTTCTGGGTGAGTGTGTGTGTAAATGTGAGAATAATAAATTTTAACGTTAAAACCAAATTGTTGAACGCAGTACAAGAATATTTTCTAAAAGCAAACCAACAACTACAATAATTTAAATTGTGATTTCTACATTTTTCGTCTAAATATATAAATAATAAAATTAAAAGGCACATACGAGTAGTCAATATTTTTAAAAAAGCTTGGTTCAAAAAATCGTGGATTTCTAACTTTTTGAAGAAGCTTACTAAATATAATATGTGTGGTTAGCGAGATTTATTCATTAATCCCATGATCCTTATTTTAAGGCCAAATTTCAAGTCTCTAGCTTTAAAATTGCTTTTGAAGTTCGCTTTTTAAACTTACGAGATTCCTTAATTTTTAAATCTTTAAATATTTTATTATAATAGTATTCGGATAAGTAAGTCATTGGCTAAAGTTAAACTAAAAGTTTTATTATTTTTAAATAATTTTGGTTATATTAAATAAGAATACATTGGGTTATAACAAGTAAGGTAAATTTTACTAATTTAAGAGATTGAAGTAAATAGAGCTTGATTAAACAAACGTTAGTAAATATAACTTTAGACCATTTAACGTATAGGTTAACTAAGGTAAGTATTATGTAATTGTAAAAACAAACTTGAATGAGTTTTTTGTTTAAAGTTTAAAGCTTAAGCTGAACCGTAATAATTGTAATCCTGTTTTAGATCGGTTGCAATCCAATTAGCTGCACATTTGAATATGCTTTGGTCGTTATAATACTTGTGCAGTCATTAAAACCGCATTACATTTTGAATTGGCTTTTGCCAGTGGCAATCCCGTGGCAACTGCCTGTTTCAACCTTACGACTCTTCATCTTCCACGTAGATGGAGAAGAATGTTGGCCACGACTGCTTGGTTAATCACATTAGCTGGCCAAGAGAGCGTAACGGCCACAGAGGTGGCTTAATCGAAGTGGATGGAAAGCAGTGCCACGGCTAGTTATACAAACAAACTGGACTGCTAGTCAATTAACTCAATTCAACTCAACTCAACTCAACTCAACTGAACTAGAACCCACCTAAATATTTTATTATAATCCTTACGTTTGTCTTGATTATGCGCCAAGTCACCGTATGGAAGGCGCATAACTAATTGAAAACTTGCTAAACTTTTGCTCATTAATAATAAGCCAGACCAGGAGCCAGAAACAGGGTCAAAAGCAAGGGAAAGAATGATCGACTTGGTGAATCCCTATTAGCACTCTTTAAGGTTAATGCAACTAGACTATACCATAGAACGTAGGTCAGGAGAATGGAGCAGGCAAAATACCTGATTGCATAATTACAGGGTATTCAAAAGTTCTACCACCTCGTTGAATTGAGCCGCCTTTTGGCCTTCCCGTTTGATTTGTTGGAAATGATTTAATTACTTATTTCAGAGCATTTAAAAGCTATTATTAAGTTGAATGGCCGTCGGTCGCACTAAATACAAGCATTAGATTAATGTTGTGATTACAGTAAGGCCACGCCTCCTTCCCCCCTATTTCCCTACATCTTTTGCGTCTGCCGTCGACTGTCTGCTGAAACGTTAACGAGTCTCAGACTCGTTTATTACATAATTTTCTCGTACTTATGCATTGTAGGGTTTCCGTTGCAGTCGAATCCTGTCAAGAAAGCGAATGAACCGAGAATAAAGGACAAAGGATGACTACCATTGAAATATGCATCCTGGGCTGCAACCGTGACGGCTGAAGGGGTGACAAAAGACGAGGGGGGCAATGACAGCGGCAATTTATTCAAAAGTCTGTGAAGCAACTGCCACATAAGAAGTTACTTACTGAGACAGAAAGAGAGATTTATTAAAAAATGCAGATGAATGAATACGGATTTCAATCAGATAAAATCAATAACTGAATTAATTTTAAAATACAATATTAAATGGTTAAAATAAAATTAAAGGTATATAAATAGTTCTACATATATTGTATGAATATTATTTACATGTCGAACAAAATAAAAAATACAATAAATTATTAAAAAACATATAGAACATGAATTTATTGCATACTTAACATATTTACATATTATGTTTGGAAATACAAAAATTATCAAACGAGTATAATTATATATTGTGATCAAGTTTCCAAAAAAGCATCTAAAATAATTTTATGAAAAAGAGAAGTAAAATTTAACAAGCTGTTTATTTACAAAATTACAATTAAAATTAAATTTGAAACAAAATAAATAATACAAAAAAGGCCAAAATATTAAATTGTTATTGTATTAAAGTTACTCAAAAGATAACTGAAATTTCGATATGTCGTGTATTAAATCAAATGGAGCAACTAGTTAATGAAGTAGTTTGTATTACGTATACGCATATACTTGCAAGTGTCTGTGAGTGTATTGATGTAAATTGCTGAGTGCAAACAAAGTTTAGAATATTGACGCAATTTCCTGATTACTTTGCAATCAGTTTGCAACGGTCCAATGTAATTAAATCAATTACGTTGCGTTACGTATACGCAGTGTATATCATAACTGGCCATGAAGCAAGCTAAGGATTCATTTGCGTGAGAAGTGCCAACAACGAAAGCAAAAGCTATCGAAGCTCTCGACTAAAGTGAATTAATGTGCAAGTTTGATGAGATTCAATTAATAACTAAAAGAAAATGCAACAAAAATTACATTTTTAATTGGAAAATTGCAGCAAACTGCAGCAATTTGATTGAGCACCACTCAGATGGATATGAGGTGGGCTAGTTGGGTCAGGTGCTCGTAAGGTCAAGTCTTGTTACCTTCGTTCGACGCGACACAGTGGATAATTCTTCAGCTTCAACGAGATATTCCCCTTCACCAGCAGCTGCTCCAACTTGGCCTCTGTGTGAATGCGATAGCTACGAAAGATCTTGGCCAAAAGCAATTTCATTAGCATCAGAGCATATCTATAGCCGATGCACATGCGCAATCCCTTGGTGAATGGCACAAAGGCAAAGGCATGACGTGGTGTTGCATCTGGTCCAAAATGCTCATCCGGATTGTATTTTCTAGCCAATGGACCCCAAACTCGTTCGTCTCGCTGCATGTTGTAGATATCGATGCCAATCTGTGTTCCCGCTGGTATCACATATACGTCATCATCCCGTCGTAGCTGCAGATCCTTTCCAGCTTGTCGCAACACCATGGGCACGGGTGCAAATAGACGCATCGACTCGTTAATCACCATTTCCGTGTAGCTAAGACGCTCCAACTGCTCCATGGTAATGTCACCATGTTCCGGCAGCTCAGCACAAAGCTCATCATACAATTTCTCCTGATACTCTGGATGCATTGCCAAGCACAATATGGTAAAGTACAATGCCGTCGATGTTGTTTCAAAGGTCTGAAGGGAAATAGGATTAGAATGAATTGCAATTCAAAAGCGTGTCTCATACGCTTTTTTTAAGCTTTATACTCGAATTTTCTAAACCGATTTTCTTCCTCGATATTGAAGGGAACCTAAGACCTTTTCCATCATCATAAGTTACCACCCCATAAGCTGACTTTCTATTTATAGTTTGAAGAGATCACTTAGCTTACAAGTTATAACCAAGCACTAACCAAATTAACCCGAATTGTTTTTCACCCCTTAACTCTCTTTTCATCCAATTATCAAAAAACATTTGGACTTCATTTGCTTCTTTAGAGAGAATCTTTTCAGAGTCTCTTTCTCTTTCCGTTCACCATTCAAAAGTTCTTAAAGTAGAAAAAATATGTACAACAAAAACTATATTATATAAATCAAATAAATAAATTATTTGTGTTCAGCGCCTCAACTCGAAGCAGCACATTTGCTGTGTGTTGTTGCTGATTTTTATTACTAGAGTCGTTATTTCCTTACCAACGATGAAAAATGCAACATTCAGGGATGCAAATCCAACCGAAAAACTCCCAAATCTCCATACATTTTTGGGAGATTTTCGGTTGTTTTCGATTTCTGTGGCACCTCTGTATGTGACACAATTTGCCAAACAGCTGTTTGAGTTTTATGAGCAAAATCATTGGCCACATCATTGACTTGAACTCACCGCTGCAATAATTACATTGGCCTCATCTCGTACATCCTGCCAGCTCATTTGCTGTCCACGTTCCACATGCTCTCGCACCTGCTCAATGAATATAGACTTTGACTTGCTGCGCTGCTGCTGATTGTGCTGCTGATTTTGCTGTGGCTCCAGCTGCTCGCTCGCATCAGAATCCTCCATGCCCACAACTGAAACGGCGGGCTGTAACAGCTGCCAATTGATGCGAAATGTAGCAACAAATCAATGGGGTTGGGTGTAGCCAACTTACCTGCTCCACAAAGCCAAAGAGCACACCGACGACCTTCTGTTGCCGGTCAAAGAGTCGCGACCATCGATAGATGAGCTCCGGGTAAAGCCAAGGTGAGAGCATTCGTTTCACGCACACTTCCGTTACGCTGCAAACGAGATGTGGCAACTTTAAAATGAGAAGCAATAGCAAAGTTGAATTTCTATATCCCTCGTCAACCCCCACAACAATTTCCACTCGTGTCGCAATCTGTTAGCCATGACTGAATGG
Organism: Drosophila phalerata; assembly: GCA_951394115.2. NCBI lineage: Eukaryota > Metazoa > Arthropoda > Insecta > Diptera > Drosophilidae > Drosophila > Drosophila phalerata. The sequence goes on from OX596005.2 coordinate 15,063,790, forward strand.
CTAGGAGAAGCTGCTAGATTCTAATTAGCTAAAAGGTAGACTAACAATCAAGGGCGCAGTCAGGGGGTTGAATTTGAAACTTCCTAAATCTACCCAGAGTTGCATACCATCACATAAATAAAAATTAAAGTCTGGATTTTTCATTACATGGGTATAAAATTTATACCATAAATTCCAACTATTCATGAAAGTTTATTGAATATAGAGTAACTACCGAGCTTTAATTTTTTTAACATAATTGCTGCTACATAAAAATCGGTTGTTATCTACGTGTATTCAGTTTAAGATTGTTAAAAATTATAATTTCTTTAATTTTATTCTAACAAGAACAGAAAATACTTAAAATCGACTCGCTGTAGATTTGATTTTATTGAAAAGTTCTATATTTAATTTTCGTCCTATTGTTCGATCTATAAGATATAGTAGTCTGAGATTTTGCTCTAAGAAACTTGAATCATGTTATAGATAACTTACCCACTGTATGCCTCAAAAATGGCCATGGAACCATCATGCTGAAAATTCATTTTCTTGCCCATTGTTGTCTCTATTGGAAAAAAAAAGAAAGTATACATGGATGTATTCTCTAAAACCTTGCTTTACTTACGGCAAGCGGCCTCCAGAACAATCTTCTTAAGTATTACATAGATCTCGAGGCTTTTGTTCTGTTGCACACCCTCCACCTCAAGTTTTTTTAGCAACACCTCTGACTCGGCATTAAAAATGGGCAGAAAATTGCACAGAATCTGACGACCAAAGGCGGGATTTATGAGTCGACGATGCTTTTGCCAACGTGGCGCTGAGATTTACAATGATATCAAATCCTTATGTATCTAAGAAATTAAATTTAATACCGCTTACAGCTGGATGTAAAAAGACCATCGCCAATAGCTGAGCTCATAAAGCGATAAAAGTCACCCTTGTTGGTGCAGTGGCTTGAATTGAAGATTTGTTCCACAGTCAGCGGATCGTTGACGTAGAGAAAGCAATTGGTGCCCATCCAGGAGATGAAGGGTGACTTATATTTGTGTGAGAGACCATCCATGTACTGTAAGAAGGCTGCAAGTCTCATTTAGTTTCAATTTAAATTCTCTTTATAAAATTATATTAATTTTAATGTAGTAATTATGATATTTTACATAATCGTAAGAGGTGTTGTTAATCCATAATTCAAATTTAGATTTTAAGGTTCAAACAATTTCCTCACGTAAATCGGCTTTAACTAAATCCTCTGTGCAAGTAAAGAATTGACTTCTAAGGCTTATACAGCTTAAATAATTTTAAATTAAAGCGATCTTGAAGACACTTAGAGAAATTATTTAAAGCATGAATGGATTTTGTGAACAGGACCTTTCATTTTAACAAATACAATTCATATTGTTGAAATCATTGTCCAATAAAGTTTGATCTACAAAAATTAAAGGCCCACAACATTATTTTTTTTCCATCATCAACTCATTTGAGATCTTTTTTTTATAGTTGTAAAGTTCTTAATGGTTTTTTAATTGAATTGAAATGTTGCTAAATTGTTTATACACTCACTCTGCGGATTCATCATTTGCAGTCCCATGCCAATAAATGGCCAGCCCACAGGTCCTCTCAGTTCCCAGGCGGCCTTATAATAGCGTCTGCGGCTCCACAGAAAGTATATCCATAATATTACCAGCCAGCTGGCCAGTATTATCCCGGCCAGCATGTCGTTGACCCAAATCGGAATCAAAGTCGAAATATTTGTAAATAATATAAGAAGTCAAGCGCTCAACGTTCGACTAAATACTGAACCGTGAATCGGAGACCACGTTACTCGTCTGCCCATTGAGTATTGTATATGTAGTTGATATTACGCATTTGTGGTCATAATGCGGCACTCCGGATGCCTGCCACGTTCTTTGTGGCCATAATAATGAATCCATTCATATGCGAGTCGCGAGCACAACAAATTATGTGAGTCAACAATATGCAATAGGCATATTAGTAACCGGAAAATCGAGGCGAGACTAGTATTTTCGGTTAGATAATACACTATTACTAAGAACTTTTTGACAGGTTTCCTAAATTAATACAATAAATACCTGCAAACCAACTGAAAATCTGCCAAAACTCTACATATACAAGAATTCTAGATTATCGATTGGTTCGTTTATCTACTACAGTTGTTTTCGTTGTTAAAAGCAGAAAGGAAATTATAAATTTACATGACTTCTGATTGATTAAATAATTAATTTATTAAATTTTTATGCATTTCTAGCTAAAACCATTCGAAAAAAAGAATATCATTTATGTCGAATCTATTTATTTTTTTCAATTGCAAACGTACTATCATAACCAATATACCACATTTAACTAAAGTAGGGCAACACATTAGCTTGGTCAAAGTATGTTATGAGTGGATTTTGATTTAGTAATTGCTTAATTATTGAGTCAATCAGCACGAAAAAATATGAGCCTACAGAATTATGAATATGTGTTGGAATAGGTGTCAAGTATTATTGGACTTGGAAAACATAAAGAAATAAATTTAAGTATAAACAAAGAGTAGAAAGGATTTAATTTATTTATGTATTTTTAAGAGAGAAAAAACTAGAGAGATTGTAGGATTTTTAAATGTATTTATTTATTTACGCTTCATTTGTTTGCCTTTTTACAAATTCCTCAAATTGATTTTAACAATATTATTATTTGTTATCATGCTTTCATACTCCTACATTTAGGCTTTAATTATTTATTTAATTTACCAATACCAATTAACAGTATTTATTCTTGTTGTGGTGTTTTCGATATCTGTTTATTGACTTTTTCTTTCGGTTAGCTGAGAGAGTGTTACATATAAGCTGGGTGTATCTTTGAGTAGTTAGTTAGTTCCTTTCCTTAAACTTAGCACAGTGCATAAAAGTACTTATACAGTAGCTCCTCGAGAGGTCAGAGGTCACTCTTAACTTGATCTTTACAGCAGACTGTAGGACTGACTTTTTTTAGTATTCGACTTAATTCCTAATCTCCACTGTGAATAAGAACTGTCGTGTATATACGATCGTATTCATAGAGTTTAAGAAAATGTTATCATTGTATGGACGTTAGCTTACGGTTTTTCTTCTTTTTTTTTAAAGGCCTTTTGGGATATTTGGAAGCCGTTAATTGGGATAAGTGATTGAGTTTTGACTGGGAGTTGAATTTTAATGTTGTATATCGTATATTCTACATATATATTCTACTAATATCTGTTATATATTTTTATAAATTTTTTTTGTATCTGCATCTCTATCTGCTTCTGTGTCTGTGGTATATCTATATACACATTACATATTCATTCAATTTGCATTTTAAAAAATTATACACCTTTTATTGTCAAAAAATATGACGACTCGCGATTCAACGATTGCATTTGCTTATCCATTTTCATTTTTGTTTAGTTGTACAATATGCTTAATAATTGCAATTGTTAGTTTAAGATATATATATATATACACACATATATCATAAAAGATGTATATGTTGTTTTTTTTTATGTATATATATGCTCTTACAAATGTTGCACAAATAATTATATTTTTTGTATGTTTGTTTTTCCTTTTCAAACTTTACATAATTGCAGTTTTATTTTATCCCCTTGCTAAATTAGTCTATCTAGAATTAAGGAACATTTCTGCATACGCAGACTTTGATCTACTTTTATGTGATCGACATGGCATCCAATTTTCCGACTTTTTAGATATTTAAAAGTATGAGATAGTGATAGTAATATAGAGATCTATGAGAACTTTGAGACTTGAATGAAATTTTTCTGAAATTCTCTTGAAATAAAATTATTAGAAAACTAAACATCTTATTATTGTTCAGACTTTCCAACACTTAATCGGATACAAACTTTTAAACCCAAGATTGTATTACGTTTAAACTTCTGAATCCTCTAAGCCAATAATGATCTATTAGGTGATGAGCTTTAATCTGCTTTCACTTTATTTATACAAGTTTTCAAAAGTGCGTATCTAATACTCATCGGACAAAAGATTTTGCAAGGGTATAAAAGCTACGGCTAGCCGAAGTTAATAATATTTGGATGCCTGAGCAAATTTAATAACATTTGCAGTTGTAATTTTTGTGGCTTATTAAAAAATATTTTATTATATACTTATTTTCTTGTAAGCTATGCAACAAAATGAAAAAAAGAACTAAACTAAATTATATTTCTAATCAAAAATTTACAATTTACTGTACGCTGTGTGGCGTGTTGTTGCTGTAGCTGTTGTTGTTATTATTTTTTTGTTGTATAAATATATATATATTTATGTATATGTATATGTATACAAAAAATAATCATTTGCTTTTGCATTCACATTGGCGCTTGCATAAATATTAATCGAAAAGACATTGGCATGGATTTTTTTATTTAAATTTTTTTTTAAGACGGGAGCATAGACGGTGCAATTTATGTGTATCCGTGTGTGTGTGTGTCTGCGGGTGTGTGGGTGTGAGGCATCACAAAGCCGTGTGTGTGTGTGTGTGTATAAGCTTGGCTAAAGTATACTACATAAACTAATTGCCTTGACTTTATTTAATATTTAATTCACTTTATATTTTATTGTGACTTTTTATTTGTAATTATTAATTTTTTTATCGTTTTCTTTATACTTAGGCACAATACATTTATTTGTTTTTGTTTTTGCTAAATATTCTTTAGGGCTTATTAACTAATTACTACGCATAAAAACGTGTGTAGCTGTCTGTGTGTATTAATGTATTTTTGATAATTATTTTATTATATATCATTGGATTAATTTTGTTTTGTTTTGTTTTGCATTCATTAATTTCTCCTACAAATTTAAAAAATGCAGCCACTTGGCAAATGTTTAAAGCTTTTTACTTAACTTTAATATGCAAAGAAAAATTTTATAAAATGCGTTTAAATTATGCAAAAACGAATATAATAATCTATTTGTGGATTGTTTTATGGCTATTTTTAATTGGTGTTTAGTTAACATATTCATTTCCATTTCCATTAGATCTGCATGCTACAAATGTTTACAAATATTGCTTTAAATTTTCATTTCGCATTAAGTTGCTGGTTTCTGATTCTGCTCTTATAGACAGTAATAAACAATAAACTTAGAAAAAAAGGCATTTCTAACCGTTTATAGAAAACACGATACAATACCAGCTGGCGCACATTACTTATCATCAATTTGTTTTTAACCATTTCATAGCGCTATACTTTCAGTTTTTCACAAAATACAAAAATTATATACGCTCTTTACAAATCTATTTATCGCTTTAGTTTTTTTTTGTTTTAACAAAATACGCGCTACGTTTACTACGAATGCTACAAAGTAGACAACAATATAGTTTTTTTTTTATTCTTTTTGTTTTCTCTGTTTTTAGGTTGCTTATTTTGTTGTTACTGCAGTTATTTTATGACTCTTTGTTAGATTAACTTTCTGCTGGCTGATTGGTTGTAAACTGTGTGATGCCATCGCTTTCCATGGACTCAAGCACATCAGCCACATAGGCAGCCACATCCGTGTGGCTATTCTCACCCCGTCTTATGAACGGCATCTGCAACAACCGACTATATTTAGGCCTATCAATTTCCTTCTTGATGAGGCTGTGGGGAATTGCATAAAAGAGAATAATTGTCATCAATTTAAAGTTCATTTAATGTAGTTTAATCAATCACTTACCAAGTGTTTACAAACTCCACAAACTCCTGGGAGAACTCCATGCCATTATAGGATGTATGCAAACGTGGCGGATCACCTTGGACAACCTGTGCAAAAAGTCGTTCAAGTTGAATAAAACCAAGTTAAAATGAGCAATTATTCTGAAGGACACGAATTCCTCCTTATAAAAGTTCCCTTACTTAATTGTATGGAAACAGTCAACTCAACATTTTATACTTCAATCAACGGCTGTTGTGGGTCATGTTATCAAAATAAAATTACTTTTTCTTTTACAAATGATAAGATTAGTTATGTAGCAATAACATTACAAAAGTATTACTGATATTTTAACGTACGCATTAAAAATGTACATACGGAATTAATCAATGTTTTGTACATACTGATTAATAATGTTTTTTTAAAAGAATAAGAGCTTGAAAATAAAAAACGACCGAAATATTGCATCAAAAGTATTTGTGCTTGCATTTCTTAAGATTAAGTAGGATGTTAGAAAATAATTATAGATAACGCTAATTAAAGTTTTATCTTGATAACTGTGGGCGTGATTTTTGCGGAGCAGAAGGAAGCAAATACACAAACTTGATCCGCTTTTCACTCATGGAAGTCGACGGACAGATATGGCTATATGGACTCGGTAAAGCTATGAATTTGTAATAGTAACGGGTGTAACAAGGACAACTCTTACCTGGCAAAGCTGCTCGAATACCGAATCCCACTTGCGATAGGGAAATGTGCCGGTGGCCACCTCCATCAATGTAATGCCCAAAGACCAAACATCGCTGCGCACATCGTATCCCTTGGCGCGCTCCGGATCAATACGCTCGGGCTGTAAAGTCAAAGAGGGAGAGAGTTTAATATTGATATAAAAGGTATGGAATAATGTAGACGAACCGCCATATAGGGCCTGCAGCCCGCATCCTTGGTCTTGGCGATGGAATCGACTAGCTGCCCAGAGATGCCAAAATCACACAACTTAATGTCACCACGTCTATGCAAGAGAATGTTGCTCGGTTTTACATCACGATGTATGATCTTGAGCTCTTCCTTCAAATAGTTGAGAGCATTTACTGTGGCCACCGTAATCTTGGCCAATATGGACTCGGGAATATGCCGCTGCTTCTTCTCAAATATGTACTTATAGAACTTGTCCAGTGAGGTGTCCATTAGCTCCATGCATATCCAGCAATCGCCTTCCTTGAAGAGCGCCCCATAAAACTGCACAATGTAGATGCATTCATTTGACTTCATGACCACCTCGAGATCCATAAGCAATTGTTTTTGCTCCTTTTCATCGACCGTTGAGCGTATACGCTTCACAGCCATTACTTTGTCCAACTTCTTGAAGATCATCTTGTTAACTGCTCCGAATGCACCGCGACCAATCTCGCCCAAATCTTCGAGATCATCTGATGTAAAATGATGTGTGTTGGCAGCACCATCGCCAAATTGAAGCTTGCCGCAAGCCTGCTGTCTGATACGCTCCCGATGACGATCCGTTGCGGTGCTGCTGCTACTTCCACTTCCACTGGTAGTACCAGTTCCAGTTCCAGAGCCAGTGCTGGAGATGATGGTGGTGCTGATGCTGCTACTGCTGCTGGGCACGGGTACAGCTGGCACAAAGCTGGGTTGGGCGCCAAAGCGTAACGCCACATTATTCTGCTGCGATGAGGAACTTGAGCCTGACGATGTCGATCCCGACGATGTTGACGACGTTGACGATGGCGGATGTCGTATACTTAGATTGTTCAGATTGAGCTGATCAGGTGGAATGCGTGACCGACTCGGTCCAGCTGTGGATAAATATTAGATAAGAGTACAAATTGTTATTTATTATCCACGGCTTATCAAAACTGCATTTCATCCATCATGCAATGCGTCAGTGACAAGACCTATTATCTCTGATTGTCCCTATGTGTGCGTATTCGTAAGGGTGTATATGTGTGTGTGTGTGTGTGTGTGTGTGTGCGTGTCTGTGTGCTTGCGAATGTACATGTATAAATGTGTGCGTGCGTATGTATGAGTGCGTGGGCAGATTTAAGCAAATTACTCACTTGCAAACAAATTTTTCGGTCTTTCGGCCATTGTGGGATGTCTGTCGCTGATATCTGTAGCAAATTTATTATTGATATTGCTGTTTGCTCGTCGTTTTGGTCTTTTCAGTTGGGCGCCGCGCCCCAATACACGTCGCTTAACGGGGCGCCGAAATTATTTTCGCAGCGAAAACTGGTAAAAGGATATTAGACCATAACCGCGCGCCGACTGTTCCTTGTTAACTTGAGTGCACAGCCCAATTATTTGTTTAACTGTCGCGTGCGCATTTATGTCCTTTTCATTTTTGCACTTTCTTTCGTTTTACATAAAATAGACTAAAAAACATTAAACTTGGTGTGAAAGGCTGCCACCCGGTTTACAGGTTACCACCCTGCAAAATTTTCCGATCTGACTATATGTACAATTTTATTCAAATTGCAAAAACAGTTGCAACTAAGACAATTTAAATTTTTATTAATTTGTTCTTAATTTCGCATTACAATTTGCTTAATTTTTGGCAACATTTTTTTTATAATCAAATATTTAAAATCATTCACCTTGCAATGTCGAGCTTCAAACCTTCATAAAAATGTTTACCTTAATTTTAACTATTAAATTTTAATGTCATCAAATAAATAATTTATTAAAAATTTATTGCATTTAAAATTTGCATAAAATTAACAGTTATCAGTGTGGCCCCACGCGACTGATTTAGTATTTATTAATTACCATCACCATCTGGTATCTACCAGAACAGACCAAAAATCAAAGTAGGGCTGCAAACACTTTTAAATCGATAGTGTAATCGATGCAGGCGAGCAAAATGTTAGGTTTTTGACGCTGTTAAAATAGTAAACAAAAAAGATAACCTATTGGAAATTATTACTTAATTGCAAAATTAAAAACACATAATCATGTCCAGCAACGTGGCACGCAACAGCTACAAGCTCTTTGTTGGCAATCTACCATGGACCATCAGTGGCAAGGAGTTGCGGACATACTTTTCCCGCTTCGGCCATGTGGCCAATGCCGAAGTTGTCTTTGATAAGCAGTTGGGACTCTCGAAATACTACGGTTTTGTGATCTTCAGCCAGCGGGATGCGTACAATAGTGCCAGCAATCAGAATACACACTTTTTAGAGGGTCGCGTGCTCAACGTACAGCGAGCCAATGAAAATACATAGTACGATTAATTCATAAAATATATATACACACAATTTAATTGCCTGAGATTTGTGCAGTGATCATTTCGAGGGTAAATATTGCTTGTAGTTGGAGCCTACAGCTGCTCGGACATTGGAAAATCCACGCTCATTAAGCTTGGAGGATAGCTGCTCCTTGATACGATCGACGACGTCGGGTCCTTCGTACGCAAGTGCTGTGTAGATTTGTACAAAGGATGCGCCCGCTTCGATTTTCTCGAAGGCATCCTGGCCAGAGGAGACACCACCGACACCAATGATGGGAATGTTACCCTTGGTCAGTGCGTACATCTGGGCAATCAGCATGGTGGATCGTGCCCGCAGTGGTTCGCCACTTAATCCTCCCATCTCGTTGACAAACTTGATGTCGGTGATATTATCACGTGCCACCGTCGTATTGGACACAATCAAGCCATCGACGCGGCATTGCTTTTTGTTAAGCACCTCAACGATGTCCTTCATGTCATCCAAGTCCAGATCTGGCGATAGCTTCAACAGTACGGGCACCTTTTCATAATTCTTAAGTTCAGCCCGTGCATTATTCACAGCCACCAGGAGTTCCGTCAACTTCGCCTTGCTCTGCAAATCCCGCAGTCCATGGGTATTGGGACTGCTCACATTCACAACAAGATAGTCGGCAACGGGACCAAATGTCCGGACACCCGCTACGTAATCATTGACTGGCGTTTGAGTGTCCCGATTGCGTCCCAGGTTGACACCAATGACCGCATTGAAATCCTCCCGTTCACGCAACTTGCGCAGACGCTCAGCCACCACTTCGTGTCCGTCGCTATTGAAGCCATAGCGGTTAATGATCGCCCGATCGTTGATCAGTCGAAAAACACGCGGCTTGGGATTTCCCTCCTGCGCCAACGGCGTCACGCTGCCAATTTCAATGAAACCGAATCCCAAATCCTTCAAACCACAAATCGCTTCGCCGTTTTTATCAAAACCAGCTGCAATGCCAATGGGATTGCTTATAAGCCGGCCAAAAAACGAGTTGTGCAAATTCATTTCATCCATGTAATCCGATGCGGGATAAAGGCGATGCTTGCACGCCCACACCGCCAAATTGTGGCTGGTCTCCGCCGGCAATAAGCGCACAGCCGGCATAACAAATGTCCGGATCATCTGATCCTGGTTCTGGTAAGCTGTTATGCCAAATAACAACGCCGTCGCGCCCGCTGTTACGACGCCCAGGGAGCGAAGCTTACTCTGTAAAGGCAACCTTTCATTAAATATAATTGCAATTTCATTTAAAATTTAAAGCTTACATATTTTTGCATCTTTTGCAACATTGCCTGATGTTTTTATATATATATATTTGATATTCAAAAAACTTAATAATTTGATATTTTTGATTTGATTGATATATTAAAACCAAAGGTTGCCACACAGTTTAATTATCCGATCTGGCTCGATTTTATTTACCCAAAAAATGGTTACATCTCAGATAAAAAGGAACACGGAATATTTTTTAATTTTAAAGCTAGAACTTTAAAAATTGTAAGAAATATAAATAAATTTTAATCAGAATTAATTTTATACCTTTTTCCCTGAGTGGTCACGATCTTTAAGCCTTCATTAAAATGTTTAGCTTTATTTAACATAATTTAAAATTTAAAAGTCAATTAAATAAAAATGTTTTAGTTTTTTTAATTTTTAAATTTTCTTTTGGTAAAAAAAAGACGCATCGATATTCAAATAAGCTATCGATATGTAAAGGTAGCCACACACGACAAACATGTGTGACGAGCATTATTGCTCGCTTGTAGAAATTTGCAAGCAAGCGACTCACTGTATAAAACGATTAGCTGTTTCGATTTCAGTAAATGTTTTGTTCCATTTGACTCGTTGACGTATAAATTAAAGTGATTTTTCGGTGTGATTTTGTTTTTGAGCCGCTCGCCAACTACTCCACACGCGTTACAAATTTAAACGAGCCCAACATGCTCTTCGCACATGCTTGTCGTGTGTGGGCACCTTAACGCTGAGTCAGTGTTTTGTTATTGCATTGTAAGCACATATGAGAGACATAAATAACAGTTTTGCCAATTGAAAAGAAGATTGATTAAAATGAAAGGTGGCACATTTCGAAATACACAATGGGACCCTACATTGCTGACGTCACAGATTCTATCGATGCAGTGCTGCGTGTACTTTTCACTTGGCCTGCTTGTGTTTGTGGCCAACAAATTGGCTGGCGACAATTATACGCTGGATCACATATTCGAGTACCATGTGAGTGGAGTATATTCAATGGGATATACCTAATGAGATACTAAACCCTTTTCATTCATAGGAAATACATATATACGATCTGGGCGGTCGTTTGGTGATTTGTGCGTTTGTCGTCAATGCTTTTGTGGCATCTTTAGCACAGTGGTGCATTGTGAGGCGTGCTAAGCTGTGTCTGGACTTTAGGTAATATTATATTGAATTTTCTGCATTTTGGCATTTTCACATAAAACCTCCTTAATGGCCAGAGTGTGTCAATAAACCTTCGCAACTTGTGAACTATTCTTAAAGAAACATTATTGGCTAATCCCGCATAGTTTTTGATATGCTTAACGGTATGATATATTCTAAAAACTAACAGATCAATCGAGTGAACTCGACAGTAGGATACCCTGTGGCTAGGCTCTAAGATGCTGTTCGCCAAGCCGAAGATTTGATGTCCTTGCAGAACTATTACAGTATTACAGCTATATGATATAGACGACAGATTTAAACCAAATATTGTTAGAATTTATAAGACCAACTTAAATACATATTTTTTTCAGCTTGCTTGATTGGTCATAAAAATTAAAAAAGTTTCTAGTACTATAACTTTTCCAGATTGATATAAGAACAGGCTAAAGATTTACACTTCCGACAAATCTTGCCGAAAGTGAAAACCGGAACAGGCCTGAATAACAAACTTGATCCCACAGACCAAATTGGAAGTTCCTATCTCTTTTATTCATAAAATATTAAGTGTTGTAGGTTCATTTAAACTAAGCCCCCTAGAAGAGAGTAACTAAATTTTAAAATAAACTTAGCCTGCCTGACATTGTAAGGAGTTCACATTCCAAATTTGGCGCTTCTATCTCTAACCAACTCTGAGATCTCGGTTTTCATACGGATAGACGGCTATTTTAGTTTCATAGACTTACCTATTTATGTACAGAATAGAATTCCCAAATTTATCATAAAGAAATTAAAGAAACGTCATAAGAAAAGATCATGTAAGAAACAAGAATAGTTTTTTTTTAAATGCAATTATAAAATGAACTTTCACTATTCCAAATCACAACCAAAGAAGTTTAATATACAGTGGCTACTTTAATTTACTTATTATTTTTTACTAAATTAACTGTTACTAAGACTGAAAATGAACTCTTTTTTTAATTTGACTTGATTTCTATCGTATTTATCGAATGTATCTGTAGGAATAATAACTTATCATATTTCATATATTTATACAGCTGCACGTTCCATTTGCTGCACTTACTCATCTGCTGGTGGTACAATCGTTCGTTTCCCGCAAGTGCATCTTGGTGGCTGCTGAATGTGATCACTGGAACCATTATGTGCATTGGCGGCGAGTTCCTGTGCCTGCAAACTGAGATGAAGGAGATTCCAGTGGGTTATGCGGCCCTCAATCAAAAGTCGGACGTTTGAGACGAACCAAAAACCATTTGAAATGTGATGCTAGCAAAGCCACCAATTACTCTAAACATACTATAGCACTTGTAATTTAAATTTATTTTTAAATAAATATAGAAACAGTTTAAGAATACATAATACTAGTGTCCGATTAACTAGTGCAATATCTGATAGATAAAAGGACCGCCGCGTTTTAGATTCAGCTCCTCTGGCACCGGCTCCGCTGGAAAGAAAAACTTGATCTCTGGAGTAGCCGGGGTCTTCTCACTTCCATTGTCTCTGAAGAGGGACCACATCATGTTCAGCTGACGCGGCACAAAGTGCCAATAACTGAACATCAATGCGAACGTGACGATCAGCGAACCGATCAAAAGTAGCGACCAACATTTCTGATGCATCGCGTTCCGTTTAAACTGAGACAAAAGCAACCATTAATTCGCGTAAACAACAGAACCACCTTTGTAAACAACAAATAGCAATAATATGTCGATTTTGTACAAAAAAACAAACAGTAGAATTCTAGAATTCCTCCACGTTTGCTGCTGTTCCTCCATCAGAAGGCAACCTAATCAGGTTTTGCCTAATCTAATCAAATTAGAGACTCGACTCGAAAACCGGTGATCATCAGTCGTCAGTGAGCTTTCGCTCAGTTTAAGCTAATTGACGCTCATCCGCTCTCTGTATTTAAATTTATTTACTTAATCTCAATTGTTGATTAAGTGCTATAAACTTTTATTAACTGTGCGTTGCTAAAGTAAACGAGCTTTAAACGAAAGCGCATGCAAAGCTTTCTCAAGTTAGTAAATGCGGGAAAGCACCAGAAATGGGTTAAGGGAATCACTTAAAAAGTTGGATTGCTTGAAACTGTAATATTCTTTTGAAAATAGTACAGATTTAATGATTTTATCAATTTGGTGAAAATTTGAATATCTCAAATAAAAGTTCATTAGTTTCCATTTGCTAAATTATTCGATTTATTTTTAGCAAACTTGATTTTTTTTAATTTTTTGTTTTAATGATTTTTCTTGTATGTTTTGTGTGTGTGGTTTTAATTATAGTACATAATTATATATCGATTTATATACCATTAAATATAATAATATATAACTTTAGTTTAGTTATGCTTTTTTGCTTTAAAATCATCGATTGATCAACCGAAGTTTATGTTCAATTTTTTATTTGTATCGCTTATCGATTTAATAATTCTTGTATATCGATTTCAATAGTTGAAAGAGATAATTATCGAGATGGACAAAAATTCATAAATTGTCGTTACTTAATAGATCCTTATAATTTTTCTCTCTCTCTCGCTCTCTCTCTCTCTGTGTGTCGCTCTCTTAGCTCTAGCATATTTGTAATTTGTTGTTGCTGTATTAGTTTTAGTCGCGTGTTTTATAAACTACAATTAAATGTTTGTAATTTGCTGTGGTTGTTCTTGTTCATATATGCATATTGTATATATGTATGTTATTTTTAAACAATTTTTTTTATTTGTAATGTTTTTGCTATTGTAAATGTGTATGTTGGATGTTGAGTGTAGGTGTGGGTATAGATGTGTGTGTGTGTGTGTGTTTGCGCTGCGCACAGACAGTTTCTCTTTGACATTCGCTGCCCCTATATATATATAATGGATATATATAGTTACATATAATATGCAAATATAGTAAAGTTGTTATCGGTTCAAAATGTTTCTGCTTGAGGCTCTGTTTCTCTTTTTTTATGTTTTATATGCTATTCTATCATCTGTTGCTATTCTTTACGTTTCCTATTTTCTTTGTTTTGTTTTTGATTTTTTTTTTTCGTTTTCATTTAATAGTGACGATAGTCGGGATGATGTTGTTGTTGTTGTTGCTGCTGCTGCTGTTTATGTTGTTTTTTTTCTTGCTTGACGCCTTGCTGTTGGCTTTCAGGCCTTGCTCATTGACCCCACCAATCTGGGCCATTGTTTGAGTGTGAGCCACCGCCGCCGCCACCGCCATAGGAGCCACCATAGGAACCACCGCCATAAGCGCCGCCTCCAGAGCTTCCACCTGTCATTTGTGGGTTGGGGAGAATCGAATTTAGTATATATACCACTCACATATTTGGAGGAGAACTGGGCGCATTTAATCACTCACCAAACTTACCATACGAATTGCCATTGCTGCGATAGTTGCCACCACCGCCGCCGCCTCCAGAGCCACTGCCGCGACCACCACCACCGCCGCCGCCGCCGCTGCCGAGACCACCGCTTCGTCCGCCGCTGCCACCGCCAGAAGTAGTACGGTAATCGCGTGATCCAAAGCCAGCGCCGCCATAGCGAGCACCGGCGCCACCACCGCGACGCTTGGCACCACCATGACCGCGATCCGAGCTAAGCATCTCCTCCAGAAAGCCGGGTATCTCCTGCTTGGTCTCGATGAGCAGCTCCAGCAGATCGGAGCAAATGTTGCGATTCTTATCATTGAAAAATGATGTGGCAACACCGAGATTACCCATGCGACCAGTACGGCCAATGCGATGCACATACTCCTCCACATCGGTGGGCAGATCAAAGTTAATAACATGTGTCACATGCGGAATGTCCAGGCCACGTGCCGCCACCGCGGTGGCTACCAAAATGGGGCAATCTCCGGAACGGAAACAGCGCAACGCCTCCTCGCGTTCCTTTTGTGTGCGATCACCGTGAATGCTGGTCACCGGATGATTGCATTGATAGAGGAATTCCTCTAGAGAATCGGCACCCTTCTTTGTCTCCACAAATATGAGCGTCAGATTGTCCTTGGAGTACTCGGGTCCATCCCTAATCGATGACAGCAGATCGAGCAAATATGATCGCTTATCCTGATCATATACCCACAATATGGTCTGCGTAATATTCTCCGATGTGGAGCCGACACGTCCCACGGCCAAGAATATATAATTGCTGAGAAAATCACTGGCCAGCTCCTGGATTTGCTTTGGGAATGTCGCCGAAAACATCAACGTCTGTCGCTGACCGGTCGGCGGCATATTCAGCTGCTCGACAATGCGACGAATTTGTGGCTCAAAGCCCATGTCCAACATACGATCGGCCTCATCCAAGACAAGGAAACGTATATTCTCCAATCCGACCTTGCCGCGTGTTATCATATCCTCCAAGCGTCCAGGTGTTGCCACTATCAAATGACAACCGCGATCCAATTCACGCATCTGCTCGCTGGTATTATTACCACCGTAGAGCACAGCTGGACGCATGCGAGAGCGATAGGCGAACTTTTTGGCCTCCTCAAAGATTTGTGTGGCCAGCTCACGGGTTGGTGCCAGCACCAGGCCCAGCGGATACTGTTTGCGTCGGCTATATTGCCGATTGCTTTGCGGCGGTGCCGACAGTCCGTGTTCGTACATCTGATTCAAGATTGGCACCAGAAATGCGGCCGTTTTGCCAGAACCGGTCTGGGCACAGGCCATCAAATCCCGGCCACTGATTATGATCGGTATGGCGTATTTTTGCACCGGCGTCGGTTTGTCATAACGCGCCAAATTCACATTGTTCCGGATGATCTCCGTCAGCTGCACGTCATCGAACGTTGTGATATGAGGCGGGACATTTTGGCCCGTCGCCTCCACGGGTATATCCTCGTATTTGTCAAAATTGATACCCGTATTGCCCACCCCAAAGAGCTCTTGCTCCAAACGCTCGTCGCGTGCTCCCAGTTTTGTGTAATCGGTGTTGGGTCCTCCGCCCCCGCCGCCCTCCTTCCAGCGATTGTTGTAGCCACCGCCTCCTCCGCCGCCGCCGCCTCCGCGATTGTTATAGCTTCTGTTGCCACCGCCGCCGCCGCCGGGTCCACCACCTTCAGATGAGCCGCCTTCGTAGCCAACTGGGCGTTCCGGCTCCTGCCAGCGATCATTGCGTGGCTGCTGTGCCTCCTCCGATTGATCATTGAGGCCGTTGCCACCGGCACCAGCGCCACCGGCGCTGCCACCACGATACGATGGTCCGCGTCTATCCCCAAAACTGCGACCACCACCGCGATTCCAGTCGCCGCCGCGGCGAGAGTCGAAATCACCTGGGAGAGAGCAAAAGAGAGAGAATAGCAATAATGTTATAAGCTCATTAATGGGTGTTACACACCGTTATAGTTGTCCTCGTAGCGATTGCCACCACCACGCCTACCTCCGCCTCCGCCTCCTCCGCTGCCAAAACTTCCGTAGTCGCCGCTCTGGCGATTAAAGCCGCGATTACCGCCGCGATCACCTCGACGATATTCACCGCCGCGTTGCTGCTGCTGCTGCTGGTCCCTGTTATCGTGACGGGGTGCGGCACCAGAATCAAAGCCCTGGCCCTGATTGTCTACGTCCGCGTTGTTGTTGCCACCACCTCCTCGAAGATGCGGGGGCACATAAACGCCACCAGTGACCGAATTAGTGGAAGTCTTGCTTGTTATGGGGCCGCTATAGTTAGCCGAGCCGCCATTCAAGTCCAGACCAGCAACCTGCAAATCACATTAATCCAAAATTAGTAACTCCAAAAAAATATATATATATCTAAATCAGGGTATTTAACCGAATCGAAATACGCTTTAAATTAGGGTTTAGATATTTTTATTATTTTGGTTTTCGGTTACTTAAAATCTTTGTATACCGGTTTCCTAACGGTTACCGGTTCTTCCACGTTTCTAAAAACCCATATGATTATGGTTTAATAAAAAGTAGTGAAATAAATATTATAGAAAAGTTAATATATATACAAAAATTCAACTATTGAATTCTTCTTAATTCTTCTTTAATTTTAAATTAATATTAGTTTAAAAAACAATGACTACACCTTAACATGATTAAATTGAATTGATGATTGAATTGAAACTAAGTGTTTTACATGAATCGATTAGTAATCGTTTTTTTTTCAGTTTGAATATTAGTATTTCGGTATAGTAAAAGTATTGTTTAGGTTAAGGTTTCAGGTTACGGCTATCAATTCCAATCGGTTAAAGCTTACGGTTTCAACTACGGTTTTAATGCCTGATTTAAATATATAAACAAAATTCTCGTGACGTCACAAGTTCAACGATTTCTAAGACGTTGCGAACAAAAGAGAGCATAGAAATAACAAGTTTTTTTTTGGTGAAATTACTCAAACACACACACACACATGCTCACAGACAAATCGCAATCTTCTCAAGCTTCTCACAGTCCACACCAATCCCGGTTGGCAACATACACGCGATTTTTTTTTTATTCTTTGAATCGCGACGTGTTCTCACACACAAATACATGTAACTGTATACGTACACGAAAAATAAGCGCAACTAGTTTGAGAAGATTTGGAGAGGCCTAGCAACAACAACAACTATATTCCACCCACACTGACACAAACATCGGGCTTATTTCAGTTTTTTTTTGTCGAAATAGAGAACAATTAAAATAAAACGAGAAGCAGAAGCAACGAAGCCGCAGTGGAAGTTATTCAAAGTGGAACTTGTTTTTACAGTCCAATTGCTTATAGGGTGCCGAAAGTATTGTTTTCGCATATGGAAGTGCGCACAATGCAAAGATTACACGACTATCTGGCAACGCTGATTACAATACTCAGCTTCCACATGTGCGTGAGCGACAGAGACAGAGTAGACAAAGAGAACGCCGCAACTGGCTCTCACACACACACATTGATAAATGCACTGGTTTAGAATTGCGGCTACACACACATACACAATTTACCTCTGCGACAGACAAACACACATACACTTATGTCAATTTGGAGGCAAGCTAAAATTTATACAAAAGAAATTACACAAATGAAAAGAACTTACATGGGGGAACATGCACACACACAAACACACACTCTCACATACATACCGCATACGTACACGAATCACCGTTCGGTGCTGAATGTAAAAGCGCATTGCGCTTCACGGTCAGACATTTTGTATGTTATGAAATCAATAAATTTTTTGTAGACCCCCCGACGGAACATTGTTCAATATAACCGTGTGGACAGCATGAGCATCAGCAACTGACACATTTGCACGAACTTACACACACACACACATACACAAAAGCACACACACACTCACACACACATACACTTTTCTTTTTTTCTTTCTTTTACTTTTTCCATTATGTACCCCGTTTTGTACCGCACCACCGTGAGCCAACAACAACAACAACCACAAGTACCATACTTACTTGCTGCTCTAGACCTGTGCCATTTTGGTTAATAGCATTACTCATATTATCCTCCAATCACTTGCTTGTTTTTTCTTGCTTTCCGTTTAGGAAAATTTTGCAATTGTTCTGATTTTGCGCACACTTGCAATTTCCAAAAAAAAAGTAATGTATGTAATTGTTTTTCTTTTGTGTTGCACTTCGTGTCTATACGTTTTTCCTTAGTTTTTTTTCCGACAACTTCTTACGTTCCACAAGCTACTACGTTCTTTTGTGGAGAGGTTGTACTTTTTCACAATTAGTTCTTTCGATTAATAAGAATTAAACGTTTGTATGTGCAAGGCCTACTTGTGCCTACTGACAATTACAAGCTGTAATTGAGCTTGTGCTTAAAATTTAAAGTTTTTTATACGCTTTCGCGTTTTTTTCTGCTTTCAGACGCGTGTCTTATCCACACCAACGGCGAAAACGAGCCACACGGGAAAAATGGTGGAGATATGGTGATGGGAGCGTGTGAGTCAGCGTTTTTGTTATCGTTATCGCTGTCAACAGGGTTGATTTCATAGAGCTGCTTTGTTTGAAGCGTTACCAGACTGCCGAGGTTAAGGCCAATCTTCAATGGATGTTCTTTTTTATTAAACTCACCTAGCCATTTAATTAAAGGAATAAGTCATTGTAGTTCAATTAAGGTATCAGTTCGTTCGTACAATTTTTATTATGAACGACCGAGGCAGACATTTTGATAGTTCAGTTGTTCAGTGTTATTAATTGTTATCGTCTGACCGCCACAATCTTTCCACACATCGGAGCTAAAAATGGTGGTTACCGCGCAATTTAAATCAAAAATTGAATTTAGGCAATTATTATTTTATTTTAATTGCAAAATAGAACGAACATAACTACTGAACGACTGAACTTGATAAAAAATTGTACTCACGGCGTGTGAGCCAGATTTGTTTTTAGCCTTCCTGGCCCCCAATTCCTTTTCGATTTATGTCTTTCCTAGAACCGGAACAACTTTGAGCGCTAGCTGGATACTTTCGCTATGTTTGTTTGAGAAATGCTTGCTTTGCAGTTGAAATTTTGTATGAATTATGCCAAAACTTTTTGTGTTATGTGCGTGTGTATTACGAATATTTTATTTCGGGCCTCTTCATCAGACTTTGAAACAAAACTCAAAGGATGTATGGGAATTTACAACTTTTATTTTTACGCACAAACACGGAATATATATATATATTTATTATTACATATATGGGTTATATGTACATGTCTGTACATATATAAATATATATATAGAATAAATGCTTTTGGTATTGGCTTTAGCTAGAGATTATAACATGATCTTACATATAAAGGGAATATTATAGTTTTTTTTTCTGGAATGTTGCAAAAGTGCTGCCAACAGTCCAACCATAAATATCAGAAGATCAATCCTTAGCCCTTGAGTAAGCAGCGAGTATAGAATTCCCGATCGATCGCATCGCTGGGAATATAGGAGCTCCACTTGAAGATCAATGCCAGCGTCTCGGTGGCGGTTAAGTGATCCAGTGCAATGTTGAGGAAGCAGTTCCATGTGTAGAAAAAGTGTCGAGTCAGCTGCTCCTGCTCCACAGTGGTCACACACTCGCAGTTGACACAAACGAGACGACCACGTTGCAGTTCCACAAACTGCTCGAAGAGTCGCGCCCAGGCGGATATATTGAGCTGCCGTCCGACATCCTGGAGCAGTTCGACGGTGCCGTAGTTGAAAACAATGGGCAACACTTTGTCCAGATTGTGTTCGGCCAAATAAAACTTGGCCAGGACATCCAAGAGCGATGGAACCGCCTGCAAGACATCGAAGCACTTGAGCTGCTCGTTCCGGGACCAAAAGTAACGCAAGAGAACCGCACCAATATCATGATACTGACAGGCATTATCAAATCGCAGCGGGAAATTGCAGTGGATGCAACGAAGAATCTCGTTGCCGGCATTTAGATGCACGAAACCGCTGGCAATATAATCCCGTGTCGCATCATCCATTTCCCAGATGAGCTCGGGATTCAAATAGTTAAAGTACATTTCGTAGCAGTTGCATTGTGCCTGCTCCAAGCTGTCACCGTGCTCCACCATCACCTGGGCCAACTTGCCAAGCAGATGGATCAGCTCATTGGCTGCATACTCATCAAATACGGCACGATATCGTTCCACGCAATGGGTGCGACTGAATTTGGCGCTCTTTTGGATCAAGTACAGATTGTATATGGTCTTCTCCTCGGGACTAATATGGGGAGTTGTTGCGGTGGCCCGCTTGCCACTACTTGTGGCACGACTGCTGCTGCGACACACAATTTCCTCATCATTGTCATCAACATTATCCTGCGACTCGTAACGCGCTTTAATATCCTTAAAGGGCAGCGAACGCTCGCTGGCGGGGATCAGTTCTCGTACCAGCTGCTGCTGTTGCTCCTCGGCAAATATGTTGAACTTGTACTTGATGATGTTCTTGCCAAATTTCCCGGTGACCGTCAGGAGTGCATCCTTGAAGTGCCCCGACTTGGGTGGCTGTTTCAGATTATCGCAAAAAGCATTTTCCAGCACATAAACACCTCTTGGCGGAACCGCTGTCGTTGATGTCGTCGTCGTGGCAGCAGCTGTTGCTGCTGCTGTACTTAGACTGGCACTAAGCTCCGTGGTTGCTGAGCTGCCACCGGAGCTTTGGGTGTCCAATGCGCTGCCGGTGCACTGGGCAATGGCATCAAAGATTACAGATATATCGTTAAGCAGCTCATACTGCTGTCGTTCGATGAGCAGCTGCTTCAACTGATTGAGTAGTTTCAGATCGTAGTTCTCCCTGGCCTTGTCCGCAAAATATTTGACATGTTGACGCAGTAAACGGGCGCATTGTGGAAGCTTCGACTGCTGCATTAGAGAAATCGCGTACGCTTGCAGCGACTGCAGCTGGACGCTGTACAGTGATCCGGTTTGGGTAAACACAAAGATTTCGGAGCCGGCAACACGGCAATCGACAATGCGTTCAAACTGATTGCACCAGAGCACCACCGTCGATTGACGCACATCAAACACATAGAGTCCCAGTTCGGTGAAGGCCAATAGAGAGTCGTGACCAAAACGCTGCAGCTTGGCGAACTGTAGTTGCTGTGGCTGATAGTCCAGCAGCTCGTCATTTGACTCATGCCCATCGACATCGTCGTCGTCATCGTGAGCCATATCGTTGTCGAGATTCTTGTATATCTTGGCTGGAGCTGTGGCCAGAGCGCTCTTGAACTGATGCGTTTGGATTACCTCACCCTCAAAGTCCACTTCCCAGATGCGTGTGCCTGGCCGAGCGCAATAGATGCGCGATGGCTGCACCGATTCGTGTGGCGATATAAAGAAGCATGCGCCAAAGGCGCCATCGCGAGGACGGTTACCGATCTGTCAAAATAAATATGTATATATATATATACCATAGGGTGCTAAGGGAGTGTGGTGTCGTCATACCTGTTTGTACTCTTCGTACTCGGTATTACATAGGATGCACTTGGTGCTGTTGGACACCAATAGCAGAGATTCAAAGTCATCGATCTGTACAATGGGCGAATCAAGATATAACAGCGGATGCACAGACATGTTGAACAGCAGGCTGTGACCAATAATCGATGAGAGCAGCACAAGATTGACCTGGCCACGAGTGTCTCCATAATAGAATTGCTTCTCATCCGGCGTCCAGTGGATGCAGCTCACCTGCACCGATTGATCGGTGCTCAGGTGTGTGACAATCACCTGTGGAGCGGCCTGTGCCGACAGATTCACCGCATACACACATATCAGCGAACGTTGTGTGGCGAATGCCACATACTTATTGTTAGCCGATATGCTCAGGTGTGTAACTGGGCCATGTTTATTGGGAATCAAGTGCATAAACTTGCCGCCACGATTGAAAAAGTACAGCGAGCCCGATGTAGCGCCAAAGATGATGTAGTTGTCGGAGATATCAAAGCACGTATACTACAATTGAACATATACTAACTTAGTACTTTCAGGTATTATATTACAATCAATTTTTTACCTTGATCCGATTGCTGTGCCTCAGCGGCTGCGACAAATGTGGTGAAAAATCAATAAAATTGGACAAACAGTAGGCGTCAGTCATTTTGCTGCTTATTCTTTTCTTCTCACGCTTGAGTATTTACATATTGCGCACGCTTTGCATGCAAATCACACAGATTGTTATTATTTGTATATTTATTATTAATGCATTTTTATCGTTCGCAAACAAATGAAAAAAAAACAAGCTGCAACTTTTACAGATGTTAACTCAGCGTTGCCAGCACGTTTGCATTTCAAGTCTGGCAGCACTTAAAGCTTGTTTACATTCCAGTCTGGAGTCTGGCAGCTCAACTATAAACAGCTGTTCCTGTCGAAAATGATTTAAATAACTCAAAAAAGCTTAATATTTATATTATTATAGACGTAAAGAAAGTGCAATAATTAATTAGCAAACTGTCAAAATTAACATAAATACAACAGTCCAGTATGCTGCCGGCGCATGGCTACTTGCTTCCAACAGCTGCGCTCCCCCGCCGCCCCCCTTGCAAAACCTACCCAACATCGCTGTCAAACTAAACGTCAAAACAGTTCGTGGCCGTCGCGATAAAAAGAAAATAGTGCAAGCGAAAAGCAATGAGGAGTAAAAAAAATACAAAAGCCAATAACTAAAAGAGTTTAAATAACAAAAAGCAAAAACAATTGCATATGTGAAACAAGGCAATATGGCTGATAGAGAGCCAACAACGCCCGCTCCATCGCCCACAGAGGAAGGGCTAGCCGATATTGCGGCTGCCGTTGCGGTCGAAGCTGCTGCTAACCGCGCTGTTGCCCATGAAGGCGCAGGAGCGCCCAGCAGCGACGCTGCCAGCAGCAGCAGCAGCAACAACACCACAAGCCACACAAATGTTAAGGTTTTAATAATTGGCGCTGGAATGGCGGGTTTATCTGCTGCCAATCATCTGTTGCAAAATGGTTGCGATGATTTTCTCATTGTGGAGGCTCGCGGTCGGGTGGGTGGACGTATTGTGTCCATACCGCTTGACAATAATCAAAAGGTACAGCACGCATTATGTAAGCACCCTCAGAGGGGGCAGCGCCATTGCGGTGGGTGTGCAGAGGGTATTCAAGTGTTGTTGTATTTTTGGTCATTTCTCGTTGTTGGGCAATATTTATTTTTCCGGCACTTGTGAAAATTATAGATTTTTCCACGCGTTGCATCAACCTGTCGCTTTAAAATATATAACAAACAAAAGTTAATGCATATGCTAATAATAATAATAATATTAAATTCAGACTTATTATTATTATAATTATTTTAAAGTCTTAAAAATGCATTAAACTGTCGCATAAAAATAATCAACAAATAAAAATTAAATGCTTATGATAATAATAATTTAATTGGTAGTAATTAATTAATTAATTAGTAATTTTCACCTAATGCATTCTATAGCCTTTGCCGTGTCCTTGTCCTTGGTCGAGGTTTCGTTTCATTTGTTTTGGCCAAGTTTATGGCTTTTCTAGCCACCAATGATAGCCGCTAGTTTTACTCGGCACATGTTCTCGTCTCGATTTACACCATTTTCATATGAAATTTCTCTTTTAATCATTTGTTATACAACTGAATTAATGCTAGATAAGATTCTGTCTAACAATTGTGACGTCACGAGGGGCGTTTTAAGGGG
Source organism: Drosophila phalerata (assembly GCA_951394115.2). NCBI lineage: Eukaryota > Metazoa > Arthropoda > Insecta > Diptera > Drosophilidae > Drosophila > Drosophila phalerata. Next base: position 15,088,186 of record OX596005.2, read on the forward strand.
GCAATCAGCTGATTTCAAGGGGCGTAACGGGTAAACGATCACGGAGACAGTGAGAAACCCCTTATAAGTTCCAGTCTTATCGAATATTTAAATTAATTTTAGCCAGTTAATCATATAGGTCAGTTTTCACCAGTTAATTCATTAAGGTTACTCCTATTTAATTTTGAATGCATTAAATTTGTTTTAAATTATAAAGAACATTAAATATTTAAATACTTTTATCAAAATAATTTATTTATTTTAAATGTATTTTGATTCCATTAGAAAATTAGTCTTAACTAATAAATATTACATTTGATCAAGTGTCTCAACAATTTTATTAGCATTAAATTGACACCAGTATTGTTTTCAGGGAGACATTTAAATGCTTTTGAGTTGTTAAAAATGTTCCTTAATATAATTTTTCATTAAATATCTCAATGATTTATTTATTTATTATAATTTAATTAAATTATTCCTTTTTATTACAGGTGGAACTGGGCGCCAATTGGATACACGGCGTGCTGGGCAATCCAATATTTGAGATAGCCGTACAGCATGGACTAGTCAGCGTTGTGAACGTACCAAAGCCGCACAAGGTGGTGGCCACCACAGAAGATGGCCATCAGGTTCCTTTCAACATACTGCAGGAAATCTACGAGGCGTACGTCTGTTTCCTACGCCGCTGTGATGAGTATTTCCTGTGTCAGTATAGCCCGCCGCCGGATATTAATAGCGTCGGGGAGCACATTAACTATGAGATTGAGATCTATTTGAGTTCAGTACGGGATCCCAAGGAGAAACGGCTGAAGCAATTGATTTTCAATTGTCTGCTCAAACGTGAGACCTGCATTACCGGTTGTCACAATATGAACGAGGTGGATCTCCTGGAGCTAGGTAAGTATTTCTTATAATCTTTTAGTCACATTCTGATATAATAAACTTAATGAGTTTTGGTTCGGAAAAGAAATGTATAAACCATTTTCATGCTTCTTCTATATCGTGGAATTATTGAGACTCTTGCTAAATAATTAAAAATTAATAAAAACATAATTAAATCAGAATTTTATGTTAGATTCCTTAAATAAATAAAAAGATTTCATCGGCTTAAAAAATTTACAAAAGGGGAAACATTTTAGAAATTAAACTTTTTTGTATTACATTTTTAAGGAAATCTCCAAAATATTGAACTCTTCAACTAAAGTTTCTACTTTTTTTTAGGAAGCTACACGGAACTACAGGGCGGCAACATTGTATTGCCAGCGGGTTATAGCTCTATATTGCGACCAATGAGCGCACAAATACCCAAAGGATCCATTCTGACAAAGTGTCCGGTGAAAAAGATACACTGGAAACGAAAAAAGACATTTACCGGACTGGAAACCGTTGATGAGCACTCGGAAAACGAGGATTCAGATGATTCCGAGAAGACCGTCACGGAGGTACCGACGGCCGGAGGTGACGCCCAACGAGGTACCTCAATCGAGTCAAATGCCAGCAGCAATTGTGATTACACGCCCGAAGGCGCCGTTCGTGTCGACTGCGAGAACGGTCAAATCTTTCATGCCGGTCATGTGATATGCACCATACCGTTGGGCGTGCTAAAGCATACACATAAGACTCTCTTTGACCCGGAGCTGCCGCACTACAAACAGGAATCCATTGAGAATCTCATGTTCGGCACTGTGGACAAAATATTGCTCGTTTACGAACGTCCATTTCTCAGCGCGGACATCTCGGAGGTAATGCTACTCTGGGATGATGAGGAGCACGAGGCAATTACGGAGGAGGAGCGCGCCTCAGAGGCTTATCTTAGCAAGAATTGGTTTAAGAAAATCTATTCATTTGCCAAGATCACGGATACGTTGCTCCTTGGCTGGGTATCTGGTCGCGAGGCCGAGTATATGGAGACCCTGCCACATGAAACTGTAGCTGAAAAATGTACGGAAATTTTGCGCAACTTTCTGCAGGATCCCTATGTACCCAAGCCCAAGTTGTGTGTGTGGTAAGCTGACATTGAAACAAGAGTTGAGACCAATTTTCCATTATATCTCTTTAAATATATTTAGCACGAGTTGGAAAACGCAGACGTATACGGGCGGCGCATACACCTCAATTCCTGTGGGAGCGACACAGGAGGATATTGAGAATCTGGCGCAACCTCTTTACGCCACACCGCAGGCTATGAAGGTAATTCCAGATCGTATATCTTAAACTTATCCTTTCTTTACCCAAATGATTCTGATCTCTTTTGCAGCCCGCGATTGTATTTGCCGGCGAGCATACGCATTCCAGTTTTTACTCCACCGTACACGGCGCCTATTTGAGTGGACGGACGGCGGCACAGTATTTACTGGCGAATGACGAACCCGATGAGATTATCATGGAATCCGATGGCAGCGATTTAAGCGCCTGGATGCAGGGAATCGCCCTGGACTGAGCTGATAAACGACAACAATTCATTATTTATGTATTATAAACTAAACTTATTTATGTCTATTTTATCATTTGTATATTTACTTTAAATCTATTATTTATCGCTTTTTTTTAGCTAGTGATATTACGAATTGTGTTTTGTGCATTTTTTTAAAATAATGTAAGATGTCCTTTGTTGCTTTTCCGTATCAGATACTTATTAAATCTAGCAATTGTTTTTAAATCGCATCAATTCGTTCAATAATCTCCGTGCACGCCCAGCTTTCACTGTAACATTTAAAAACTATCGAGAATGTGCACAAAATGAAATTGTTTAGATGATAATTAACTAAAACAAACGCCTATTTTTATAAATTCATATTAAATATAGTCGAGAATTGAGTTAGGTTGGCAGGATGATAAAATTCAGGAGAAATGGTACCAAACCAAAAATAAAAGATAAATAAATGCAACAAATTGTAAATTGAAATGTAACTTAATGTATTGTTAATGTTAACTATTTTGCTAACTAAATTATGCATTAGTTAAATCTTTAAGACAAGCTAAACAAAGCAAGAGAATGATGATATTAAACATAATAACATCCAAATATTTGTCATTTATATAATGAAACTTTATTTATTTTAAAACTTGTGCGCATAAAAATAATAAATGAACACGCTAAATTGCCAGATATGTATTTATTTTTGTTGACAACTTTTAAGACAAAATAAAAGCTGCACGTTTCGTGGACCTTGGCATAGTTTTAGAAGAAAAATACTAATAAATAGCAAATATAGCTCTAAATTCACATGAGTTCACTCGGCCCCCTTTGAGACCGCTACTTAGCTGCAGCTGCCCATGTGCCTTCGATAGCTCAGTTGGTAGAGCGATGGACTGTAGTTCGGCAATTGCAAAATAGACATCCACAGGTCGCTGGTTCGACTCCGGCTCGAAGGATTTTTTGACTTGGTTTTTAACTTTATTTTTATATATCAAAGTAGTCGTTTCAACATTATTAGTTAAATATTTGAATTTATAAATGTAATCAAGTTGTTTAAAATTTTGGTTTATTACATTCTTACAAAATTCACAAGTTGTCTAGCGCTATTCAGATACATTTTCTGTGGAGTCATTTAATAGATATTGAGGAATAAATGCAATAAAATCATTTAAAAAAAAGTAAGAAACAAAAAAATGAACTAATCATATTCCTTCGAGCCGGAGTCGAACCAGCGACCTGTGGATGTCTATTTTGCAATTGCCGAACTACAGTCCATCGCTCTACCAACTGAGCTATCGAAGGCGCACAAACCGCGAGGCCAAATCTCTATTTGAAAGCTAACTGTAAATAGACGACAGCTTTTGTATTTAACATTCAACAAGTTTGTTTGCTACAAAAAAAAAGCTTTGTCCATAGCAGAGAGTAAAATTTGGGCTTGAAAGCACTAGTGATAACTTCACGTACACATTTCCATCTCTTTTCAGCTTACAGCAAATAAAGCTTACGCTTCAATTTCAAGGCAATTTTTGTGTGAAAGTGACTGCGACGGCAACGTCGCTTTAGGCAGACAGAATTGCTCCCATACAAGTCCAAATCAACAGCAACGGCAGTTTGGTTTCATTCGCCGGCTGCAACGGTTCATTGTTGTTGAGATTAAAACAAGTGTCAACATCAAGAAAACTTAGGTTAACACAACGGCAACATTATTGTCAGTCGTTTGTCGAAATAGAAGTGTCAGCCTTTGGTTAAAAAAGAACAATCTATTCAATTCAACAACAAGACGAATCGTTGTCAAGATGTCGTATCACAAGCCAGAAGCTAAAACCGTTCAGGATTTGAAAGATGTTGCGCATAAATTGCGTATTCATTCCATTAACGCCACGGAGGCCTCCAAATCTGGGTAAGTGGCAACTGGTAGCGATCACATCATTTAGAATGGCATGGAAAAGTTGTGCACCTTGCACTTGTTGCGCGATCGTGCGACGACGAACGCAACGACCGGCAAAGGTGACCCCCGGCTTAAGGCTCCGAAGCCACGTGTTTCGTCCAATGCAACGCCGTGCCGTAAAGCACGTTTTTTTTATACATTTGCAGTAAGCTCACACACACGCATGCATAACTTTTGTCTTAATACTGATAAGATGCGTGCAGTTATTTAGCATTCTCTTGTTAATTTACTTAATTTAAAATTAACCTTCGCTGACCTTGAGAAATGTTATACTTCATTTATTGTAAATTTTGAGCATATTCAATTCTCACACACACACACACACAGTCATAGCGGCGCTTCAAACAAAGCTCTTTGAAACTTTGCTAATGGTTGGCAACGCGTGAGCAAAGCATGTTTGTTGTTTTGATAGCGCAGTTGGAAAAGGCCAACAACTACAAATGTTAAAGCCCCAACATAAATTAAATTAGGCTGTTATTAATTGTGCAGTTGGCAACGCATAACAAAAATTTATTCACCTGTTTCTGATTCGTTCAGTTGGCAACGCAACAAACACCATTTATGTGATGGGCTGACGTTTTTATAACCCTGCAATTAACTAAATGTTAGATAACTAATGTAGTTAAATGCATATAAAGTACTATATCCAAATGGATAACTATTCTTTATCACTTTACGCGGCTAAACGACTGATAAGCGCTGCTTCATTTACAGTCAGTCTATTAATTGTTTTGACGAAAATAATGATTTTCTAGGTTTAATTATTTTTAAACATAATGAAATCCATTGTCCATAACTATTTTTTTTTTTAAATAAAATAAAAATGACCTTATTTTTTCTTTGTCAAAACAATTACTCTACTAACTGTTTGTATGACCTCTGTTGTGGGGTGCAACAGATAACCTACAGTTGGTCGGTTAGACAGAGGTGATTATACTGGTTCTCAAGTGTTTTCACGATTATTCTTTGGGAAAACTGATAAATTCAAATGTCGCTCTCACCTTCATTAGTTCTTTATAAACATTTGAATCTTTTGTGGAAACTTTTGTGCGAATTGGAGAAGCAATCGAAAGATTTATTTATGCAAAGCAAGCGCAAATTTCGGACCGGTTTCGGCTTGGAAACCTACACGAAACGTGTCTACGATAAGGCCTATTTATATACAAATACCAATACATACATATATGGATAAACATATATACATACAAATGTGGCTGGTAAGACGAGCCCCCTGTCTGGGTGTAATTCAGTGTTGTCAACTTCTGTCAGGGAAAAAAGCTTATAGGGAAGAGAAAGTCGAAAATAAGCTTAAAAAATCTGTTTATATACATTTTTTATTTTTATTATTTGATTATAGTTTTTTTTAAATTATATAGTTTATTATTAATTTTTTTTTTATTATTTATTTTATTATTATCTTTTTTATTATCATTTATTTTAAATTTTTTTTATTAATTATTTAATTTTTGTATTATTTTTTTTAATATTTCGTTTTATTTTATAGTTTGGAGCCAAAATATTTTTAGTGGTATTTTAGAATTATCATTTTTTTTAATAAATGAAAACACACCATTGTAAAATGGTTCTGAATATGTATTGTTTTAAAAATGAATAATTTTTAAATTTTGACATAATTATAATGGGTATGTTAAGGATTTTAGAAAAATTTTTCATGAGAAAGTAATTTTTTTTTTTCAAAACTGTCCCTTGCGATTATTTTGCAATAAGGGGTCGGTATATTAATTTTTGCCAGAAGAAAAACAAACAATATTTATCCAGAATTTCCGATGACGGATAAAATTTATGTGACGGATAAATAGCTGTCCTAGCAAACCTGGTGTAATGTTCATTCAGCATTCTCTCTTTGATTCTGCATTTGTAAACATTCCCAGACTTTAATATGTAATATAATACTCCAGTGGCAACTTGTGGCTTCCCCTTCTCTTGGATTTTGGCTCAGTGCCAGCGAAGAATCCTGAAATAAAACTCAATTCTTTACCCTCTTCTCCTTGCAGACATCCAACATCATGCAGCTCTTTGGCGGAGATCATGTCTGTGCTGTTCTTCCAGCAGATGCGTTTGAACCTGAAGCATCCACGTGATCCATCCAGCGATCGTTTGATCTTGTCCAAGGGACACGCTGCTCCCATTCTATACGCCGCCTGGGCAGAAGCTGGCCTCTTCCCGGTGGAGGAGCTGAAGAACTTGCGCAAGATCGATAGCGATCTGGAGGGTCATCCGACACCACGTCTGAATTTCATTGATGTGGGCACTGGATCTCTGGGCCAGGGTGTTGCTGTGGGCGCTGGCATGGCCTATGTGGGCAAGAACTTTGATAAGGCCGACTATCGCACCTATGTGGTGGTGGGTGATGGTGAATCCGCCGAGGGATCTGTTTGGGAATCGCTCCACTTTGCCGGACACTATGGACTTGACAATCTGTGCGTGATCTTCGATGTTAATCGTCTGGGACAGTCGGAGGCCACTTCGCTGCAGCACAAGATGGACGTGTATCGGGATCGTCTAGAGGCCTTTGGCTTCAATGCGCTCGTTGTCGATGGACATGACATCGAGGAGCTGTGCAAGGCACTCCACTGTGCGGAGAGCACAAAGAACAAGCCCACGGCCATCATTGCCAAGACGCTGAAGGGCAAGGACTTTCCCCAGATCGAGGATAAGGATAACTGGCATGGCAAGCCGCTTGGCGATAAGGCAGCCACCGTGATCAAGCATCTGGAGGGATTAATTGTCAGCCCGAATGTGAGGATGACACCTAAGAAGCTCTGCAAAATGGCCATGGCTCCTGAGGTGGACATTAACAATGTGAAGCTCTGCTCCTCGCCCAACTACAAGCTGGGAGATCAAGTGGCCACCCGCTTGGCCTATGGTACGGCTCTGGCCAAGATTGGTGCCGATAACGATCGTGTGATTGCCCTCGATGGCGACACAAAGAACTCGACGTATTCGGACAAGTTGCGCAATGCTTACCCAGAGCGTTATATTGAGTGCTTCATTGCCGAACAGAATCTGGTGGGTGTGGCCATTGGTGCCGCCTGTCGTCGTCGCACGGTGGCCTTTGTCTCGACATTTGCGACGTTCTTTACGCGTGCCTTTGATCAGATACGCATGGGTGCGATTTCCCAGACGAATGTCAACTTTGTGGGATCCCATTGCGGCTGCAGCATTGGCGAGGATGGTCCCTCCCAGATGGGTCTGGAGGATATGGCCATGTTCCGCACTATTCCCGGCAGCACCATCTTTTATCCTTCGGATGCGGTGAGCACGGAACGTGCTGTTGAACTGGCGGCCAATACCAAGGGTGTCTGTTTCATTCGCACATCGCGTCCAAACACTGCTGTCATCTACAACAACGATGAGCAGTTTACCGTTGGACGTGGCAAGATTGTGCGACAGAAGCCATCCGATGAGGTGCTCCTCATTGGAGCCGGCATTACGCTTTACGAGTGCTTGTCGGCCGCCGAGCAGCTGGAGAAGGAGTGCGTAACGGCCCGTGTCATTGATCCCTTCACGGTGAAGCCTCTGGATGTCGACCAGATTCTGGAGCAGGGCAAACAGTGCGGCGGCCGTATTGTTGTTGTCGAGGATCATTACCAGTAAGTGCCCCCAGTTTGATCCTTTGATCTTAGTAGCTAAAATATCATCTCCTCCTCCAGGCAAGGTGGACTTGGTGAGGCTGTGCTTAGCGCTCTGGCCGAGCATCGCAACTTCGTGGTGAAGCATCTGTTTGTGCCCACTGTACCCCGCTCTGGACCACCCGCTGTCCTCATCGACATGTTTGGCATCTCGGCTCGCAACATTGTCTGTGCCGTCAATAGCATCCTCAAGAAGTAGATGATGACAACGTTGTAACAACGTTCCTTGCACTTAACCACAATATATTATCAACATATTGTCCATTCCCTCATTTGTTTAATAACTACTTTTTGTTATATTCCAAATAAAAAAATCTCCATTTCGATACAGGTAGACATTGATTTGTTGTTATTTAAAGACAAAACTGAGAGAAATATCTCTATTTTAGTTGTAATAGATTTTTCACATTTTAATTGAGGTAGTATCTTTAATATTATTTGGAAAAAAATATTCCTTATAAATTATAAGTTATAATCTTATACTCTTTAGGGAGAGTTAAGGAAGCAAGCCTGTTTTTAGCACACGCAAAAAAATCTATTTAAATGCTTAAATGAGAGAAGGTATAGTATAATGATTAAGAACCACAGCGAAAATTGTCATTTTGTTATTCATTTTGTAATGAAACATTTAAACATAACATAACTTTAAACTAATTTACATTCTCTTTTTAATGGATAATACAAACTTAAATTGATTAAGAACATATCTTTAATCTTATTCAGATTAAACGCATACTAATATATTCAGATTCGCAACCTAACTATTAAACATTTGACTTCAAATATTGTCATGTCATCGATATCATTATCTATTTTAAAGATATTTCATATTTTTTAATAACAATTTTAAAGAACTCTATTTTCGCTCGACATTATTCAAACAAAGTTCATTGTTACCTAAGGTTGAAAGTTGACAATCAAAATTAGGGACCACATTGAAGATTTTCATTTCGATATTGCGTTTCTTGTTATTTGAATGTTATCCTGACAGAAATATTTGAATTCTATTATGAATAGATAGTTTACACTTCAAACGAGACAATATCTTTAGGCTTAAAATATAAGGTAAACTTAAGAATCAAAGTTTTTTGATTTTTGAAATTAGAAAAATATTTTACGTGTAGTATATTTTAATATCGAGGTGTCTTAGATTTTCGAAACTGGATAGTTTTGGAATATAGTAGTATATTCAAATATCGTCATTTTCATAGAAAGCGAAACCAACCGAAAATCTCATAAAAATGCATTGAGATTTTCGGTTGGCTTCGTTTTCTGTGGCACCCCTGATTATCGATGTAGAGATAAATTTTTTTAAAATTATCTTATATTCTTTGGTGATCATTTAAGAAGAGTCTATATTAGCTTAGCACATGCCGAAAAGTTTTTTCATATCTCTCACGCTGAGCCCATTGCTGCTGGACCTAGAAGCTTGACTATCATTGCTTAGGACCACATTGGCGATTTCCATTTTGTAATCCTGCAATGCCTTGATGCGCTGCTCCACCGTGTCCCTGCACATGAACCGATAAATATATGAGGTTTTCTTTTGACCATAACGATAAATGCGATCCTGCGCCTGACGTTCCAGCTGTGGATTCCAATGTAAATCGACAAGAAGCAAATGATTGGCCACATTCAGATTGAGTCCTACGCCGCCGGCTGTCAACGAGAGCAACAGGATGCGCTTATTGTTGTATAACTTATTAAATTCGCTGAGCGTTTCTGTGCGTTGCATGGCATCCATTTTGCCATTGAAATCAAGTGTTTCGTGGCCAATAGAAGACAAATGCTGCTTGATCACAGATAAGAAACTTGTCCACTGCGAGACGACAATGATTTTATCGTTTGTCTCCTGGAGCAGCTTTTCCAGCGTGGAAAATACCAATTTACATTTGGCAGACGCGCGTTCAAATTCAAATATCGGATTACTTGGACGGAGTAGCTTCATGGCCGTTTCCATATTTATTGTATCATCTTGTTTCTCATTTGCGTCCTCTTCCTTCTTATCCTTTTCATTTTTGACGCTTTTCTTGTCATCTTGAAGTAAATCTTCCTCCAACCTATCGAAATTCAGATCCCCAGGCTTTTCATTCTCCACGCCGTCTTCCTCATCACTTTCGGACTCGTCCATCTGACCAGAAAGCATCTAGTAAAGGGAAAGCATTAAAGAGATGTCATTTTTAAACGAAGTAATCAGACCTACCTTCACCATGAGACCAGGATGACAGCAGAATTGTCGCAATCGCAACAAAAGAACCAATATAACAATGCCTTTGACACGCACCCGCGGATTGTAGCCAATGGAGCGCAGGAAATTTTCATACATATCATGATATTTACTGTCAATTTCATCGACAATAAAGTTGGGTCTACGATCATTAGCATAATAGTAAAGATCTTCGTTGTTCTGTTCACGTTGCTGAACAAATTGTGCAAAGATCTTCACGGATATGGCGGAGAGTATTTTATAGACACTTATTTCTGGCGGCGAGAGGATCACATCGATGAGCTTTATATGCAATGGCGGCAATGGAGGCATCTCACCAGATGCCTGCAATTGCAACTTGGTCCGACGCAGCATCAAAGGCTTAATGAGGTAGCTCATGCGACGGTGACCGGCGAGACCTTCGTTGAGGTGGCGACGCCACTGCTGCAGATCCGTAAAGTTTGGTACATTTAGGAATTTAAGCAGAGCAAAGCAATCCAAGGCGCGATTCTGAATCGGCGTGCCGGTTAACGCCCAATGGCATTTGGCCTTAATGGCGGACACGGCCTGACAGCAGGCGGTCTTTGTGTTACGTATTATATGCGCCTCATCCAGGATTAGGCGATCCCACTCAAAGCTGAACAGCCAAGAGGCGCTACCAAAGCGATTGTATTCGGAAACGGCAGTGCTGTACGAAGTGATCACCATGTCCATGCGACGGAATTTGGACAGTTCTATGCAACGACGACGATCGGCTCCATGATAGATATGCACCTTGAGAGCATTCTGATTGACCTTGGTGACAGCCTCGTCAGCCCATTGAGACATCACGCTCATGGGAGTGATGATTAAGGTGCCCCCGCTAATGTTCCTTCCTGGATTCGATAACAGGAAATCCTCATCGTCATCGTCATCTTCATCTGCCTCAGGTGGCAGATATTCCCGCTTGGGAGGCAATACTGGAGTCTCATCCTCGCTGTCACTATCATCAAATATTCGTATGCGTTTCAATGGCGACTGTTGATTCTTGTGAAGCTGCAATTGTTGCTCAAACGATTTTTTATAATCAAATTGATTTTTAGCAACTGGATTTTTCTTTTGTTTCTTCTCATTGCTAGCCAGGATTAACGCAATCATGCTCAACGTTTTCCCCAAGCCCATGTCGTCGGCCAAGATACCGCCACTTATTTTCTGACTCTCGCGCCACATCAGCCACCTAAGTCCCACCTCCTGATGATGCAGTAACGACACCGTAAGCGCTTTTGGCTGTCCTGAAAACTCTGCTGCGCTGGGCGGCGGTCCTTCCGGTTGAAATAGTGTCTGTAATCAAAATTATCTTTTTTAACAAGTCTTCTTTCTTCATTAAATAGTAAAATCCTGCTTGGTATAAATCATATATAACAGTTATAAGTTAGAAAATAAAAATTACCATATCTTTAAATTTGTATTCAAAAATTGAAATTTTGAATTTAAAATAAAAATCACGTGATGTCATGATTTTGGTAAAACGAGATATTAGATATAAGAATGCTTAAAAAATTAAAATATTTAATCAAAACAGGTTCGATTTCAAAGGAGATCTATTAAAATATACAAATATTTCAAATTAAAATCGAAGTTAGTTTGAAAAATGAGACTTCACCGAAACATAATATAATTTACTTCCTTATTGATCCGAAACTAACTGTTATACATGAATCGGTTGAATCGATGTTTTAAGTATAATAAAAGTATTGTTTCGATTAGGGTTTTAATAACGGTTAACAATTTAATCGGTAAAATATCGGTTAGAGATTACGTTTTCTTGATTTATAGTCATTTTATTTTCCATAATTTCTGAACGGTTTTTTTTTAATAAGAACGATCAGTTGGAATTGAACGCAAGACCTCTGTAAGAGTATCAAAGATAACCTTCTTTCTTTTACATATATTTAGTTAAAGTTATTTTGTCTTGCGATTTAGAAAAAGCTCTTAACTCCTTATTTGTTCCTATACTCGCGTAATTTTGTACCATTTATATTCTTCTCTTTACTCACCTTTAGGCCGGATATAATGTTGGATTTATGTTGATAAAACTCGGCCACAGATCCCTCCGCCTTATGGCGAAATCGATTGACGCCCGCATACAGATGTGCCCAACTGGGCTTCTCATCAGTTTCCAACAGAGTTCCTGCCTCTAACTTATCCGTGTGATCTTGACCTTCTGTTCTCAGATTATCCATATATTGCGACATTAGTTCGAGGCGTTCATTCAGTTTGAGTACTTCCTTTTCAGCTTGCAGCAGCTCTTTTTTATCCTTGCCTTGGCTTTCCAGTTTAACACGTTGCTTTTCAGCGAAAATCGTCTCCTGGACAAGTGCATCGAAATTGGCCTTCTCTCTGTCGTAAATCTCGTCGCTCACATAGATGGCATTCTCATCGCTGGCATAGTCAGCTTTAAGGCCTGCCTCTTCTAGAAGAGATGGACCTGGTTTCTCCTCTTTAATTTCACTCTTACAAACTGCAATTGACGGCAACGAATTGTTCTCTTCGTCTTTCGGTTCAGGTTTGATCCTTCCAAGTGAGCTATCGTAAGCATCATAATAATTGCTGTCACCGGGGTATATTGGACTATCGGGAATTTCCACAATTGATTTATCATCTTCCCTTGATGTAGATAACATGCAATTGGGTTCATCCTTGATCTCTAACAATATACAGTCGTCTTTATCAGCATTATTGCTGCCACCGATATATATTGGACTGCCAGGAATTTCCACAACTGATCCATCAGTCTCATAGCTTGTGCTTAAGCTATTCCTTGTCGTAGAGGAGCTGGGTTCATCCTTGATCTCGTTCAATAAACAATCATCATCAATTTTTATGCGGCTAACGTATATTTGGCTGCAGGGAATTTCCACAACGGAGTCATCGCTGTCACCTTTTAGTAAGATTGATGTTAATGTTAATAATAATAACTATAAGAAACGTAATACACACTATCAAATATCTCGTAAACTGTTGAATTTGTATTTTGAGAACCTCTGCTGTGCATTTTCTTGAGTTGTAACGGCGATGCTGCATCTTTTTCAAATTCTTATATTATCTATAGTGAACACCAAATTATTGCATTAACTAATAGTTACCTTTCACTTGGGACATTGGGCGAGATATACTTAAAAAAAAAAAACAAAATAGAACTCGAACGAATTTCGCAACTTTTAAGAACACCCGGATATGCTGTAGTGTGACCAAGTTGCGAAAACGTGAAGATATCTAAGAATCGATTGGCGATAACATTCGATATTTTTCTATGCCTTTATTGTTTTCTCTAGATGGCAACCTTATCAGAGTAGACATTTTAAAAAAATATTTACAGCTACTTTAAATGAAAATAAATTCGCGCGTAAATTATTGCGTGTAGCGTCTCCTTTCGCTTAAATGTAAATATGTCCAGCAACAGCGAGGAGTACGATAGCGACGAAGAGGAATTGGCCGCAAGTCGCTCTAGAGGTGAGACAATAAATGTGACCACATGAATTATGTACAAGTACAACGAAAACTGTGATTTTCGTAAGGTGGCTTCGCAAGTCGCAGTGACATCTCTGGTTTTAGTGACAGCGAAGATGAGGAGGAGGATGAGCTGGATCAGCGTGGTCTGTCACCGCGCACATTGATGAGTATAACAGGTGTGCGACCACCGGACATGAGCGATGATTCCAGTGAGATAGACTACAGCGATGAGGAGCAATCTGTGGTCTTTAGTCCAGGCAATGCCAGTGCGGATGAAACCTACGACGAGGATGTGGAACGCGAAGAGGCAGCAGCAGAGCGTTATCGCCGGGCAACCGATGACAATGCCCTCTCGCCGTACAACTCGACACAATTTGTGGAGGATTCGCTGTTCCCGACACTGTCTCCAATCGCTAAGAAGCACCAAAGGCACAGGTCTCCCAGAAACGATTCATCTGACAGTGATGTGCTCTTATTAAGCAATAAGAAGACAACCATTGAAATTCCCAGCAGTTCCGACAACGACGATAGCTACAAGGAGAATGTTTTGGCGCCTCCAACGCGCAATCGCAAATCTCGTGACAATTCGCCACACAGTGGAGCAAGTGCTCCAAGGGTCAAGCCTAGGAAGTTGGTGCAGCCCACCATTAAGGCTGCAATCAAGAAGGTCACGCCCACCCAGAGAGTGTCGCCTGATTTCTATGAGAAGGAGTCCAAAAAGTTGAGTGATTTACATGGCGAGTTGAAGGAGGCTCTCAAAATGTACGAGAAGGTGTCTCACAAGCTGCCCGACAAGGGTATACAGATCCGAAAGCGTGTCGAGGGATTGCAACAGGACATTGACATCAAGTCAAAGTATCTGCAAGGTCTTAAGATAAAGGAGGAGGTGCCCAAAATAAAGCTAAACAAAGCAAGGAAATCTGAACAGGATACGCCCGACTGGGATCAGCTGTCGGCTGGAGTGAATCGTATTCAGCCCACAAATGCAACTGCCAAGGGAATGGCCACTTTCAATGCACAGAAGACACTCACTTTGGACTCCCTCAAGGTGCGTTTGTAGTGTCTATTGATTCTCTATTATCCTCCTTCGTTATGATGAGTTTGTCTAGAACGGATATCTGAGATGCGTGTCTCAACTGATGGCGCCTGGGCACGAGTTACTGTGCGGGCGCTCTTCAAGGAGTACGCCCTGATTAGAAGTCGCACCTTGCTAAACTGAACACATTACTTAATCGTAATCTCTTGGTTTAAGTTAAGCCTTTATTAATGCCTTTGCTTTTTACAGGAGCTGCACGGATCACTGAAGGGTTGTCCTCGAGCTAATGTGCTGGCCAATGATCCACCTGGCCTAAAGGTTAAGTTAATGGATCACCAAAAGCATGCGCTGGCCTGGATGACATGGCGTGAACAGCAGCGTCCATGCGGTGGCATCTTGGCCGATGATATGGGTCTTGGCAAGACTCTAACCATGATATCCCTTGTGCTCGCTTGCAAGACTCGCCAGGGAAGCGGCGCTGGCGCCAATTCCGCCAGCAGCGACGACGAAGACGGAGACAGGGGCAAGAATCGCAAAAGCAACGGAGGCTGGAAATCGAAGGGTCGCAAGGTCAGTAAATTTGAAGTTCAATTCAGAGGTCGCAAATATAGCTCAACACTTAGAAATCGAAACCATCCGAAAATAACCCATTCTGCTTTATGTTTTCTGCAATTTACTTTTTCACACAGCTCTGAATTTACTGAAAGTATTTATTTATTTTTTTAAATAATAATCAGGAACCGTAAATAATGATAATAATTGGTAAAGAAAATCGTAATCGTCTATTATTTTGCTCTCTACAAGCAGATATTTATTTTTTTACAAGAGTGTTTTTTACAATTGTTATCGCCAGACACTTTTAGGATATCGTTCAAAAGCAGAGTATTCATTTTATTATTTATTGAAAAATTGTGTGGATTTTTGCTTGCGACCTCCGATAAAACTTCCAATAATTTTCAGTTTTTAACTTAATACCTATAAATTTTATAGGAAGCTTACAATGGTGGCACCTTGGTGGTTTGTCCCGCAAGTTTGCTGCGTCAGTGGGAGGGTGAGGTCAGTTCAAAGATGTCGCGTCCACGGCTCACAGTCTGCGTCCATCATGGCACTAATCGTGAGACAATAGCTAAACAGTTGTCCACCTTTGACATGGTTGTCACCACTTACAATCTAGTGGCACGAGATGTTCCCAGTAAGGGTGCACTGTATGGTGTCAAATGGAGGCGCATCATTCTGGATGAGGCTCATGTTGTGCGCAACCACATGGCGCAGTCATCGCAAGCTGTCAGTGCACTGCGGGGCAAGTTTCGTTGGGCACTCACTGGAACTCCCATTCAGAACAAGGAACTTGATGTCTATGCGCTTTTAAAGTTTCTGCGATGTTCTCCCTTCGATGATTTGGCTACATGGAAGACGTGGATCGACAACAAGAGCAGCGATGGCCAGGAGCGTCTCAATCTGCTGATGAAATCATTAATGCTTCGTCGCACCAAGGCCCAACTCCAATTGGATGGCAAACTAAACAATTTGCCCAAAAAAGAGATTCGTTTAATGGAAATGAGTCTTGATACCGATGAGATGAATGTATATCAAAGGGTTATGACATACTCTCGCACATTATTCGCCCAGTTTCTGTTCCAACGAGCTGAGAAGGATTCCGATGCGAACTTCATCAAAGATTCACGCAAGCCGACATACAATCAGATTAAGGATCCCAATGGTGCCTATTTCAAAATGCACGAGAAATTCGCGCGCATGGCTGGACAAAGTAAGGAAGTCAAATCCCACGAAATATTAGTGCTCTTATTACGACTCCGTCAAATATGCTGTCATCCTGGACTTATAGATGCTGTAACTATATTAATATTTATATCTTAAAATATATCTGGTTATGTTATCAAATAAAACCTATTTCAGATGTTGGAGGACGACGCTGGTAAAATGGATCATGGTGGTAGAAATAACTATACACCGGAAATAGATCTGTTGGCACAGCTTAAAAAGATGGATATCAACAACAACGGCGGCTCCTCACGTCGCTCGTCCGCCGGAGTTGATGAGGCGCGTCTGGCCAAGGCATCACAGAATGTATTGAAGCGCAGTAATCCAGTATTTAATCTAAAACGTCCATCTTCAAAAATGCATAAAGTTATGGAAATACTAAAGACATCCGTGCTGAAAACAAAGGATAAGGCAATCGTTGTTTCCCAATGGACATCGGTGCTTGATATTATGCGGGACATACTGAAAAGGGAGAAACTAGTTACATTGTCACTGAATGGCTCCATTCCCGTCAAGGATCGTCAGAGTATTGTAAATGAGTTCAACGATCCCCACAATCCAAAGCGCATTCTGTTGCTATCCCTAACAGCTGGTGGTGTTGGACTCAATTTAATTGGTGCCAATCATTTGATTCTGTTGGATCTACACTGGAATCCACAGTTGGAGGCCCAGGCCCAAGATCGTATTTATCGCGTTGGCCAAAAAAAAGATGTGATCATTTATAAGCTGGTGTGTGTAGACACCGTCGAGCAGCGGATAAAGGCTTTACAAGATCGCAAACTGGAACTTGCTGATGGTGTATTAACGGGCAAAGTTAGCTCCAAGCTTTCCATCGATGACCTAAAAGGTCTCTTTGGAATGTGATGTCACATATGTTTAGTTATTTATTTACTAGTCTTAAGACAATTGCTGTGAACTGATATCGAATGTACTAAGTGTAGGTTTTAAGTGTTTATTTCTTTAAGTTTAATTTGCGCGTTATCTTTGTCACATTATATTTTACTTAAGTGGAGTTTTATACATTAAAAAAATAAGAATCTGTTAAATTAAAACCACAAATTTTATAAAACAAAATAATTGTTTTAATGAAAAGAACGATAATTTAGTCTATTTGCAGCAAAAATGGTGGTTGAATTAAGATACCTAAATATGGAGAATACGTTAGGTTCGAATTGTGTACACACAGTTGATCACAATAGACAACAAGAAACAGCTGGCAATTTGCCGCGTTGCCAACTATGTTAAAGTAAAGAAATTGCGCCACAGTCGACATTCGTCATGCAAATGTATTTTGAACAAGGGAAATGTATTTTGATAAGTATACATAAAATTTAAATTCTTATTAAATTAATACTAAGGCTGTTTACATATGAACTCGTTCACCTTGGTTTCATTTTCCTTTATGAATTTTGTTTTAAAATCCTTCGTATTCTTTTCTATATTATTTTTGACAACAGTACCAAAAATTCTGAGAAATTGATCTACCTGTAAGCAATTACAAGAGTTAATATGATAGTTAGATGCCAGCGTACAGTACTTACAGTCATATCTTTTTCCGAGCAACTCATTTTAACGAATTCACACTGTGGCGCATGTTTCAGATGCTCCTTCCAGGGATCGTCGTCTGACTCCCAGCCGTCAAGCGTTTTGCCGCACACAAAACATGTAGCTGTATCGTTCTCGCGTTTTGTGCCCGTCCAGTAGAATCCCGCCTCTGCCATCTACACAATAGTTTGTTTATTAAACAATGTTCATTATAATAAATACGAATGATATTATGCTTGCCTTTGCAATGCTGCATGCTGAGCTCGCAGGAAAGGGCCAGTCGTCAAAACTCTCAACGCGACTCACTTCTAGCACATGCAGCTTGCTAAATGCCTCCAATTTTTTGTCGTTCATTGCAGTAGTTGCTCAATCAGATCTTTTTAGTACAATAATATTTTTTCTCACACAAAAAAACAACAAAAGCTGGAGCGCGTCGTTTTTGACTGCGCATTCTTACACTCTGGAAGGTTGCCACCCGGTCCAAAGGCTGCCAGCCTGCAAAATTTTCCGATGTGGCAGTATGTACCATTTTAATCAAATTGCACACGATTAGTTATCTTTTTTTTTTGTTTAACAATTTTGCACGCAATTAAAGCTACTTTTCGGATTATTTCCCAGCCAGAAACATATATTTTTCTTCAAAAAAGTTGGCAGCAGTGGTGTGAAACACTCTTTCGGCCCAAAGGCTGCCACCCAGCAAAATGTTCTGATCTGGCAAAGCTTACCATTTTAGGTATTCAAATTAAAATTTTAACGAGTTTGCAAAATTATTGGTAATGAACTAAAGAAAGTATATATTTGAATTGTGCGCTTTCTCACTGAAAAACAACGTTATCGAAATTCAACTTAACAGAAATAACTGCAGCAACAATAACAACATACTAATTTTACTAACAGCGATATTTTATTCCTGCACATGATTGCTATCGATAATTGAGATCGATACTGCGCCCTGTCAAAGTATCAAATGCGCGATACATAAAAATACTAACCGTTTCTTTTTAAAATAACTTGCTGTTGCATAACATTTTTTCGTTATATTTGCAATTTTCCGTTTACTTAATAAATAATCCCTACACTAAGAATCAATTAGTTACATATCTAAGCAAAATAAAGAATTGTTTCCAAAACACGTAAAATTTAAGAATATACTTTTTTCCAATGCACTCACTTCCATTGTACTGTTAGGACTAACAGGGTTTCTAATGTCATTGCCCGAAGGCTGCTGATAGCATATCACCATATCACACTTGCCCCTGCTTTCCCGTGGCCAATGTGCGTCGCTGCATTCACAATTTGCGGTTGCCGTGCTACGTATGTATGTATGTATGTATCTGTGTGCAGCACGGGAGTTGATTTGGTTTTTATTGGATTTAAGCGATCATCGTTCAATTTATAGACATCAAATGGCATTTTTTACTGCCCAAGCCATTTGGACTTTTATGCATTTGATTTGGATACAAATAAAAAAAGAAAACAAAATAAGCAAACACAAGCAAATAAATTGGATTTTGTTTTGCCATGCAAATTTGTTGCTGCTATCAGCTGAATTTGTCCAGAACTTGGACTCACCCGTTTTTTAATCACGTGAATAACTAAACCAAAACTGAGTTGTGTGTGGCATGTTAATGAAGGTGCTTTGTTAGTTCAAACTACGCCGGAATTGACAAATCCACAATGGTCAATCGAAGGCGTCTAGACGTGGGAGTTGAAACCGGACTTGACAGTTGGAGTTGAAAGTGGCTGTATGTACAATGTACAATGTACAACAATCCTTTTGTGCTTGAACCCTTGATGTCAGCTGTATCAATATTGTTACAGTTCATTTTATTTGCCCTCTATAAATAAAGCATTTTATGCAGTTCCCAAAGCATCAGAGCAGCACCCGCAGCGGTAAAGCATATCATCCGGGCTGTTTGCTCTTAAAGTGGGACCTCCTCCTGACCGTATATACTCGTAAATTGGCGTGTTTGTGGGCATTGCCCATTCAATTGGCATTGGCAAAACAGTTTTCCAGCCAACATTTCTGCAGGCCAACTTCATTCAACTCCAACTTTGCATAAAGCCTTCACCATCCCCGTTCAATTTCCCTACTCCCAATCTGTTACAGAATTCAAATTCCAGGAGCTTTTACTTAAAGTGTATCAGTATCATTGATAATTTATGGTGGGCAGTTCCATAGCCATGTAAAAACCTATGACCATGTCATGTAAAGCATTCAGTTTTAAATTTGTACTTAAGCTTCTTGTGGTTTCAATTCGATTGCAAAGATGCATTCAATTAAAAATAAACTAAATCTGGACTGAGAGAAGAATGGCATGCAAATTAAATAAATATTTGTGTTATATGTGTGTGCTACATGTATTATTCGGATAAACTTAGAGTACACTATAACTGTTATGAGAAATAAAAAAAAAAATATTTTTAAATTATTATTTAAAGACTTTAATTGCTCTTAATCAAATTTAATAATTATCTATGATTTTATGTATGGAAAATAAAAAATAGACTTTTAATTTATCAAATAAAAGTTATTTCTTACAAATAAACATTTTTGATAACTTTTAAATTTTTTAATCAAAATAAATGTCTTTAAAAATTCTTACAAAAAATAATTTCAGTTTTAATTATTATACTAAGATTTTTAATACAAATATATTTGTTTTAGAAACTTAGAAACTAGAAACCTATGAAAACAAAGCAAAACTAAAGTACAACTTTAAAAGTTATAGAAAAAAAAACTCAAGCTAGCGAAAGATAAACAATTGAGCCATTTAAGCAACCTGAGTTCTGAGCCTTAGATTGTAACGCTTAAATTGTTTGCTTGGTCAAAATACAGCTTCCTTTAGCTGAGTTTCCCCTGTAAATTGGAGACTGGGTAAGGAACTGGGGCCCAGTTCAAACCGGACAAATGCGAATGAAATTTGTACGCGTGAAGCCGTGTGAAAGTTGTTTCTGCTGCCGACGCAGTCATAAATAAATAAAATTCTACTTATACAAATGTACATATATATTTATGTGTGTGTGTGAATGCATGACTGTGTGTGGCACACAATTTTGCGCATTTTTTTTATTCTTATATTTTTTTTGTTACTTTTTTGCGCTTTCAAAAAAGTTTGAAATGAATTACTTAAGTTGACGGTTCGCTTCGTCTTCGTGGTTTCTTTTCTCATTATATTTTGGTTTTGTTTCCAAGGATACTCTGAAATCATATCTTAATACGTTATTAGAGATTATCTTTGATCGTTGAAGATATAACAGCATACAATTAAAAATGTGTAGCCAAACTCTATAAAATATTCATAGCATAATTTAAATATACAAATTTGTTAGAGTAGTTGAATGTCGTTGAGAGCTAGCTTTTCGTTTTCTGTCATAATTTTTTTTCTTGTTAGTTGTTAGCCAGCAAAAGTTGGCAAGATTTACGTTTGCAATTTGCAGTAGGAAACTGAGAAAAGGCCAAAAAGGGGAGAAGGCAGCACATCAAGTGCAACAAGACTAGAAATAAGGACGAAAACGAAAACGAGAACAGGAACAAAGAATTGTGCCAGTAATTGTCAAGCTATTAATTTATGAAACTAATGCGGGCACTTTCTGACTATAGAGGATTATTATACAGGTTGCGTAAGTCAGCCACAAGTTTTATATAATATAAATAAGGTTAGGCTAAGTAATCATTGTATATAACATAAAACTTCTATATAAAAGTTAAGGATGACAAGCTGAAAGATTAAGTTATGGTTAAATAATGTAATGTACTTCTACTTTTTTTTTTTTTAATGTATCCCAGGTAAATAGCCTATCAATTACAGATTTTATTTTATGCTTTCAATAAATATAAGCAATTTAATTAATTAAAATCTATTCCACAGAATATTTAAGAGTTTTTCAATTTATGAGAAGTTACTGCCTTATATTATATAGTAACTACAAGCTTATATTAAAACCTTTATCTTACAAATTAAAAAAAATACCCGACCACTATTTGAATTTCATCTATTGTAAAATCTTTTGAAAATTCCAATTTATATTTAATTTTACGTTTATGTTTATTTGTGTCGACAGTTAATAAATAATTATAAAATCTTAAAAATTGTTTCACTTTATATTAAATAATTTTACTTAAATACGTATTCAATTATTGGACGTCTGTAAAGTCAAATTAGTCTAGTTATGCTTTAAAATGCAATTTATTTTTTATCTTTGCATATTTTTGTTTGGGTTTCATCTGTTTGTGTTTTGTGTCAACTTTTCAGTTAGACAAGTTGGCTAAGAGCCCTGTGCATTCCCAACCAACTGTAACTAATTGGAATATTTTTGCCTTGACATGCTGCTTGGATGGGATATACTCTAGGATACTAGGATATGAATATGTGTGTCAGTTCATCAGTACCCGTTTCACCCACAGTTGGCAAAATCTAACTATTCGTAGATGCAAACATAATTATAGGAGTATCTTGTTGCATCTAGATGTGAAAAGTATAAATATTAAAGTGCTATTAAAGCCCCCTTTCCACCTCACCCACCTATGCCCATATCCTGTACTCCCTGTTAGACATCTTGTAGAGAGCAGTTCAATGCACCGCTGGAACGTGAGTAGGAAATTATTAAGTCACAATGGGGCAACATCATCACAGACATTTGTGCAGATAAAAATTTATTTGAGTTTTTGCCAGACACTGCTGCTTTAGGTGCTCCAAGTGCTCCTGATACTCCTGTTGCTCCTGTTGCTGCTTCACCACCTGAAGCGGAGTGACTTGCACGAGCAATGCGACAGGAAATTCATCAATGTCTCCAACGTCTGTTGGCCACATCCGACGCATACCCCCAGTGTGGCAGCATTTTTCACCAGAGCTTGAAATTGCCTACAAGACAGAGGAGCGATGCAAAGAGAAATAAATAGAACGTCAGTAAATGAGGAACTGAAGGATGGTTCGGTGTAAAGGTTAGGGTTGGGCATGCGGTTTGAGGACTCTGCTTATTTACGGGCAGGAGACGGCAAGCAAAAACCACGCGAACGGAAGAAGAACCAACTGCAGATTCTTCTTCTTTTTTTTTGGTTTTTTTTTTTTTTTTTATTTAGACAAGAGGAAATTATGTATTTTCTTCTTGCGTTTCGCTTTTACTATAATTTTTTTTGAAGTCTGCAAAGCATCCAAAGGAAAGATAATATGTAAAGCATATCTAATTTAAAACGCCATCTGCAGACAAGATAAGTGAACTTAAGATTTGAGATGAAATTTTATATGTACGAGAACCATAATATAACTTTATGTATGAGTATATGGAAAGTTTATAATATTAATAATCAACTGATAATTTAAAATAATAATAATATTATTTATTTTCTATGTGTATATCTATAATATTGTTAAAGCTTGCAATTGGCATATGAATAATACCATCTTTAAATGATTGCATACAAGTATTTTACAGTCATTAACTTTGTATACAAATTAAAAAAAAACAATATTTATAATATTTCTGTCCAATAATACGTATGTATGTATGTAATATAAGCCGACAAGTTACTTTGTTTGTCGTTTTTAAATCCACTGTCTGTTCGGCCAGTTACTTGACACTTGTCAGTGGCACGCGGTAAGGCACAGGAAAATTAACAACTTGATCCTTTGTCAAATCAGTCAAGCGCTCTAAAATGCGCAAAGTACACAAAAGTGGCTGCAAAAAGTGAGCATAGCCAACCACCAGCTGCCCTCAACTTCCCAAAACATCTCCACCCAAGAGCTCCTAAAACCAACAAGCACTGGCAAGAACTCAACCATATGCAAATTCACATATTTCTGGGGTCCGAAATGAGCTTAGCCTTCAGTCAGAGCCACAGTCAGAATCAGCGATGCAGACAAACAAAGGGATTCATTTTATGAGGACTGAAGAAAAAATGTTTCGAATATGAATTTGAATATTTAAAATCATATTTCGATATCAATTTTGCATACATTCAAAGCAGAAAAACTACAAGTAAAATTAAACAACTGGAATTTGTTTTGTCCTTGATTGGATTTGCTGTGATAAATAAAATGTAGAATATTATACTTAAAAAAATATTTTAAAAAGTTGATTTTAGCTTGAATCTTTTAAGCATATATTCAGGCTATACATCTTAAATTAAGATAATAAGTAGATAAACTGGCAACGATATTAAAAAATCGACATTAAACTGAAAGTAAATATTACAGAACCCCAAAAATGAAAATATTGTTGAGAAAAAACGGGCTTGATTTAAGTATTTCTTACTTGGTTACTTACTATTACTATACTTACTATTGAGCTGTTGAAAATATCCAACACAACGCAATATTACCTTAATTTCCTGAAAATAGAACAAACATTACAAGGACGAGATAGTAAACCAATTTTTTTGCTCTTTTTACACTTATGCATAATTAATTCATTTATTGATTTAGTATTTGTTCAGTTTAATCTAATCTCATATTCATATTACGTTTGCGCATTTTTCAATGCAATTTACATCAATAATGTTGTGTTTTTTTTTTATTGCTGCTGAAATTAATTTCATTTTTTTCTTTTTTTTTTAATTTTTTTCATTATAATTATTGTTTTATGTCAAATTAACTTAATTATTACAAATACGTTACGCATTCACATACATGTGTTCAATGTATTCATTATTATATTCATATGCAAAGTGAGTACTCATAATGTTGTGTGTAATTTACAATACTTGAATGCACTGCTAGGAAACATCAATCACATTATATGTAATGTATATATATATATTTAATTATATGTATATATATTTTATATGTTAAGATTCCATATACCGAACGGTTGGCATATTTGCATTCTTGTTTCCGCATTGATATTTGCCCAACAAATGCCAAATGCAAACACAAATGTAGTATATGATATTCATTTGATTTGGCTCCTGTTATTGTTTTCTATTTGGATTCCAATACGTTTTGATTTGGTTTGGCTTTGTTTGTTATTTGCATTGCATATTTAAATGCGCTTCAATTGTTGCCATAATCCTCTATAAATGTGTCGATAATATAGCGCTTCACCTCATTGATCGATGTCCTTTTGTTGCTGCACTGCAGCCGCTCCTGATGTTCCGGCAGCACCAGCAATTGCTGCAGTTCACCCTGTGAATGTATTATAATTACAATTATTCCGCATTTTAAGTACAAGCAAGAATATTATTCAATTGGCCAACGAGGCGAATGCGCTATCATCGTCATGCAGCATTCAATGTAAATAACTCATACGCAGCGCTGCATTTACAGTTATCGCAATAAATGGTTTGCACAATTTATTAATCCCTTCACCCTCTCCCATCGATATACAGTCGGAATTTCCAAATTGCTTGCGAAACGTTACACATTGTTGTCAGTGCTACGAAAGCGGCACAGTGGTTCAAAAACAACTCGTATAGTGAGTCTGTGGGCAATGACACAGCTATCGTAACGTTTCTGACTATCTTAAATAATTATAATTTCAAAACCAAAAGAGTTTAATTATATTTATTGCAATTGTTACTCTTAAGGAATAGTTTTATATGCAAATAAGTATTTGGGGACTAAGTGCATATTAACAAAAAATAAAACGTCAGTAAAGTATCAATACCTTTAAATTTACAACCGGTTGAATTTACCAAAAACTATTTTTTAGAGCATTCGGATTTGATCATTAATGTAATCTGTAAAATTCTCTCTCTAAAATTTGTAAGGATAATTTTAATGGACCATCGATTGTGTACGTTGTACGAAATCTATCGATAACTTTGAAACTATTTACGTTATTTTAGGTCATGTACAAATGCAATTGTAATTAATAATTTTACCAAAAAAATGATTTATAAATTTAAAATGTACGATTAATTAATTGAATTGAAAACTACATATAATTGATTTTGCAAACACATTTGTCTATCGTTAAAATTACGATAAGCTTACGAATATTACGCAAATGCTGCAGCAATTTATTGTTATCTAACTGGTTGTCAATTACTTTGAAATCTGTCCCAATACTCACATTAAAGCCGCGTCCAATTTCCACATCCGCATCCAGGGGCAGCGTAAACAGCCGCTTCGAGACAACAAAACTGTTTGTCCACGAGCAATCGACGTAAATCGATATGAAATCGCCATTTTGTATGCTGTGTGGTTGCGTGTGTTTGTGTGTGTGAAAAAGAACAACAACAAATAAACAAGTTAAAACGTGAGAGCGTGTGGTGCAAACAATTAAAATACATACGAGAACAGCAGTACAGTACAGTGGCATAGAGAAATATGCCAACGGCCGATGACAAATGGCACCCACTTTAACCAAGTGTCAATTTGGCTGCTGTTTGGTGTTGTGTTGCCCCTCGCCTCCTCCTCCCCCTTTCCCTGTCCTCTTACCCAAAAAAGAGGCCATCGATATTCATGTTCATGCCTTTGTGTATGAGTGTCTGTGTGTGTGTGTAGGGGGTGCAGTCCCTCAGATGTATGTGTTACAGTGCGTGCCATTTGTATGTGTGTCAAGTGTGCGTTTCATGGCAGAAGCATTTATGCTAATAAATTGAAAATGCAAATAAAATGAAAGTGTCAACGACTGTGTTGGCCATCAAACCACAGACAAACAACACACACACACACACACTTCTGCTCACACACTTCAACACACACACACACAGACACATAGACACACAGAGGGAACGAAACACACAACACACATTTAGATTGCCAATCAAGTAGAAGAGAAACAACAACAATCACAGTCTCTCCCTCATCCACCATCACTTCCTCTCTCGCTCTCTCACCTGATGGCTACTTGATGCCAGCGATAATCATATAGATTGAATTTCACGGGCAACATTTCCGTTGTATTGTCGCGCTCCAGATACAAGCGAAGTCCATCCTTGCACGCCTCCAGATACAGATTGTGTGTGACGTTCCGTATTGAGAAAATTGTCGATGTATTTTTTGTATCATTCTAAAAGGAGGTTAAAAATTGAAAAATTACAATATGAACACATTTTTGAAAGCTGTTCAACGAATAAGTGTTTAGAGCTTGTATTGTAAAGTAATTAATCAAATTTGTAAACACATCTTGGATTTGAGAACATTTCAAATAAGACCAAGTGTTCTTATATTTTCAACAAATAAAAAAAAAAGAATAAGCTATATGCATATTGTATTAGTTTGGTAGAGATATCTCATAAAACAAAAAAGTTTTTCATACTATGTTCCCATCCAAATAAGAAACAAACTTGACCGAAATTTGAAGCAAACTTGATCTGCTTGCAGTAAGAGGAACCTACATACCAAGTTTGGTGTCTCTAGCTCTTATAGTCTCTGAGATCTAGGTGTTCATACAGACGGACGGACAGACAGACAGACAGACGGACAGACGGACATTGCCATATCGACTTGGCTATTGATGCTGATCAAGAAAATATATACTTTATACGGTCTTCCAATAGACCCCTGTACTTTCTTTAAGTACGGGGTCTAATAAGCAATCAACACAAAACTGAAGCGGTAAGAGCTAGACGGCTGAAAATTTCAAAGTTCTTTCGCTTTGTTGCTTAAGTGAGTGGGTTTGATTTAAATGATATGGACTAAATATAATTTGTTGCTTACCTTTGCTCTCAAGGTGATCATCAGAGTGAAGTTCAGATTATTCCTCCAGTTGCGAATATAGCCCATGTTCGAGGGCGTCGATGAGGATGACACGCTCATGGACATTGCTGTTGTTAAATCTGCAATCTCCGCAGTTGGTGCACCCATTCCGAAACTGGGAGCGCTGTCATTGATGGCCACAGTCGCTGGCGAATCCTCGACAGCCGAAGTCGGTAGCTTTTTGTAGAACTTGAGCAAGTCGCTGATATCATCTGTAAATGGTAAACAGAAATCGGATGATATTCGTGTAAGTGTTAAGTGTTGCATCCACTAACCGTTGCACTCAAAACTGTTGCAGTTGCGCTGCTCGATGTTATATCCCTCACAGAGGAGCGTTGATAGGGCTACGCTCTTGGCAGATTTGCGTTTCTTTTTGTGCTGATTATTTGCACGTGTCCTGCGATGACCATTACGTGCAGATGTTAAAAAGCTGACACCTGTGCCGTTGACGGTGCTCGTTGGTTCATTACCAACGCTTGTTAGGCCAACCGTTGCATGCGTCGATGAGGATACGGATGAGGATGATGATGATGTGGATGATGCAGTTGGTGTTGGTGTTGCTATCTGTGTAAATTTATGCAGCAGTGCGCTCAACGGATTGCGAAGGACATCAGCTGGTTGCATCATCAGCAATGCCTCCTCATCCTTCTTCTTTTCATTTTCCTCATTGCTGAGCACTTCATTATTATCTGCATTGAATGTGAATGCCGTTGCTGCTGTTACACCACTGCTGACATCATTATTTGCCTCGTCAGCAACCACTTCAGCCTCCTGTTGCCTTTCCTCCTCTTCTTCTGCCTCCACTTCCTCCAAAACCTCTATATCCTCCTGCTCGTCGTCATCGTCATCGTCATCGTCGTCCAGACTCAGATTCAGATTCATATTCATGTCCACTAGTGGATTGTCCAGCAGACAGCGCCGGAAACGCTGTTGCACACCTTTGCCACAGGTGACGCTGCACAACGTAAAGTCACTCCAATCGTCCCAGCCTATAATTGATAAATGAAAT
The DNA here is from genome assembly GCA_951394115.2 of Drosophila phalerata. NCBI lineage: Eukaryota > Metazoa > Arthropoda > Insecta > Diptera > Drosophilidae > Drosophila > Drosophila phalerata. The sequence continues at coordinate 15,116,899 of OX596005.2, forward strand.
CCTTTTGTTATAAAAAGCCCAGCGTTTAAAGTCCTTTATCCAGTGACAGCTTTTACTGACTCATTCACTGTCCAATGGCCTACAAACTTTAATGATAGATTGTTAATCGAAAAATATCTTGGGGATTTAATTGGTACTACAGCCACCTTAGTATTAAAATTATATTTTGAACTATCGACGACAACAATTAAATAATCTTCATATTCATAATAGCAACGATTGACACAAAATCAACATTTTGTATGTAATCTTTGTTGTTTTTAATAATGTCTTATACACCATACAAAAATTATGTTAAATTTGGTGAGAGTCCGACAACTACATCCTACTAGAATCATAGAAACGATCGGTAGTAAATTGAATAAATGTTTAAAATTATTTTTCGTTTTAAGATATTTTTCTCCAAATGTATTATTTCGCCACCCGAAGATATCTTTTCTTTCGTGTTTTTTTTTTTTGATAATGGATATGCAAAAAAATCGGTGCCCTTAAAAATGTTTCAGAATGCGATAGAAGAAGGGATGGAAAAATCAAAAGAGAAATTGCCAAGAAGACCATATATTACTTTGGTTTGGTTTTTATGGTCAGATGTTCCTCCTGCTTCTTATTTTTGCGTTATGCTATGGCAAAAGGCCTCTTCTAGCATTGCCGCAATTTGTTGGTGTGTGAGGGTGTGTGTGTGTGATGTGGTGTGGCTTGTGCTATAGCCTCTTGACACAAAAGTCAAGTGTTACTTCCCTCGAGTGTTGCAGCAGCCTGTGTGAAAGCGTGCTTGTTCTGTCAGCTGAACTGAAGGATAATCGGACACACACTCACACACACACATGCACAGACAGTCCGCACCTTGTCGCATGCTGTGTCATCGTCATCGTCATCGTCATCGAAATATTGGCGTTATATGTATGTGTGCATAGTGAATATTGTATTTTATAGACTTTATCATTGCACACAAGTATGACGACAGTTTTGTTAAGAAATTTCTATTGGCTGCTTGTTATCAATCTTCATCAAAGACTAATTGATTAAAAAAGGCAGGAAAGCATAAAAGGTATTCCCCTCGAAATGAACTGAAAAATATGACATCATTTTGAGTTGACAAAGTCAAAAAGTTGTAATACACTTTCGTTGACACAAAAATGTTTCAAGTTTGGTTGGGAGAAAGATGAGTTACGGCATCTGGTTCGAGTTAAAATTTAAATTTATAAGGTATAAAGGTAAATAACCTTTCCTTGAAAATAATAAGACTACAGTAAAGTACCTGACTATGAATTCTACACTCTAATACTCAAAAATAACAACGTTGAGGTGATTAAATAAAAGAGCGCTTTTATTTTAAAAACTGTGTGTGTGGAGCTATTATTTTTGGTAAAGTTTTAAATTGTGAAGTTTTTGAAATTTATTTAACACTAATACTAAGGAAGAATTTCCAAGAAAATATTAATAATATTCAACAACATTTTAGTTATATTAAAAAACTAAAAAATGCACGCCTTAATGTATGCAACACATTTTGCAATTCTATGCACTTTCATATTTGCTGTATAGACAAAGTTTTGGCCGAGTTTTTGGTATTTTGAGCCACCAATTAAGTTTGATTGGCCGACTTTACTTTTTCCCCTGTTCACACATGTCTACAAAGTTAGTTAATAATGAAATTCGAGCAGGAGGAAATGGGAGATGGTTCATTGCCGAAAACTTGAAACGCCCGTAATGGAGATTTGTTGCACAATGCAAGGGAAATGCGATTAACTAGCGGAAGTGCAACAAGACCAACTATGCAACAATGGTAACTGTTGAGAGAGAGGCATTTACCGCTAGGTATGAGTTGGGGCTTTGGGGTTGAAAACTTACCCAAATGCTTCCAGATATGATTCTCGAATTGGGGCGTCCAACGATGCAGTCCATTGACGCTGATGTGGAGAATATCCTTGTCAGTGGCCGCATCAGCGTCATTGCCCAAGGATGTGCTAAGCGATGCTCGTTGCATCTGTCTGGAGGTCACATCGATGCTGCCAGAGCCAGAAAGGAAACTCGTACCGGCAACTGTTGAGCCAGAACCGGAGGCGGAGGCTGCAGCGGACACGGGCAGCAATTTGCCAAAAGCAATTAATTCCGTGGGCAGCATTTTCAGCATATTAGCATCGAAGCATTGCAATGGCTGCAGTGTGGCATTCAGTTGCCTACGTGAGATGGAAAAGAGACAGAGGAGGAGAGAAAGAGACAGAGAAGGGAAAGCGATTGTGAGAATATTGTAGTTAGAGGTAGGGGATAATGCGTTGATTAAAGTCAATAAGGAGTCAGCATAAAAGTAACCCTCACCCAAAGTGGCAATGGCCTGTATTACTTGTCCAACACAAATGTTTGAATACTAGAGGTATTCCTCTATTTGCAACACTTTTAAATATCTGAGTTGAAGTTATATAAGAGCTGTTATCCTCTTGAAATTAGGAATTTGATATTGATCCTTATTTTTACTATATATCCCTTCTTTGCAATTCAGTATAATAGAATTCTGTTTAGTTTTTAAAGTTCATAGTAGAGGTATTCCTCTAATAAAGCAAATATTTTTTAAAGTTTGCTTAAACTAAACGCAAGCTACATTCGTAAACGTCATAGTTCATTGAAAATTGTAAGAATTTCTCAATGAGAATTTTATAAAATTCAAAAATCGGCATTGATTCATTATTAAATTAGAAAGACTATGACTATGTACAGTCATGGAAAAAATTCAGAAATAATATACATATCTCAGATCAATTAAATAATGTATGCTTAAAATAATTTATAATAAAATAATAAATTAATTTAAATATAAAGCTTATATCAAACTAATGGAAAACATGTTTAAATGGAATTTAAATAATGGGACGATTTTTCCTTAATAAATGTATGTTTTTAAATAAACTATTAAGTTGTTTTCAATCTAAAATTAAGCCAAGCTACTTATGATTCTTTTGAAATGTCGCATTTGGCAAGCCTTTTAGAAGAGGTGATTCTTATATAGAATTTGTATATATTTGTTTTAGAAATTTGTATTCGTAAAGGTTTGCACTCACCCTTCGTATCGATATGCAGATTCTGCTGCACCGCTGCCACTCCAACCAGTGGAACCACCGAGGCCGCTGAAGCTGCTGCGTCGCGACCCGATGCCAGAGGCGCCACCGTCAGTTGCCAACATGCCACCATCAGCAGCGGCAGCTCCATTGGCCATTTTAAGGAGCGATGCCCCTTTGTATATCGTTTCTGGTGTTAATGTTATTAAAATTGTGGCAGCCTGCGATGTTGCCACACCCGGTGTTGCCCCATCGCTGAGTTCAGCATCGGTGAAAATTCGCGCTGCCAGAGCCTTAACAATTATGGGACTGGTGCGAATGAGCTCAGCGATTCCTTTGTGTGCACAACGTCGACGATCTGCGGTCGACGTTGACGTTGATGTTGACGATGAGGATGAGGATGAGGAGGAGGAGGAGGATGAGGATGTGGTTGGAGCTGCTGTTGCAGCAGCAGCAAGCAGCGGCAGCAGCAGCAGCAGCATCCAAATGTGTGTGGGGGAATGTAGGCGATGTCGCCTCATCCGTGATTCAGCTGAAGTGGCCGCCATGGGCAACTATATATATATATATATATATATATATATATATAGATCTTTTATCTGTTTGATTGCGACAGGCGAATCTCGTTCAGGTTGCCATTGCAGTTTTTATCGCACTGTGGCTTCAATTTACTTTCGCCAAAAGTCACGTTCCGCTTTTGATTCCTTTATGTCTTCCTCTTTCTTCTCTCCTCCCGCCCACAGCGAGTGCAGAGCGCACTTAAAACGCGTTGACGTTCATTTCAATGCTGCAAAGATAAAGGTAAGCATAAAGATACTCATAATAAAGGAGTAACTTGGAGATAAAAATAGATGCAAGAGGCAATAAGTAAAAATCATTTAAATAAATTGAATGTTATGCTCAGCTAAACATGAATTTATTATTACTTTATGCAGAAATGAATATATTATATAGTAAGTGAGGGAGCGAAAAGTAAATAAATATAAGAATCTTGAAACATAATCAGTGAAAGAAGTATGAATAACTTTTATAAGAACAATAATATTGTAAACTTGTCAGATTAAAAATACAAAGTGCGAAGCAAATTAAGAAGTTATTTGAAAAATGACAGTAACAAAAACGATTAATGGGACAAGTCGACCAAGTTACGCATCATATGTGGGAGAAACAAGGATAAAACTATCTTAACGATATAGAGAAGCGAATGGAGAAGCAAAAAAGTGTGCAAATACAAGACAAACATTGAGAAAATTCATATTGAGATCAAGAGGCAAGAAAAAACTATACTTCTAAAGCAAATAACAATGTGAGAACTAGTGATTAAGACGCTAATCAAAGCCGTAACCTTTAACAGGTATTAACCAATTTAAATTGGTAACCGTAACTGAAACCCTAACCAAATAAAAAACTTTTTTGTTATAACAAATCCGAAAAACCAAAATTATTCAAACAAATGTAAACCGATTCTTGTATAACGGTTAGATTCGGATTATTACACAGAAAAAAAAAATCCGGGATTCCGGGCTAAAATTAATCCGAGCGGTGTCAGAAGTACGGTAATCCCGGATTCTCATAAAACAAGTATGAAATTCTTAAATCAAGCCCGATTTTTCTCAACAATATTTTCATTTTAATGGCTCTGTAATATTTATTTTCAGTTAGATTAAATAATATGGGCTTCTTTTACTTTTTTAATGCCGATTTTTTAATATCGTGGCCATTTTATCTACGTATTGTCTTAATTTAGAAATTATATCCTGAATACATACTTAAAAAATTCAAGCTAAAATCAAGTTTTTTAAACTTAATTTTTAGAATGGATTTTTTTTTCTGTGTAATATATTAAATTCAATTATGTTGTAAGAAGAAAATCAACGTTTTTCAAACTAATTTTGATTTAAAATTTCAATATCGATGCTGCAAGATATAACTTTTTTGAAATAAAATAATTTTTCACAATTATTATTTTTTTTGTGAACCGAAATCATACCGGTATTTCGAAACCGAAATATACAAAGTTTTTGTGCAACCGATAACCGAAAGCCAAAATACAGACATATCTTAAACACTAACTAAAACCGATATTTCTTTCGCTTTGATATCCTGGTGAGTATCGATAGGTGAAATATAATAAATATAGCATTCGAAGAAATTGTTAACAAGCTTTTAAATAATTAAAGCTTTAGTAAACATAATCTTTTATATATTAATTTATTTAAATTAAAGGAATTATATAGGAAGGGAAGACAGGAGACGACGGGAAAAGACAAGACTCATTGCTGTTGATTACCTTCATTTTTACATTCACTACATCTGTACATAAGTAAGATAAAGTACTACTTGCAGAACTTGATTATTTATTTGCATATTGCTGTGGAATTGGCACATTTACATATATTTAATATGTTGCCTCTTTGAGGTCACATCAGAAGATAAACCTGCACCACTTGACCTAGGGCGGTTGTACTGGTGCACATGCTTAAATGTTTCAGTATGCAATTTATTGCAGTCATTAAAAATTGGAGTGTGGTAGTCAGTGTGTGTACTGTGCTCACTGTAGCTTAATGCTTACCGATCTACCGATTGCTCCTACCCTTGGCCAATCCTTTACAATCCCCCATAAAATGACCATAGAAATAATTAAACGCAATCCTTTGGTGCAGTCCATTTAAGATATTTGCTTTGGTCAGCAACAAGCTATGATAAAGTCTGTGGTTGAGGGGTCAGTAAGAGAGAAGAGGGAGGTCAGAATGGTGAAGGGTGTGATAGGGCAGAAATGTGTTTGTATGTGTGTGTGTGTGTGTTTGCCATCAAAGTCAATGCATGCACTTTCATATCCTGCTTCAGGAAATAAATATGTGGATTAAATATTTTTACTATTTTGAAACTCAAAAGCATTGTTCCAGTTCCCCCTCTTCTCCGGCTCCCTGTTCGTGCCAACAATAAACGTGCAATAATCAAATAGAATTTTTACGCACATAAACGCTGCACATTCGCTCGTCCTTGGCAGCTCCTGCTGCATTCTCCTTCAGCTCCTTCTCGTGGCTGAAACAATACGAGTAATGCCAGGGTAAAACATTTTGCCAGATAAACGTTGACTGCCTCTTGGCAATGACCATACGGGGGCATGAGGTAGCGGGGCAAACAAAGTTACGACTGTAACTGGAATCATTCGGAATGTGCATATCCTGCATGCTGCAGGCGCATCCTTTTTGCCCCCAACACTCGTAGGAGTTATGTAAAATAAAACCAACCGGCCGTGCAAAATTGAGCTCTCAATTGTTTTATGGCATTGCCTGTCCCAGTTTAAATAGAAGAAAAAACATTTTTAAAACACACCCTACACTACGAGATACCCTGTAGACAGCGCTAATAAACTTCCCGCACTCTATCACGAAAATGTCAAACAAAATTTAAAGACAAACACTAATCGATATGGGAAACCAGTAATGCTCTTCTATATTGTGCTACTTTTCAAAGATTATAGTTTTTGAATGATTACAAAAATTAAATTTGCTTATAAATTAAATATAAAGGCGTATAATAAACGTATTAAATGCATTTATTTAGAATCTTAAACAGGGATTCAAGCCGAAACAAATATCGGTTCCGGTACTTTCCAAAACAACTATTTCGGTACACGGTTCTATTCTATTTCGGTTTCGGTATCAGTACCGGTACGTACCGGTTAAATTAAAGCAAAAAATAGTTCAATGTTATAAAACGAAAAAATATTAACAGATTTATAAATATATATTTTCAACTTAAATCACCTTGATCAATTGTTTTTAAACATAGCTACAATATCTTTTTTATGGCATTTGATAGCTTAAAGGGTACAATAAATACAGTAGTAGGAACTGGAAGAGAGAGATACCCAGTTAAGTCTAGCGTAGAATGAACCAAGTTACGAGGTTAAATTCCATTTCCATTTCGAGACCATTCGTCAGGTCACTTTCAACTTTCAACGATGTCTCCGGGGGCGGCAATCAGTGTAATTGTTATTGTTTTTTGTTTTTTTTTACTTCCTTTTATAACCATTTTGTTTTGTTTTTCTTGTTCGTCTCATTGTTTTTGTTATTGCTGTTGCATTGTTGAACTTTTGCAAATTGCCAAAGTTGCTTCTTGTCACAACCGGTTAAAAGTAGTTCAAAAAAATGTATTCGAAGGGTTTATTATTCCCTTGGTATATTTACCTACTATTGTCAAATTGATCATTGGCTTTTTGAAAGTAAGTAAGTAAAATATTATACTTTGCATGACCGACATAGATATGCCAAGAAAAAAAATTAAAAATTAATAATATAGAATATTCAAAACAAATGATTGTTACAATCTTTAAAGTTTATTTATTATTGCAATTAAGCATAATTCTCATTTGCTTTGTCCAGTTTAAAGCGATTGCTAAAAAATTTTATTTAATTTATCAAAGAAATTTTTATATTTTTAAATTAAATGTACTAAAAACTTTTCTCTATTATTGTGTATTTTTTTACACACAGTTTTCAGACCCAATCAAATTGATGTGGGCCGCGTTGTTGACCTGCAACAAATGCGAATATTTTCGAAACGAAATGAAACCTTAAAAAAAGCAAAATAAATTTCGAATGCGATTGATTAATAAAAATAAAAAACGAAGGCAAAAAAAGGCAACATTAAAAAATGAGAGACCATTATTACAAATAAATTGAAGGCCAACTGAATGTCGTCTAATGTGTGTGCGTGTGTGTGTGTGTGTGTGTGTATGGGTGTGAGTTGTTCGCTTTGTTTGCAATGCTCGACATGATTGAATATCAAAAGCCAGTTGCCAAACGCAAATCTCTGGCATGTTTCGAGCCATTCCCCTGACACATCTTCAGCGCAACATTGTCAGGGGCAGGAAGAAATGGAGCGAGGGTGTGTGGAGTGTGTGTAGGACGAAGGGTCGAAAATTTAACAAGTACGACTCTCCAAGGACTCGTAAAACTGATAGCCGTCCCGCCGCTCTCGTTTGTCGGTATAAGTTGAAAAGCTCCGCACGTTTTCGTAAAGTTCTACAAGTGGTGGACGGAGGATTGGGATCTGGGCATGGGTCGGCTATGGGTATGGGTACGGGAACGGGAACGGAACGAGTCTGGGTCTGGGTTCCGTTCGTGGGTACATTTTCTGCATAAACCAGCAAATATATTTTGTGCACAAATGATGCCTTAAATGCCAGTTCCTCTTTCTTTGTCTCTCTCATTATTTGTGTCTGTCTGTGTGTTCCACACGCATACGCAATTATCCTCAGGGACAACTGTCGCCTTTTATCTGCACGAATGATTAAGCCTCAGAAATGTTTTAAAATTAATTTTATAGTGTCACCTCAAAAGTGGCTATCGCATTGCGTAATACGTATACGTAATCTGTCCAACCATTATACGGATTACGTCAAATTACATATATTCCTTTTTAAGTTCTTTCCCTGCCATAAATAATGCTTTCTGCTCTATGTCCGCCTTCCCCTGTACTTAAACCGCAATAAAAAGCGTCCTATCAAATATCCAATTGCCAGCGCATATGCCACACACACTCTCTGATTTGAAGCTGCCATAGAAATGGCATAAAAAGAAAAAGGACATCCCAGTAGTTTGATAGGTGTCTGTCGTATTCGTTGTCAGGCAACCGATGCGTCGACCACTCAATAGAGTCCTTACTTTCTACTTCCCTACCATTCATGCCATTTCCTAGGCATTCGTCTGCTCGGTTCTGTCTTTCTTTTTGTCTGTTTCTGGCTGACATAATATGTAAATTATTTTGCACCCAACACAATTGAGGCACAGTCATGGAAGAGAAGAACTCGAGGAGTGTATGGGGAGAGACTGGAGTGTGTGTCTGTGGTATGAGGAGTGTGATGATTCCCTTGTTTGCTCACCAACTTTATCAATGAACGCTGAAAAATTCCTGCATAACATTTTGTACGCCTGCTTTGCTCTTCTCTTTTTTTCTACTCTAGAATTGATATGAAAAGGGTATTTTAATTTTGTCGTTAAATTGCCAAATTGTCAACCAATTGATTTAAAATATGTAAAGGTATTTAAACTATATATAAATCTATAAAGATCGCTTTTAATTTAATGTAGAATTTTCAAGCGATCACTAAAATAATGTTATCTACTTTTTAAGCAAATATTTATAGCGTATAGGGTATTTCAGTTTCGACTTGCAATGTTTTCTTTGTGGCTCGCATTGTGGCTATATTAAATTCCGATTTTATTGATTTATATCCAAGCCGTATTCTACTTTTTATTCACTTAGACAACGACAGCAGCAACAGCTTTTCGCATCAAAGTCTGCATAACAATGATAATATAATCACTAAAGCAAGCTCGAATTCTCATATTTCTGGAGAGTTTAAGAACTTTCTATAAATTTGATAGCTGTGGAAAACAATTTATGTTAAGTTTGTCGATTTTAAATGAGCTATGCTTAAAGTTTTTAAATATTTATTAGCATATATATTTATAGTTAATGATCTATCAATATTCTATATTCTGATTGCCTAATTTACAATCTAAAATCATTGATTTATTTTTCGAGTGGTTTTTATTGGAATATGGTGGAAAACTGTCGTGACTATATTTTTAGTTCATTCAAAAATCAAATATCTGATAATGTGTGACTTTAATTCATATTTTAATTCAAATATGGTGAACAACTGTCGTGACTATATTTCTAATTCATTGCAAAGTCAAACATCTGATAATGTGTTATTTTAATTCATATTTTGTCATTACTGTCCGTTGAAGTTTAAAAAAGCTAGTACTTTTTTTTTAAGTACGGGGTCTAAAAACCAAAATTAAGAGCTTTCCCCATGGCTTTGAAAATAATCTATCCATACGGGCGTAAACTGTTGTTGTTATTATTTGTATCAAGATGTACTTAAAGGTCAAAGCTTTTAACTTTGTTTAACAAGTTAAGTAAATATTTTAGTTGATGATTGACGTAAGCATAACGAATATTTATGAGGATTATTTAAAGGCCCTAACGAAGCGAATGAAATCTTTGAGTAACTCGATTCATGCAAATTCAAATGCAAATCGCTTTATCTTAAAGTCAATTGTGAAACTAATGATTTAACGTAAATCCACTTAATAACTAAACAAATAAAAGCACAAAACGTTTTGTCGGAGACGTCAAATGAGGCTGACAGACAGACTGCCATCGGTCTGTTGGCAAATATACGAGTTTATTTCAATTTTGCAGCATTTGTATTATGCAAAAGTCATTTGAGACGAAAGTAAATTTATTGCCCATCAACAAACAAGTGAAACAAAGGAGCCAAAAGGTTTCCTGCTCCATTAGCCGAACAGCCTTGGCGCCGGAAAAGGAAACTGAAAGGATGTTAAATGTGAACTCCCACTGCCGGCAAATTTATGCGCACAATTAATTTTAAAATCCTAATCTCAGACAAAATCAACATGGTTACCAAACAGAAGCCAAAGGGATTTATGTTGCAAATACCGCAACGAAAATAAAATCAAATATCTAATACACCTGTTCTTTCTATTGATATACCCAACGAAGGTACAACATTATTATTGCCTTCGCCTTTCCGCCATTGACATGGTGACAAGGGGAGATGGCAATTAATTAAAACCCAAGCGGATTATTTGCTAATTGGGGCTGCGCGTCTTAATTTTAGCAAGCTCTGATTAGGTGCCTCCCTGAAATAAATTCGTACTTATCCAAAAGATACTTTGTCCTTATTCCTACCTCCTGATTGGCAACAGTAACTAACGCAAGCGCTTAAAGTGGCCACTGTCATGGTTTAATGAGCACATCAAATGCTAACTTTATAACAGCTCTCTGCTCGGATAACTGGAAACTCTGTTTGGCCTCTTCTTTTGCGTCCCTTGTCCTTCACTCTCTTCACTCTCTTCTTTCTCTTCACTCTCTTCACTTTCTTCATTTGTGTCTGCATTTAGTGCTACTCCGAGCAGATGATAATTATAATGCCACTTAATGGTATAAGAGCTACACAGTTCTTGTTGCTCTCCTCTTGTTGACTGCTCCCTTTAAGCACAGGAGCTTTTCAACTACAATTAAGGGACCCATTCATATTCATTCATTATCATAAAAAGTTGTATTTTTTTTTTTTGTTTGGAAATACCTTTACAGTAGAATCAGACTCGAATATTTCAGAATTTAAATATTTTTCGAAATAAATTAGCTTTAATTTGTGAATCAATTTAGATGTTAAACCCTGCCGCTGCTCGTAAATTATGAACATTATCGCGAAGGACATTTAACTTGCAAATTACCATAGATCAGATTGCCACAATGATGCGGACGCCACAGAACCTCCAGCTACACCAACACACATCCACACACAAATAGTCTACATTATCCTTGTATGTGTTTGCGTACATTATATTTTATTGCATTTCGCATATAAAAATCGTTATAAAAACCTCAGATATTTTGCGCTGTCGTTGCAAAACTTTTGCATATTATAAAAGAATCCACATTAACCAATGACTATGTAAATCTGCTGTCTCTTTAACCCCGTCCTTCTCCCTCCCTCTCTCTCTCTCTCTCTCTCCCTCTATCTTTCTCTTTATCTACATTTTTTTTGTGGGTCACATTAACCGGCAAACAGCAGGAGTCGACGGTTGGCAGAGTTTTCGTATTTTTCCCATTTGCTCATTGCCATTAACAATGCAATTTAGTTACAATATGAAATTGTTAGAATAATGTATAAAATGGCCAGAAAGCTGGCTAAATGCAAGTAGATGCTTGCCACGTATTCAATTATGCACAATGGTGTGCCACATGTGTCCTTAACAGCATAAACCTCTGCCACACTCACATAAATCAATCTACAAAAGCATTCTATAAATATGGAAGACATCCAAAAAAGAAATTCGAGTCCATGCACATATTATTTTCTTTAGTTATTTTTTAGCGTATTCGTTTCGAGTTCTTTCTTTTTCCATCTGTGTAGTTTTCTTAATTTCTGAATATGTTTCAATTTTTAAGTTCGAAACGGTATTGTAATCAGTATAATGTTCTTGATTTAAGAAAATTACAATATGAACTTAAGTTAACACATATTAGTACAAATCGAACTTAAAATGCTTGAGTTATGGGTCAAATTTAAAATAATGAACTTTGAATTGAGTTTTGTTCTACATTTTATTTTTTTTTTATCAATTATATTTTATTTACACAAATAAAAATATATACTTGCAACATTTTAAAATTAATGATGGAAAATTAGTGACAATATTTTTTTTTATATACATATACGATAGAAAATACAGGAATAGTTTGATATGAAATCTTTACTTATCGGATAATACTTACCGAGTATCCTTTTTATTATTTTTAGCTAAACCCTCTTTGCGGCATCTTATTAGGTATCCATTATAATAAATTACGCACTTAACCAGCGGGGGTTACAGTAAGGATTGCGTATAAATAGAATTTGCAAATATCTGCAAAGGACACACACAAAACACTGAATATTATTATATATTCCCTTATTCTTTTCATGTGACTTTAAATTGTTAATTTATATTTTGTTGCAGTTCTCTTTTCAGTTGATTATTGCACAAATTTTCCACATCACACACCTACACCGTCTGTTGCTATGCAATTTAGAAGTTTACATAGCAAGTTTATTATAAAATACATTTTTTAATTTCAATTTTTAATTGCTGCCTCTTTTTATGTTCAAAGTTTTAATCAAATGCTTATTTTAGTCCTTTGAAGTAATTATGTTGTAGCTTTTTCATATTTATGCTACAACACACTCATAGTTGCCCTTTGTCTTATTTATGCGCATTTGACAGCTTTGTAATTAAAAATACTTTTGATATTAGATGTTGCTTATGCATACAATCTTTAATATTTAATTCACAAGTTTCTTTTAGTTTTGTATCCTTATTTTACACCGAAATTCTACTTCTTCTTTAACTTAAAGCGGATATCGCCTCCTTAATAGGAACTTCGACAGTTTTAAATAGTTAGTTCGTTCTAAAAATATCGCTGTCGTAGATATCAATCAGTAAGTATTGTAAGCCATGTTAAAAAAATTATCATTTGTCTTGCTGGACACTTTGAGATTGTACAATGTACAATAATAAATCGATCTTTAAGTATAAATAATAATAATAATAATATAATATTCGGACTTTAATAACAGGAAACTTTGTTTTTGTGGTATAGTTGAAAATTAAACATGTTTTGTATTATTTGAAAGAAATTATAATTAGTTGGAGCACCCAATATAATTAGTTCATAGTCAATTAGAGATACGTAATTAAAATGTTTGTAGCATTTAATCTGATCAGCTAATTGTAGACCAATAAAATTCCATGTAGCCGCAAACGTAAATAAATGAAATTTTATTTTATTGCATTTCGAGGCAAATTGCACACCACAAAATTGTGAAAGTTTAATTAAAAAATGTATCAAAATGAAATCAAATGATATGTAAATTTTGCTGCTTATTTGAATGTTTTCATGTCTAGACTTTGTTGGAATTGCAATAAAAAAAGAGTTCAATAACAAGTTGTCCTGGTAACAGTTCAAACTTTACACTCAAATTGAGATGCGAATGGGAATGAGACGATACGGCAATTATCATCTACAAGTTGTCGAGGAGCACTTTTTTTGAAGTTATAACTTTATGATGTTGTTGAAATCGAATTCGGTGTTCGAATCGGAATCGGAGCTTTGTTGCATTCAGGGAACGCGACGCGAGCCAACTGATTGTCGCGGATTTTGGCCAGCTGCTTTTATAGAGCTCCAGTTGAAGAGGGATTCTATTGCGTCTGCGCGGATAAACTTTAGCTTGGAGCGGGAACAATCATAAAGGATGCACAATGCGATGCAGAATGCCGGTTGCTCTTTTCATTCTTTCTTTGTAGTCTCTGACTCGTTTGTTTACATGAGAACAGCTGAGACTGAGGCTTAAGACTGCGTCTTGAGACTTGGCATTTCATTTCAATTTGTGTGTGTGCTGGTGTATGTGTATGTGTGTGTGTGTGTGTGTATGTGTATGCGGGTATTACATTGAAGTTTTAATTGAATTGCGGCTGCAAGTTTTTAACTGCATTTTCGCACTGAGAACGCGCCATGCCACAAAAGGTGTAAGAAAACTTTTGCCGCAAACTTTACAGCTTTAAAGTTTTTCACTTTTGATGTGTAGAAGCGATTGCTGCCTTGGATATTTGTTATTGTTGTAGTTGTTGTTTCTATTTTTCTTTTTCCAAGTTATTGTTGGAGTTATTCTTTTTAACCAATTCAGTTTAACAAATGCTGGCTTAAACAACAAAAACAAGCCCACAACACGCATACGCAGCGTGTGGCAATAGAAGACTCTCATATGTATGCTTGTAAACGTGTGTGTGGTTGTGTGTATAAGTGTGCTGCTAAAAAGCGTGTCGAACACCTGTTGTTTTTGTTGTTGTTGTTTCTAAATTTTGCTTCTTCGTTTGCCTTTTTCCTCCAGCAGAAAGTTGTGATTTCGCTTTTGTTTCTGTTGCTCTTTCATTGTATTGTATTTGCTTCTCTTGTCGCTCCATTGTGTTGCTGTTGTTGTTCACCTCAGGAGTTTTTAAGCACACTGCCAGGTGTTTTGATTTATTGCGGTTTGGTTAAGTGCACCAGGTACCAACTTCATTTTAATCCCTTTTAGTTTGGCAGGCGTTTTGTGTACTCTCATCTTTTGTTCTAGCTCCCCCAGTGAGAGCTGAAGTGATTTTGAAACAAAGATTAGGCATAATCTAAGGGAGCTTATGATAAAATTCAAAAATATTTTCCACAGAAAAGTTCTTCTAATAGTCTAAAAGTCGTTTAAAGACACAAAATGAGAGATAGAATGGAATTGATACTGAATACACAATAATAATCTAGAAACCAAGTCGTCCAAACTCGATTTAGAGAGACCCTGTAGCTATTTCTTAAATAAAATAATCCAAATTTAATATTAAAATAAAAATAAAAATTAAAAATGCAAAGTGTTTTGGTATCTCAAGCTCCAATATTAACTAACTTAATGGAATATGTGAACATGTTAAATACAGGGTCTAAACATGTGCAACAGTTGAACATATTCTAAAAATAATCTACAAAATGGCAGTTCAATAGCTTATAACCGTTCCCAAAGCTTAAGTTTATGGCGAAACACAAGTTTCAAGTCCCAAATCATTTTATATGCTCTTTATCTGCTGTGTGCTAACCCACTTAGAACAATTTAAGCACTGCGCCAATTTGACACCCACAGTTACAGATACAGATACACTAACTGTTACAGATACATTCGCAGCTATAGATACAGATACTGTTAGGCTAGTCATCGAGTGGATACTTTTGTGCGGTTGATTCGTTTCAACGCTAATTACAATTACCCTTCCATTTTCCAATTGCTAATGCCAGAGGGGAAAGAGAGAGGGTGAGAAAGAGGGGGGGGGAGGGGGTGGCCTTTCAGCCGCCCGCAACAACAATTGCGCTTCAAAACATGCCCATGCATATTTTATTCTCTGTAGTTTTTGAGAAATATCTGGCAAATTGCCTACCACATTTCAACATTTTTCATTTCTATGGTTTCTCTCTCTTTCTCTTGCTGGATTTTCCTTTATTTTTTTTTTTGGACATTTCATACTTTTTGCTCTGTCTATGACTCGTTTGCCGTTCTGCAAGTGTAACTTAATTTGTTACCCCGGCGGACAGCGACGTTGGCCAAAAACCATTTGGAACATGCACAATTTTGACACCACCCCAGTGACTGCCGGCTCGACCTTCCGCCTTCTTGTCCTGTTGCCCTCTTGCCATTCCATTGGGGCACGCCTAGTTACAAGTACATATGTCCTGGTCTGGCGTTTTCATTAGTACTCAATTAATGGACCATGATCTTAATGGGTTTTCAACAACAGGCAGCCCATATCGAAAGCCAAAACCGAATAAGCCTAACATCATGCCACGCCTCCATTGTGGGCGCGCCAACGAGGCGTGCCGTTTGCTAAGTGCGCCAAATCAGCACAACTCTAATTGGAGGCAGCAAGAGGATACACACAGGATGAGGCGCATATCCTGTCGAGCATTGTGCCTGCCAAAAAGTTTATTACTGCCCCGAAAATGTGAGAATCCTATTGACCACCCCTCCTTCGGTATCCCGTCTGTCCGCCCACTGACCTCCCGCTGTTCCAAAAAATTAGAAAAAACCAGTGGCAAAGGTTATATGCAAGCGAGTTCGACTTTGAGAGACCCTGTGCTTAATTTGTAAAAGCCAATAAAGTTAGTATGTTTATTGGAGCGGGTATTATCGTAATATCGTAAAATATCGTAATATACGATGAATTCTAAGAAGAATTGCCCTAGAACTGTATTTCTTTAATTATATTAATAATAAGCTATTACTGCCTTCTACTTGTCTGATTTTAATTAATTTTTATTTTAAAATTCATCATAAATCAGGCTCTGTTTGATGTTTTTTTTTGGGGGTAAATCCACATAACAGACAAGTACCTATATAAATAACATGTATGTTTAACTTCTGCTTAAAAAGTGAAAGCTCGATATTGATTTTAGACCCATGGATTCTTGGGCAATTCATACAAATTGACCGACCCTAGTGTACACATTATGGGTATGCCGCGTCTCTTTCGATGCGTTACATATTGAGTGACAAAATTATACAACCCTCTGCATTGGTATACAAATTCGATGATTTGCTAGACTTTTGTTGTTGTTTTGTGTGCGGCTAACGCTTGGCTCAATTATTGTGTGGCAAACCTCGTCAACATTTTCCGTCGTTCTTTTCCCATTCCCTATTCCCTGTGCCCTATTCCCCTACCCCTAATGACTGCTTGAGTCAGCCTAGTTGAGCCGCTGATTGCTTCATGTCTTTGAAGTCTCACTGGATGATTGATATGGGTTCTCGAATAAGCCAAAACTGCTTAGTTGCCATATATTATCACAGTTCCATTGCAATTATCAAATAAAAACCTATCTAAATAATATAGTACAAGTATTGGGTACGTAAGGCTACTCGTTCCCTCTTACGCTCCACTTTGTTGCATACCTGAGAGACTCTATACTTTCACTAATTGGATTCATCTTCAACCATTCCATTGAGTCTGCTCTAGATGCGGTTGCGTTCTTCATAGTTAGGTCAGAAAACGCATGTTTCTAAGTTTATTGTATTTTTAGCTTTTCGAATTCTTAAATTTTGTTAAAAATTTGATTAGATACGTTGACAAAAATTTATATACAAAATTTCCATAATTATTTAATATGAATGCAAATTTTATGAAGTTTTTATTGTAATTATTAGGTGGTTAAATTAAAATTTGGCAAATATGGCATATTCATAACTATTCAATGAAAATTAATATGCAATGTTAATTCTACCAGCTCATACTCTTAATATATAGAATATATTCTCTTGTTGTATCCTTCTAACAAATTCCTTTATTAAAAAATAAGTAAAAGGGTATATTGTGTTCGCTGTTTCAACTAAGTTTGGGAATGATTTTCGACCAGATTTATTTTTCTGAGTAAACAAGTTATTTCTTTAAACTACTTTTATATATATTGAAATAAGTAACGGGTATCCTATGGTCGGGATCTCGACTATAGCCTTCCAACTAGTTTTTTCCTGTGTTTTAGAATTATCTATTTTCTTAACTGCAAATGTCTCAAACGAAGGTTCTTTTCCCAAAAAATCGTCACTGTCTGCGAATCCCTTATCTCTAATGCTTAAATGCCAGCTCATCGATGATGCGTTAATAAAAAAAATTATATCGGGTATGATTTGTATATCTAATCCAAATGGTTGTTTTTTTTCTCGAAATTCCATTTGCATACAGAAAGCCAGGAAAGAAAGGAGAAAGGGATAAAAGGTGGCTCGCACAATTCGCAATTCGCTTATGGCAAATGCATGTTTGAAATTGTATTTTATCGACATCGGCTGCCAGATGCTTGGCAACAAATACGGCCCGTAAATATACACAATAACCGGAAAGCAATTGCTTCACGCCATTCGAGTCGCTGAAATATTAGCCTCGTTTGCCCCAGAGCCAGTCAGAGAATGTGGACCAGCACCAGGACGAGGACCAGTTGTTATCTCCCCTCATGATGATGCTCTTAGCCACGTTTAGGTGGAAAGGCAGTGCACGTCGAGGATTCTTCTTTTTTTCTTTTTTTTTTTTTGGTGTACACTGATTGAATATGGCCAGACATCTGTTGGGAGTCAAGCACTGAGCTCTAAGAGAGCCCAAAGAGGTTTTCAACATTTTGCGCACGAATTGCCAAAATAAATATTTAAATTTTCAACAGCAGCTCCTCCAACTTTTTGTATGTTTACTTTCACATTGTAAGCTTTTGGGTTTAAAATTTACGGTGGTAATTGAGAAGGAAAATCAGATATCAATGGTGTTGGGGTCCAAACTGGGAGATTACTTATTCTAGTCACACACATATATGTTTTTGTTAAAAATTGACAGCTAATAAAACTGAAATGCAGCCAAAAAAAAATCGCAATCTATTTTCACCGAATTAAGTAAAGCAACTGAATGTTTTATAATCAAACAAGTAATTACAGTAATTATAAAATTCAGATAAAAAGCAGAAAAGCTTCTTTTTAATAGTTTAAAAATAAATTCCAGTGTCCTGGGCGGTAACTAATTTTTAACAGCGATACTTAAATAAGTACTTTTCCAAATTTACTGAGTCTTCTTGACATTTTGAACATTTTCTCTTGAGTTCTGTCAAGCACAAAAGACTGTCAGCAATTTTTGCACTCATTTTTCCCATCCTGTTGTCTGTGTCACGTTAATGAGATTTATTATAAGAGATTGCTACAATATTTTTGTCGTACTCACATTAGGAGAAAAAACAAGTGGGAAAGGCTATAGTCGAGATCCCGACCATAGGATACCCGTTACTTATTTCAATACATTAGCGATTCAATCCTAATGTCATATTTGCGTTGCCAGAACTAGTTGAGAGTTTGAAGCATTCTAATAAGGTTTAACAATACAAAAACTATTGCATACTCTAGGGGGCACCTGTTGATTTAACAACTTGGGCACGCAATAACTGCTGTTCTACTTGTCCGATCTTGTTGCGATTCAGTGGGATAATAGATAATAATAACAGATATCGGTTACTACCAAAAAATACGAATTATATGAAAAATTGTGGGTGAGGTGGTTTTTCGCGATTTTCGGGGGCGGAGGGGGGCGTGGCTTAAATTTGAAACAAACTTGATCTGCGTGAGGTATATGGAAATCTGTGTGACAAATTTGGTTATTCTATCTCTTATAGTCTCTGAGATCCTTGTGCTTATACAGACGGATGACCAGTTTTTCGCAAATTACGGGCGTGGAAGGAGGCGGGTCCAAAATTTGAAACAAACTTGACCTGCTCCAACGCATTTGTGATCTACGTGTGAAAGTTTGGTTACTCTATCTCTTATGGTCTCTGAGATCTAGGCGCTCACACGGACAGACAGACGGACAGACGGACAGACGGACAGACGGACAGACGGACAGACACACATGGCTATATCGACTCGGCTATTGATGCTGATCAAGAATATATATACTTTATGGGGTCGGAGATGCCTCCTTCTGCCTGTTACGCACATTCCAACGAACACAATATACCCTTATACTTATTTTTTATAAGTAACGGGTATAAAAATACAAGACAAGCAATTTAATTTTTAATTTTCCAAATGAATGCGCTCAAATTAGGCTCATTACTGTATAGATTATCCCCAAGGAGAAGCATGTGATACGCCCGTGCAATTCCCTGCTTCCTAATGTCTGTTTCCTGTCAGAAGCTTCTTTAAAGTTGCTTAAATAGTGTTTTTATATTTTTACTGATACGGAAGTTCCTTTAAGCTGCTGCCCAGATGTGAGCCTAGTTGAATTTTATCGCTTTTCAAGCCGTTGAACAAAGTCTCCATTATGGATAAGGATGTGGCAGGAGGGCAGCTTTTAGAAATTGAGAACGAGAGAAGGAGCAACATATTCCTGTTCAATTTCATAGCATTCTTTCACACTTGACCAACTTTCAATTACTCTACAAATACGTGTTTTCCTTGTGGACAATCGTGGAAATACACTTTTCAGAGGTAGTTCTATTTCATTTACTTGGATTTGACACAAATGATAAACTATTTCAAATATTTAATAATTTGTGAACACAACTCGATATGCATTAATTGATGGCTGTTGAATATGTTTTCCTTCAAATAAAATATCTTATTTAAAATACTATTTAAGAAAAACATATATTTATAATTAATAAAAATTAGAGTAATTACTGAATGAATTGAAATTATTTGAGTAATTATACCAATATTATTATATTAGATGTAGTTAATAAATTATTATAAAACGTAGTTTTCATTGATTAAAAAGAGTATCGAAATATCATTATTTGGAGGTATTTATGACTGCTGTTTTTTAATAAACTTAATATGGCTGGGTGTCCATTATTTGTTGGTCATTTAAAGCTGGATCCGGTGCTTGACCAACACAGCCTATTGGCCAGCTAGTTGCTGACGTGGCTGTGCGTAAAATGGCATAACAAATGATGTTTAATGCTTTGGCTGATGAAGCTGAAAAGGCCCCAGAAAAGACATTCCATGTGGCCAAACATGCGTGTGCAAATGGAATGCCATTCCCTTGCCCCACGTCGCTCTCCCCTCACCCCTCTTCCTGCTTCCCTTTCCTACCTACTTGGTAGAAACCTTTTGGAGAAACCTTGTGGGAAGACCACGCTGCTCATTTGGCTTGATAATTTATTTTCGCATATTAATTTTACTCGAGTTGTGCAACTGCGAGGAGAGAGAAAGAGAGAAGAAAGCGAGAGGCAAATGAGAAATGTGTGATAAATGAGCAGCGCTTAAATGATTCAAGGATACGAGTACAGCTCGCCGTGGGGCAGCAGTCGAGACAATTATTATCCTGCAACACATTTAGCTCTGCTGCGCTTAAAGATTCTCGTATCAGCATAAATATAAGATATACATATGTGTATTATATATATTATGTATACATATGTACTCTTACTTATATACTATATCATATATGGTTTAATTGCTTTTTGGAGCGCTTTAAGGCATTTATGTTATGGATTCGGGACAGTGTTCGGGGGCGTCACTTGATGAAAGTGTTGAATTTATCAGGCTTACTCATTTGAACACTTGACAACAGCCTACATAATTAATGACAACTCAAGTGTTCCTAATGGTTAGGATCCAACTTGGGCTGGATTTGGGTTTTCGTTTGGGGTTAAGTAGTGCTAGCGGAAACCCGAAAAAATACCACCCAAGTATTTCTAGTCGGCGATTATCGTGTTTTACACTCAAAAAAAAGGTCTCGTTTTTAGCCCTGAAGTTCAGAAATTCGTCTTTGAATTAGAAAATACATTTCTTAAATATGTGATTAATTTTTTCTGAATGGTATTACTATTTTTCAAAAAAATGGAGACTCGGACCCGTAACAATCAAAACACAATGAAATGAAGAAACTTTTCTCTAAAACGTGGGGTAAATATTTCAAAATCTCTGATATTTTATTTCTATGTTTCACAAGAATACTTTCTAATTTGAAAGTATATTGTATGTTTCTAAATAATAGGTATAGTATTTTTTCACGAAAGGTGAGGAAAAAAACAGAAATGAAGATTCATGTTAAGGGTCTAACTGCTGTTGCTTCTGATGTTTGCTGATGCATGAGACGACATTTTGTCAATAGAAATTGCGAATGTGACTTCGACCTTTTGTCCAATGCTCTCATCAATTTTGTAGTTCACCTGCCACATGAAAGTCAATGGAGATGCCGAGTCAAACATCAGAATCATTTGTATATGTTCTTAGCCTGGTCCTTTCACAATTTGCAATTGGAAACTAGCCAATTATATTGTGCAAAAGGGCATGAATAATACTATGTATAACATTAGTAGTACATAGTATTTGGTGAAGGGATTGGCAAGAGAAGGAACTGACAGTGGTGCTTGTGCT
Organism: Drosophila phalerata; assembly: GCA_951394115.2. Lineage (NCBI taxonomy): Eukaryota > Metazoa > Arthropoda > Insecta > Diptera > Drosophilidae > Drosophila > Drosophila phalerata. Next base: position 15,138,958 of record OX596005.2, read on the forward strand.
TTTAAATGGCACTTGAACTAAGTGCGAGCAGCAGCTGCTTCATCATCGTCTCTAGCTGCATATCCTTCGTCATCATTATAGGATTTCCCGGAGCCTCTTGTCCCCGGCACAAATTTCCAAGTGTTTTGTTTATGTGCCTGGCACACACATTTCCTTGTTTCTCACAAGTCTCTCACATCTAAATAGACTTTGTGCTGCAGCTCGTCGTTTGCATAATAATTTAACTCATTACATTTACATGGACGGGGGAGGGTGAGGGGAAGGAAGGTGGTTGGCACTTGCCACATCTTGTGGCACTCAAACTAAATAAGCAGAAGACTTGCATGCATATAATTCGTCAGCTTCTTGCCCCAAAAGGAGGATTTATGCTTGACATGCGGCAATTCAAAAGGCAAGATGAGGTCAAGTTGTGGCTACACACACACACCTACACACCCACACACACAATCTTCATTTAAGTGTGGAAAGTTTTGGTATTTCAATAACTGCATCTTGCACACCTGTCTGTCAATTAAATTGGACAATCAGTGGATTCTTCTGCCTCTCTTTGATTGATAAATTATAATTTAAATTTATATTTTCATTAGCACATCAAGTACTTGCCCCACTGTAAGGCAACTTTGCGGTGCTCTAACGAGCCACATAAAATATACCACTTGCTACTTCGCCTAGCCAAGTACAAAGTGTTGCAGCCAAAAGTTTTTGGCCTTTAGTCGTTGTTGTTAAATGTTGCCCAGTTTTGGTTTGCCAGCTTGGTCAACACTTTGCCCACTTGGCCAACTTTGCTTGGGGAATTCGATATTCAGGGAGTTTTTATTATCGCACATATAAATTCGTTTACTGATAAGTAATGCAAAGTGTTCAATAAACATAATTATGGGCTCACAACATTGATTAAAAATAAAGTATCGGGTATAAATTCAAATTTCCAAAGTCTAGTGATTTTTCTACAAAAAGTAATATTTCATCTGAACTAATCCAACTCATATTCTTAATTATTATGAAAAAGCATTAAATATTTTTTTTTTAATTGAAGTATTAAGTAAGACGTCTAATTTGTTTAAAATGACAGCTATGACAGCTAAATGATACAGTTTTCCGATTAATTCAAATTTTACTTAGGGTGTATACCATCTTTTCATATTAAATAAAGTTCTCCGCAAGGGTATCTAATGTAGCTGTTGTTACTTTCATACTTAATTCTATATATTATTTATGAGCGACTTTTTCCAACGACCAATTCAGGTATTATTACAATTTGTTCTCTTTTTTTTTAATCTCCTTATCGCTTTCGACAACCAACTTAAGGATTTTGTATTGTATTTATGTATCTCAAAGTTGAATGTAGATATCTTTTAGTTACAGCACTTCCTCTTCGTCCGTTTATTTAATAAATAGTCGTCTCCATCTGCGGATGTTGTTTAACCTTTATGTCCTATAGCTAACTTGCCTGAGGAATGCATTCGCTGACATCGTCGTTCACTTGCCCGTCATCTATTTTTATGCGATTTTCTTTATTCTTTTTCCCGTTTTGCTGCCATCCCTGCTGCTCTTTAATCTCTGCCCATTCCCGACTCTTCCTGCGTCATGGCGCATTTCCTTTGGCTTTGCTGCATGCAGCAGTGCTTGATGCAACAGCAATTCACTTAACTTACTCAAGTCGTTGTCGGCATAACTTCCGCTCCGTATTCCTTTCCTAATACGAGCACAAAATAAAAGACGAAATCTTGAACGAAGATGGAAAAAGAACTTCAATCTAGACAGCTGGATAGTGGATAGATTCCACACACTGAGCTCACTGCTCAGTTCTTAGTGCTTAGTGTTTTAATGCACATTTTATACAATTTCTTATATGTAATCCTTCAGTTCATACATTTGAATGTTTTATTTACCCATTGGCAGAGTCAATTGTGGGTTGAGAAGCTGTTAACTGCCATAAGAGTGTTACGAGTCTTAGGCAAAGACTCTCATGAATGTGCAAAAATATTTACATGCTGCATTTGAGACAAAAACAACAGCAACAGCATTAAATCGAATGAAGCTGCAAATCTGTGCCAATGATGTGAAAATGTCGGGAAAATCCACTTGATAAATGCCAAGTGGTAAGTAAACTAAACGTCTTCAAAGTGTCTCAACAATTATGGTAAACAAATGATTCTTCCCCTGTTATACTACAAAAATAACTATGTATCTTTTGAAATTAAAATTTTAAAAACTATATATATTTATTATTGAAAAAAATTTTAAGAACGTTTAAAAACCATAAATATGCATATAAAACCATAAATATGCATAAACCACGCTATGCATTATAGCGTATTTCCTTTTTTTGTGCAAGGTTGATACCGATCTCGTTATGTATTAAATTTAAATTTCCGTTTTACCTTCTGAAGTTTAAACATAAATATTTTGAGAAATTGAAAAAAAATCACGCTTTAGAGTTTATTTACCGTTTCGTTTTTCTAGAAAGCGTTCAATTCTTGTAAATGCCATGTTAACATGTTCTTTAAGAATTGATCGTTTATTTTGTGTGTTTTCGTTAGTGAAATTGGTTTAAATGGATCATTGTGAGTTGTAAGTAGACTGCTTGACAGAGAATACAATTTGTCAAGTGGTTGCTAATTGATCTGATTTAAATGCGGCTTCCCTTTCTCCTTCTTTCTCTCTTGAAACAACTGTCTCTCGCTCTCTCTCTCTCTTTTTCTCTCTTTGTCAACAAATGGAAAGTATAAGGAAAGTGACTGCAACGGTGGAAGGTGTGAGAATTCTTGGAGCTCAGTTCAATATTAGATGTTCAAGCGAAAAGAGGCTGCCGTCATGCCAATAACAATTTTAGTTTTTTACTTGATAGTCGTTGCACTAATCGGAGCAAATGGCACCAACTACCAAAATGATGATCATCTAAAACGGTTCAGCAGATCACTGTTATTCCCAGCAACATCTCCGACTCGAGTGCAGTTCATTGGCGGCATTGGTATTCCCGTGGAAGATCTGCCTTTTGAATCAGTCACCTCAGGATATGTCCTTAAGACGGAGTACTTTCTGCCCACCACAGCTCACGAAATAACTAGAGTTTATCTAAAACCACAGCCCATTACGGATAGAAAGAATGACAACGATGAGTCCAACTATGGATCTATCTATCGCTGGGTTATCTATCGTAGCATCGAAATGGTATTACAGAACATGGATCTACCAGGACACAGCTGTCTTCTGCGTGTGATCTGTGAGCACGCGGCTCATCCTTTGACCCATGAGAGTGGTTTACTTGGTGAACTGCTCCACATCGTTCTGACACCTTCCAGCTCATCGGATCATTATGCTCTACATACGGACCGGGAGTATCTGGCTTCTGAGCGTTTCGGCAAACGCGGTGGAAATTGTAAAGCTGCCTATGGCCGAAAGTGTCCAAGATCTCCCATTGATCTGGTTACCATGATGTTGTGATATAATCAAAAAAATCAATTGTAGCTTTAGATACCTTATTGTGATAAAATCTTATTAAAATGGAGTTTGTTATAATGTTGAAAAATGTGCTTGTAAAATTTAAATCATATAAATTATATACATAAAAAAATCTGGCATGTTCTACAAACCTGTATAAATCCAAAATCAATGCATAAATTAATTTTGGAGTTTTATTTTGATTTCTTTATTTTGATCAGCTACATCGACAACATTTTCTCTTTTACCTCTGAAGAGTATGCAGAGTATGTCGTAGTCGAGCATTCGTGAGATACGAATTGCTGCGTTCTCACACATTCTTTCACTTATTTGGTTATTTTGAGCTTTAATCTCTCACTGTTGAAATGTATCTTTTGTTATACGTTAGAGATATCCATTGTGTTTGTATTTTAGGTGTGTAAGCTCAACTGTGCAAATAGAACTCGCTTCAAAGATGTAAAGAATATATCACACTTAGTTCTATTTTAGATTTTCAATGGGGAAGAGGTCTGCCTTTAAAATGCAGCATTCCGAATTTTTGGTCATTTTACTGGCAATCATTGCTCGGATTAATGGTACGATGATATATCCGGAGCTGGCGCCGACTCCAGTCACATTTCTTTGCGCAATTGGAATACCAGTCGAGGATCTCGCCTTTGAAACTGTCATCTCCGGTTACGCACTTAGGATGCAGTATTTTCTTCCCAATAATGCGTCGCAGTTAACACGCATTTATCTAAAGCCGCAACCTCTGACAGACAGAAGATACATTAATAAATCCAACTTGGGCTCCATGTATCGCTGGATCATCTATCGCGCCATCGAAATGGTGCTTCAGAACTTGGGTTTACCAGGACATAGCTGTCTACTGAGAGCAATCTGCGATCATGCAGCATTGCCTTTAACCTACGAAAGTGGTTTACTTGGTGAAATCCTTCACATTATATTGACACCTTCCAGCTCAAGGGATCAGCTGGGAACGGCCAAAGATCGCGTCTTTCGGTCTGCGGAACATTTTGGAAGACGAGGAGGCAACTGCGAATTGGCTTATGCCAACAGATGTCCCAGATCTCCAATTGACTTGATAAGCATATTACTGAAATTAAACTGAGAATGTTGTCAAAAAGCCAGTAAATAGGGTGTATTAATTGATCAAAAAATATTTATAAATAAATACAATAAATACGTTTAAATAAACTGAGAATGTTGTCAGATACACCAATAATCACCCCGAAAATCAGAAACTCGGTTTTAATTGGGCCTCTCATTTAAAAATAAGAAGTTCAATTAATCAGCGTTAATTTTTCCAAAATGTTTGCGAAAAAGCTTGAAACGGCAAATCCCTATGTGTCTAGGAAAAAATACCTTCTTCAACTGTCTAAATTGATATTTTTTTAAATTACCAAAAATAATTCAAATAATACAATATTTTTAAAATAACTAATTTAAGAAATTTTTCCTTACATTAAGAAAATTATGAGTTAAATTGCAAGGCACTGAAAATAATATAATTTAAATGTAAGCCAAATTGTTATTAGATATCTCAATAAAGCGCCTACATTACCTGACTAAAACATTTGAGCAAGACATTCAAAATTGTTGTATCCCAAAGATACAATAATACTCCAACGTGCTATGACAACACACTGAATTATGTGCTTCAGTTTGCTTGTACTTTCGAGCTAGTTACAATTTGGCAAAATTGTCTGTTGACTTTTGGCTTACATTTCGACCAGCAAGTTGACAACAATGCCAAATGGCACTAACTATCTAAGGTTGATGTAATGGTAGTTGTTGTTGTAGGCATTATGTAGAGGTGAAGGTGTGATAATTAGAGTTGATAAACATTTTAATTAGTTTTCGCACTCGGTGGTGCCTGATTCGCATGGCAAATCAGCATCAATTGTAATTATGCATGCATTATTTTTCGGCACACGCTGCGTATGCGTTATATGCGTGACTCTGTCTATGACAGTTAATCATTTAGCTTAACGCACTTAAATTTAAATGACAAATACAATTTATATGAATTATGTGGCAGCAACATGCGAATATCCGTTGTTCTCGTAATACAAATTTATTTCCATTCCTCACTCATTAGAGCACCCTGAGCACGTTCCAATCTCTGAACCTGGTCAAAACGCCTACTCGTAATGGGCTTAAATACTTTAGATGGCACGCAATCAGCTTGTACATGTCCATGTTCATGCCCAGAACTCACAGAGCCGTAAAATAATTACACACATTGAATGAAACGCGACATGAAACAGTAACAGATACAGAAACAAACGAACAAAACCCTTCCAAAGCAACAACTAAATAATGGACTGATGAGAGGGATTGTATTGTATTGTATCTTGGGTGAGCTTGGGGCAAACTCAGATGGCTTGCTTTTGGCATTTCAATGCCGTTGACCAAATGAGTTTAATATTAATTAGTTGGCTGACAAAGCAATCGTCCGAAATCCCCCAGCAAACGCATTGCGCATACGCCATGTGACTCGGGGCTAATAACACACAAAATTAAAGCAAAATATAGTCAAGGATTCGTTTGCTCAAAAACATTTTATATATTTATTTTGATTGCCCCAACACATTCGCCACAAACTTTTTACAGCTCTTGCAATACAAAAATAACAATATATTAATTGAAATCAACCAACTAGAGCAAAAGTTGTAGAGTTTTCGAGTTCAAGTTCGCTTTCGGAGTGAGATTCGGGATTGGGATTGTGGTTTGAGCTAAAGTTAGACCATCTGTGGTCGTTTGTCTTTAATTTAGTCTTGTCCCGAGGCCACTGAAAACAAGTGGGTAAACATATTTTCTAAATAATTTCTAACAAATGCAAATGTAATATTGCTTTCTGCTTTTTTCTTCATATGAAAGTTGCCTTCAGCGCAACAGACAGAGAGGTTGAAAAAGAGAGAAGGACATATAAAACTTAACTCTTAAACTTTTGTTTGTTCAGTTTTTAATAGAATTAAAAAAAAAACCAAAGAAGTTTTGTATTAAATTATATGGTGTGTAATATACAAAAAAGGGAAGAAACAATATAAATAAAAATAGGAAAGTAATTTTCCTATTACACAGACAGAATACATACAAAGTAGTCTTTTGATAAAGTTACTATTTAATTTTTAAATTACTTAAATTCAGCTTAAATTTGACATACAGGCATCTTAAATTCCACAATTTAGATCGACAGATGCAAATTAAGGCCAAGTTTGACCTCATGTCTTAAATATGTCAAATCTGAAAATGGCTGACTAAACACAAAATCCTTTAACGCAAAACAAATTTTTGGGTCAGGTTGTTGGGCGGGTAGTTGGGGGGAGTCTGTCAAAGATTTGCAATTTTGTAGTGTGAAATTTATGGGCAGACGTTAAGATAAACGTTGTGTCATTGATTAACGAGTCCTTGTCGGACGACTGACTACCACAATGTATGTATGTTTCGGTTTGAGTTTCAGGTTCAGGTTCTGGTTTTCAGTTTATTTTTTTTTGGTAGTATTTGAAAACATTTTGAGTTGAAATGATTACGCCCAGAACTTAACAGATAAAGTCCTGGCAAACGGAAGCGCACATAAATCAGTAAGAAAATGTAACTTCCTCCGGCTCACTTCAGTTTCGGGCAAGGACTTTGTCGAATACTTAACGCGCAACAGGACGACAGGACAACGCGACGTTGGGCTATAGCCATGTGCCCTGACCCTAAGTGTTGAATGGACATGGATGAAGGTAAAGTCCAACTGCAGCCAGTTCAGATATTCAGCGAAGTTCTCCACTGAGCTGAACAGGAGGCCTCTTCTGCTCTATGGCTAAGTAAAGGCAGCCGTTGCAGGACTAAGGACATAGATTGGCAACATTTGATGGTAAAAGTTACGTTCGCATTTATCTTTCGTGCACTTGTGTCACTTGTGAGTTTCTTGAACCACAGCCAAGCGACAAGAGTGACAGATAAGAACAGGCAGTGAAAGAAGGAGAAGAATAGAAAAGAAGAGAGTGTGAGAAATAATACAAACACCACATCGAACGTTATTAAATTTTGGTAGCCTTTAAAGACTGCCTTTGATAAATAAACTGACGCAGTCTTCCTCATCGGAACACGAATTTCTCGACCGCAAACAATAAACAAGTATTACACGTAATGCTACGATCTTAATTGTTGTAAATTAAGCACACAGCAGCCCATACAATTCCAAGTTAAATGCGGGATAAATTTACCAATCCTTTACACAGTTAATTCACTCTTGGCTTTTATTGATTGCAAAATCAATTAACTTGTTCAGCTTCAATAGGTGCATTAAGTGCACTTAATTCGAAATGCTATCGATTAATTGTCAGTAAGTCCCTGCTAGCCGTTTTACCGGCATGACATATTTATCGATATAATGATAGGGTGAAAATCAAATTGACGTTTTTTTCAAGCGAATAATCTAATAATGCATAAGTCATTGAATATTAGGGATATGGAAAAATAAAAAAAAATCAAGTTATCGATAATTAATCAAATGAACCGTATTCGAAAGCTATCGACTATTAATCGAATACTGAAAAAAAGACAGTAACTATACTGATATATTATACTTTCATTAGTATATTATATTTCGATTATTTAATAGTAATCGATAGTAATTAAATTTTTGTATGAACAACTATACAAAATTGTGGATTGTTCAGCTGTTACCCTTTCGATAGTATGCGTAATGTCTGCAGCTGTCAATCGTTATCGATACACAACATATAAACTACACTCGCAACTTTCAAGCTGCTACAACTCTGGCTGCTTTTCAATGCAATTTCATTCGCCGATTTCACCAACTTCGGCTTACCTGAAAACCACGTCATCAATTTCCGATGCCACAATTGAAACTCGTCGTTGTCGCTGCAAAGTTTTCTTCCGTTCCCGCCAATTTGCATGCATGACAAGATAAGTTTCCCATCCCCTTTTCCCACCATCCCTTACCAACGCTAGTAAATCCCCCAGCCGAGATCCTGGCAGTTTGGTAATTGTGTTGCATTGATGTAATGACAGAATGTTACAACTCGAAACTCAACATTTGCACATTTACGCGGTGCGTTGACAAATTGGCTGTCGCTGCCGCAGTTGTTATTATTGTTGTATTTCTTGTTGTTGTGTGTCTAAAGTGGGCGTGTCTGGCAAAGTGGGCGCTCTACAGTTAATGTTTATGTTGATGTCTCCGCTCCTTCACATCCATCTGAAATTTGCTTTTGTGTAAGCTGTCTGATTTATGTGGCGGTAAATAATTTACAATCAAGCATTTTGACAGCGTGCCAACTCTGAAGATACATGTCTAGGCATGTCAGCTTAACCTAAATTATGGATTTTGCTCGTAGATTGACGCAAAGTTAACTTTCATCCACTTGGCCAGCTTATCATTTCTATAGACATAACTTTTCTATAAAATATGAGAGAACTCTATAAAATACATGGACGAAAGGGGTTGACATTAAGAACTGCCCCTAATTATAATTATTTTGTAAACATTAAGCTCGTAACAATTCTTTAAAAGGTTTTTTTATGAAAATTAGATGAATTTTCTTACAATAATTAATAAAACAATTAAATACCAGCATTAGAAGTCTATAATTTGTATGTAATTGTTTTCTATCCTCTGTTAATGGTAACTCATCTATTTACCCTTTAGTAAAATGATCCTAAAACTTGTAAAATTCAGTTATACTCATACAGTTACGCAATATTTGCATTAACTGCACTGATTTTATGATAATGAAGTGAAAACTGATGGAATTTCTAGTTGCGACATTACGTGCTGGCAACCATGTCGTATGAGCAATATTAATTATTCAATGAATACTTGAATGAACCGAATGTCGAGCGCAAAGCAGAGACAAAGCAACCAAGTAAGAACTCACTCTCAATCTCATATCTATCTGGCAGTTTGGCGTGTTGAATTTAAAGTTGAATACTGAAGACAAACACGCGACGCGGCAATAAACGTGCAATTTTCACAAAATTACAAAAATGTGAGCAAACATTTTATTTGCGCTTTTAACTTTGTTGCCAGTTGTGAGTTGCGAGTTGCGCGTTGCGAGTTGACTTTTCCCTTTGCAGGAGAAATGGCATAAATCTTTGGCAATTCCTACAGTCAGCTGCCTCTTTTCTTTTCTTTTCTTTTATTTTCATTTCATTTCGGCAGCTTCTTTTGACTTTTTTTCTTTACTCTTGTCTTCTTTTATTTTCTTTTGGTGCGTGTTGCAGTGACAAGAATTTGAATAATTCGCCAAATGTGCCAAGTTGAAATGTTAAAATTGCCAACGACTTTTGCCTGCCCTCACAGCATTCAGCAGTCCGGACTCTGGAGCAAAGAGTCGGGATTCGGGAGTCAGACACTGCTGTCGGATGTTGGCAAGCGTTTGGCTGTTTCCGGTTTGGCAAAACTCAACTCACGACTGCCAAATGATTGCAAATGAATGGGCACAGAATGTTACCCCCGAGACAGAACTCTCCTCCAACTCGCTTAGCTTAATGCATCGTTAAATTTATAGACGCAACACAAAAAATTATTTAACACAATTTTCGCTAATGTGTCGCAGCCATAAAAGACAAACATAAATAAAAGTTGGGCTCATTAGCGAGAAAAGGCAAATTAATAGGAGTGCCATTTAATTTAATGCAATTTTTAGAACAGGTTATTTCTCAACAGCTGCAACACCTGTATGAATTGTTGTTGTGCTCTATTTGTCTTCTGCTTTTCCTCCTGCTTTTGATGATGTCTTAAGAATTTTTCAATAAACGAACCATGCACAAATATGGCATCTTTGGTATTGTCGTCAGTTGCTCTTGTTGTTGCTGCTGTGTTATTTAACGAATTAATAAGCAACAGCAACTCCGTCAACAACTCCAGCATCCCCAGCAATGGGGCTCTGAAGGGGGCGTGGCTGTTGTGTGACTCCTTTATAATGTCACCGCCACAGCTGCATTCCTCAGCGCATTTTAAATTGTCGAAGCATTTTATGGGTGGCATTCTTTAAGGAGCACAACTATTTAGCACATGAAAGAAAGTTCCAACGAGGAGACAGCCGTTCGGAAATTGCAGGGTATAAGGTGAGGGGATCGCATAGCTGCGACCAAGCAATTAGTTTTAGTATTAAAAGACACGAATCAATTGCTGTCCAGGTGCAAAGTGCAAGACACAAAAGCATTCAATGAACACGGAATTCGTAGACAGGGAATTGCAGAAATCTACAGATAAAGCCACAAAGCATTTAAAATTCATCAGCGAATAATAAGACATATGAAAGAATATTGATTAAGATGAAAACTGACAATTAATTTTTAATAATACATAAAATTGGTACAACATTGCGTATACTTAATACAATTTTCTTTCAATTGTTGTTTTCTATTATTTAAATATTTAAAGTTGCAACCTTGTTTAGTTTTATTATTTTTGTTATTTATTTTAAATGACTGCTTGCGGATGGTTTTAAATAAATTAATAAAATCAAATTATGATCAAATTAAGTATTTGAATGTATGTAACATATATTTATTTATTTCACTATAATTTGATTACATAATTTTTAGTTGCTTCCAAACTTATTATTTTATTCCTTATTGTTCTTTGCCATTAGCTCCCACCTCTGGTCGTATATATATTCTTTGGTAACAAAATATCAAAAATAAAAAAAAAAACGTATAGAATTTAATCAATCAATTGTTAAGCCTTTTATTTCATTTACCAACTAAAAAAAAAACAGATTTCAAATTAAATTTAACGAGCTTTACAGTCATAAACTGGTTACCTTGAAGGGCAAAGCAATATCAGTATTTCCTTTGTGGCAACATAAACAAGGTGAAGTCACCTTAACCATTACCATTACACTCGCATGTAATATGGAGTTTAAGTTGCCCAAAACAACAGACCCTAAAAGGAAATCAATTTGCTGGCACAAATATTTGGTCCATAATAAGGATCCCAAAGTGGTCTAATTATGCGTGGTCATATGCGGGTCAGCAGCTTGCCAATTCAAATGCAAAGCTTTATGGGTCACAAACTGACCCTTAAAAAAAAGGGTGCACACGTGTATAAGTGTGTGTATTTAGCAAATGGCAAATGGCGAGTGTAGGTGCAAGTGTATGCGAGTGTATGTAAATGGCCAAAACAAAGCAGAAACAAGCTAATCGACAGTTGCTTTTTTTGTTGTTGTTCTTCTTCTTCGTTTCGTGCTCTTCTCATGCATATGTAAATTCTGTGCCAATTTTTTAGTTGTCAGCCATTGAACCCATCACAGTCAGAGTAAAGTCGTTTAAATGCCATTCTCATCACCAAAGAATTGACTTGTCTCCCTTTAATTGCCAGAGCGGGTGAGCAAGAAAGAGAGAGTAAGAAAGATTAATGACTTGATACCTTTTAATCTATTTAGTACATATACATACAAATACATTTTCTAAAGGTTTGGAACCGCTTATGAAACGCATATATGGAACATATCAGAACAGTTTGAAAAATTATAATATATTTCCTAAACCGTATAAATATATCGAAAATAAGTAACAAAACTCCGAAAATATTTGCGATTAACATCAAATTAAATAAAGAAATAACACAAGTATAAATTGAATATTATAAAAATAAACAAAGCCAAAGAACTGAGACCATTTTGAGCGCGTTTAGAAACTCATGAAAACTATAGAAGACATGGCTTAAAACTTGTTCAAGTTTAGACATCCATTTTATATGAAATGAGTTGGAAATAAAGGAGAAGGACAGCGATTAAGAGCACGACACAGAAAATAAGAGAAACACTGGCAACCCGTTTGAATGTGTTTAATCCGCAAAAGCAGACAAAGGGTTTTCACTGTAGGAAGCCGACAAAAACAAATTCACACACAGGGACACTCATACACTCACACAGAATGGTAAACAGCTGCGTTCGTGTGGATTATTTAATGGGGATGGCAGGGGAGAAATGAAGAGCGGGTCTTTTCCCAAAATCCCAACTGGTTGAATTGAGTGGGACTTGGCTTGGCCATGCCGTGTTTAATTGAGTTTGAAATAGGTGCCAGTTTTTTGGCCTCTCTGCTGAACAAGGGATACGACGACGCATGAAATTGGCTTAGTTTTAAGTGCTGCCCATGTGTGTGCGTTTGTAATTGTATTAGTGTTAGTGAGTTTTTGCCTTTTCTGTATACGCACCTCTTGCGAAAAGTTAATTAAGCTACAGTACTGAGTTGTCCTTTTGTATTTCAAACTAAATTTAGTTTAAATTATTATATTACAAAATGTCTGCCCTTTATTTCATTCCATACACATTTGTATATATACAATTGAATATCAAAATTTTGAGCAGCAGCCGGAAAAATTGATATCATTTTGCCCCTCCGTTGCCATATTGTAATATTCCAATTTATGTGCGCACTTCCCGAAATCCTTTCGGCAAATTCATTTATTTCAATTGTTGTCGAAGCTTTGGCAGCGCACCCAGCAAAAAGCCGAAAAGAGAGTGAGAGCCAAATAAAAAAAAAAAAACGTAGTCTTCTGTACGGCGTAATAAGCAGTTTTTATGCAGCGCGCATTGTGCGACCGGCATTTTTATTGTTTCCGGCCGCATTCGAATCGTCAGACGCCATGGCCAAAACGACAGTGGTTAGAAGAGTTGTATCCCGTGGCTCTTTAGTTAGAATCGCTGACCAGTCACATAATTATAATTAGAACTTCAGTTTGTAAAAAAACTGGGTTTAATTCCGACATTGCCGCGTTGGAAAATCTGTGATACATCTGTCTTAAAATCTCAAATTTTGCTGCAAACTTTTTAAGACCTGTTTCAGTGATTTTCTTCAAATTCGATGATCATGGCAGTACTTTGTATGTACTTTGTACATACTTGGTTTGGGAGATATGTTCATTAATATTAATTTTTTGATTTTTAATTCATATTTTAGTGATAATTTCTTGATCTAGCTAAACTAAACTAAACCAAAATGTTACACAGATTTGAGCTGAACTGTTCTAATTTCCGGAAATTCAATGCCGCTGTATGTTTTGTATTACCTATTTATTGTATACCAATTTTAATTTTCTATTTTTTATTGCATAAAATAAAGAGATACATGCAGATTAACTTGTATCGGTAGCTCTATAAGAAATTATTGAAATATTGGCAATGCTGACTTTTACTCTTACTTTTACTGCTACTTCACCAGAACACATCCCTCATCTGTAGCCTATCATCGAGTTCTGGTAAAAACTTTGATAGAATTTTTAGACAAAATCTAAGTTGACAAACTTTTTAATGTCACAGCAATCAATATTTTTCTAAATAAAAGCAATATGTGGCAAAATGATCAAAGAAAAGCGAAAACAAATTAATAATAATAAAGGAGTTTCGTTATTTATATCGTATCTTTATGTTAAGAATTTGTTTTATCGATAACAAAGCATCACAATCAAAGAATTCTAGCGTACTATTTAGGTGATGAATTTTCTTTCATTACAATAACAAAATACACATACAATGCATTCTTTATTTTTGACCCACTGTGCGCTGTCTATCAGGCCACAACTACAAGCAAGTTCACTCTATGCGGCGTCAATGGGCGTGTCGAGTACTGTGGGAAGGGATGTGAGTACGGGTATTTGCGGACTTTCAAACAGCGCAAACTTTTGTCTACATTCATTTTTATTTTATAACCCCCGAAACCGAATAAAATGAAGCAAAACAAAGCAAAGTCAAAACGAAAGTTTTTCAACTTTTTGCATTGTGTGCCGCCTTTTGCTGTTTCTTTTTATTTTTTGGGTACTCGCAATTCTGTTTAGCATTTGAATGGCATCGTTTCGAGGCCTGTCTCTTGACTTATTTTTATGAGTATGTCTGTCGATGGGCGGTAAGTCAGTTACGCCCCCTTTTTCATACCAGCTGGCGCTCAAATTACTTACAAAGTACTTATTTGCCTATTTTAAAAGCCATTCCTATAAATGGCAACAACAACTTAAATCTGACAATGATGGTGAGATAAGAAGGAAATTTTGGGGATACACAGGCAGGAAAGGAAGAGTTTTACAAAGAATTGTAATAAAATTAGTTTAAAAAGTGCAGCTGTCTAAACAAGTACCTGATAAACATTAAGTGCGACAGTGAAAGCTGCAGCCTAAAGCGAGACAAAGAGAGAGGAAAATACGCGCAGCCCTTTGGCACATAATCTCAGAAGTTTCTCCAAGCCCAGCTCTCTTCACCATTCCATCTCAATCCCATTCCAAATTGAAACACTCGAAAAATGCGGACACAACAATTTGCATAAAATGTTGCAAGGCACATTTTCACGTGCGTCGCCTTTCCGGAACTCCATTCTACTTGGCATTTTTTATTAAATTTTATTATTATGCTTTGCATAATTTGCTCCGAAACTCATCATCCTTTTTCTTTCTCTTTTCAAACCAATTCCTTCCTTTTTTTTATAACTTTAAAATAGAAGTCACATGCGAATTTTTTGCTTAGAAAATCTTAAAAAAAAATATATTTACAAATACTGTAAGTTTTTCTTACAAAAAACCTTAAGAAGAGTATATTAAAAAAAGTAAAGATAACCTTGAATTTAAATAGACTTTCGCCAATCTTGAATAAAATATTTTTTATACAGAGATAAAATTTTAAAATTATTAGATATCATATATCATTTTTTACCGAAACTGGCTAAATTTTCCCACTGCAGTCGAATATGAGAAATGCCAATCAACAGAAAAATGTGTTGTAAAGCTGAACAATTTTCACTTCAAAATGCTCTTTTTGTGTTGTTCAACTCTCTAGAATTAATTGGCATTCAAATATGATTTATATTGAATACATTTATTTATAAAGCGTTTACAAAGGAATTTTCAATCACGTTGTATAAAAGGAAACCTAAAAAATAGACTGTAAATAATTCATTGATTTTGGTTAAAGAGTGCTATCAGTTGAAGTTAGTTTGGCCTAACAACGTGCACTTGGCTTTGAGCCTAAACGTGTCTTTAGCTCAACCTATGCCAAAACTCATTTGGCAAACAAACTTGAGATATTGCAAAATGTTCAGCTTAATGGAAAGTCACACAAAATGACTGGATGGCCTGCATTTCTGCGGAAATGGGAACTCGACTCTCAGTTAGTTGAGACATGATAAGCCCAAATCGAATTAAACTTTTTGAAGCGAGCTTTTTTTTTGCTCGTCGAAAATAAGAGCAGTCATGCCATAAATAACTAACTGAAAAGCGAATGGCGCTGTCATCGATACGAATACGGGTAACGTCACCCCTGAGATCTAAGAACTACAAATTTCAACAAAAGCCAACCGCAAAAAACTTGAATGCGACAATTAATTTTAGTGAATTATGACCACAGGGTCGGAAAATGGGGCTAATGTGATGTCCGCCATTGGCAGCAAAACGGAAAACACGAACAGCTGTCAGTCCAGACACACACACACATACACAGAGAGCGTATTCCTTTATGTGAAAATGTCCAAAATGTCCGAAATGTGGTTAGAAAGTTGTTGGCTAACAACGTTTTGGCCTAATGCAGTGTAATGCAACCGCAGCACAACGAGCTTCATTCCCCGGCGTGTCATTTGCCATTCGAATGAATGTGACAATTTTATTTCAAAGCAACTCAAGCGGCGACGTATACGTGATATTTGCATAGCAGCTTTAAAAACACGGCGCAGTTATGACTCGCCATGAGCCATCATATCTAAGGCCAACTGTCGCCACGTTCGCTCTGACATTGCCCATTATTTATGGCCAAACAATTGAGGCTACCCTTGCTTCAAACTATTGTTCGATGCTTGGGAAATAAAAACAGCAAACACAAAAACAACAAAACCTAGTATATGTGTTAATGCAAATACGACTGCATGGCTATTAAATACCGTGCAATCAACTTTGATAACCACTTTATATAATATTATTTCTTTCTGACTTTTCAAAATTAAATCATATTTTATTTTGATAAATTTAAAATAGTTTTATTTTCTTAGTGGAAAGGTGCTAAAAAGTAAATTATAATCAGGTGTGTTCCAGAAATCTCTAGAGTTTTTGAAGACAATTGCTTTTGAAAACAAACGTTCGAAATGTCGGTGTTTGTCAACATATTTATTCGAACATATTTACGAAGTAAAAAAACGACTTTTCTCCAGTTTTAAAAACATTTTTAAAAGTTTATTTATTTTAATTCAATAATTATTTCATTTTGTGAAATCTCAACAATTTTTTAGACATTTGAAAGCAACGCTTGCGTGCTTTAAGGAACCCCAAGAATTGAATTTTAGTTGATTTGGCGCTGTTGGAGATTTGTAGAACACCTCTGATTTTAATATAACTTTTGGTACTTTTTTTTTAAATAATCTGTGTGCACTGAAGACTTGTGCAGAATGATTACAATATCGTATCCCATTGAATATTTAATTATGCACTGATTAGCTACAGTTATTTCGTGTAAAGTGAAGATATGTCTTATTTACTCTACTGAAAAAAATGGCATTGATTACATCTACATTTATTAGCAATTTATTAAAATAATGCATACATTTTCATAAAGCTAAACTTCCCTCCTTTAGTCATTTTCATTGCTTATAGTAGGGTATAAAAGATCCGAACGCAAACACAGACACACAAAAAGCGAATGACAAAAATATAACAAAATGGCGGCAAAACAACGCGGAAGTCGCGAGAGCTCACAGCTCGGTGAAAAATGCTCGTAAAGTACAATGAACCGCAAGAGTTGCATTCAATGTGTGTGCCACTCTGTGAGTGTGTGTGCGAGTGTGCATGAGTGTGTGTGTTTTTGAAGTTGAGTGGATTTCAGTAAAAGAAATGCCAGAGAGAATTGTGCTGGCAAAAAGCAAAGTCGCATTGTTATTGTCTTGCAACATTTGGCATCATTTATTTTGTGGTCCAAACAATGCAATAAGTCGGCTGAAATACTGAAATGTGCTGAAGAGAATAGATACATACATACATAGAGACAGAACTGTCTGTGAATGCTTCAATATGGATGCACATCTGTTGTCAGAAGTGAAGTTATCACTAATGGGTCAAGAGATTTGTTGAGACGCTCTGATTTCAAATTCTTTTGATGCAATATTCCTCAAAAAATACATGCATTGCTTATTTACTGAAACCTTTCAGAAACCTTTGCAAAAATTACTAACTTTCACAAGGATAACAGTAAGAAAAGTACACTTTGTTACTTAAGTTCGATTTAATATTTTTAGAATCGCATTTTTATTATATTTATTTATGTTGTAGTTTTTATGTGCTACAATCGTTCGCTCATCGCAGGATATTTTTAATTAATTTCTCAGTGACACACGTCGTATACGTGATGCGATTTAAACACACAAACACACCCTGACGATTGTTCTTTTCACTTAAAAGCCTTTTGTTGCTACTGTTGGTTTGGTTTAAGCTTTCACTTAAATATTGAATGAAGACCACAATGGCTGTAAACATTGCATGTTAATTAAATTGTTATTACTTTTTGGACATGCATTTAACAGTGCTTAATGCATGCGCATTATGTTGAAGCTATCTGAATTTTATTGAGCAGACTTAAATATTAAATCAATTAGTTATGTAAATTTAATATATTTTGGAAAACTGTTGAATAAAACATGTGAATGCTTAAACTAGCCTAGCACATATCAATATATTGATGATAGAGCAAATGATTAATTTATGATCTTTCATTTAATAAATTTTAAAAATTGATATTTTGGTCAAGCACTTGCAAATGTAATCAGCTAAGTTAGAATAAAAAAGTCACAACTCAAAAGGCAAACGGAAAAAGGTAAACAGGCTGTGAACGATAAGCAAATTACGCAATCAACTTAAACTCGACCTTAGATGGTAGAGCCCCACCTTCGGAGGGGGCATCGGTTCTTATGAACCGCATAGAGTTTATAGCACCCGCAGTTGGAAACTTTTTCATTCAATTCACTTAAGTTTCCTTTGCATTTTGTTGCCGCAACATTTTCAGCTTGCACTTCGAGGTGCTTTTCTTACTCTTTGCTTACCTTGTGGCCTCGATTCTTGTGCTACTTTTGCAGCAAAACTTTCGTTGCAAAGTGTAACATAAAAACATTGCCAAGTCCTTGGGTGTCCTGCTGCTCCTGGATTTGGTGGTAGGGCTGGTTGTTGATGCTGGTCTTGGATCTGCTGCTGAAGCCCTTCGTCGTTGCAGCTAATGGTGTTTATTGCATTTACTCTCCTGCTGGCACTTAAATCGGCATCAGAAGGACAGAGGCGCCATTCAACTGTGACACTGTTACTCCCTGGCCACGACAAGATAGAAAGTCAGAGAAGGAGGCAGAGGTAGCAACAGCAGACACGCAAATACGCAAATAACCAACAGCCACAACCAAAGACAACTCCGAGTTCAAGTCAACAGCCGGCAGAGTCGTCTATGTGGAAGAAAGTGCTAAGTAAATTCACAACACAAAGTCTACAATGCGGCAGGTGGCTGGGTCACAGCTCCTGCGGCCTTAACAAACCCCACAAAATGCGCAGTCAGTCTCCCAAACCACTTCCCTTCAATCTCCTCAACTGGCGACGATTACGAACGGAATTTGGCTGCAGCAAACTTTGATTAAATCACATGACAAACTGAGCAAAATGTTGAGCGACCGACTCCAAAACTCACTTCCTCCCACTCCCACTCTGTCTCTCTCTGGCCCTCCGTCTCTCTCTCTCTCTCTCTCTCTCCATCTTCTGTGGAATGGACAGACTCAAGTGGTTTGCCACTGAGCCAATTGACTGACAGCTGGGCTGAACTGAGCAGGTGGTGACTAAACACCTGCAGTTTGGGGGTAAATAAATTCATTAAGCTATTAGGTTCGCCTTGCAGGTGATGCACAATCCCAGCTGCTTCTCTCCTTCAATGTCCTTTGTTTTTTACTGAAATACTCAGTTACTCGGATTAAGTGGATTTCATGTCAGCTATTATAGACCATGTTTTTCTGAGACTTTGGGACAATGCAATGCAGTTTTATAAAACCATAAGTGATAAGTAATTTATAAAATAATAAGTAATTTTATAAATAATTAATTTATAAAATAACAAGGCTATAGTCGATATCCCGACCATAGGATACCCGTTACTTATTTGAATACATATAAAAGTACTTTAAGAAATTATTACCCAATAACTACTGCATACCTTTAGGTAATTTTATTTAATTAATAACTTTATTATAATAACTTTGGTTTGCTTTTAATCTGTTGATGCTGATCAAGAATATATATACTTTATGGGTCGGAGATGTCTCCTTCTCCCTGTTACTTACATTCCAACGAACACAATATATCCTTTTAATTATTTTTTAAGTAACGGGTATAAATATTGATTGATATTAAATTGCTTTAAATAAATTAAAAGCTGAAATTGATTAATTTTAATAATTAAATGATAGAAAAGTCAAGATCATAATATATTGCCCTTTATTAACTATATATAATGTCAAGAAATATTAAATTAAATGGCTCAATTTAATTATAATTGTTATAAATTAAGTGGAATATTTTTGTTTGGACGCCTTCATACATTTATGTTATGGTAGCTTTAATCCCTACTGCATTTCCTTACTGTAATTAGCCCATCTTGTGGGTTTATTATTTAATCAAAATGCATATATCCACCCAGAACATAAACCAGTTTGAAGTCAAAGCAACTCATGCCCTTTGATGAATGCACGTAATTTATCTCAATTAAACTTGGATTACAAATTATGAATATTGATTTATGAACGATGCGCCTGCTCTAATCCTGTTGGGTCCTTGCTAATTTGTTTTGGGACAAAGGTATGTAAGATGTCCAACCCTATTCAGATGTTAAGTTCAAATTGTGACAGAGCATACGAAGTTAACGCTTTATTTTCCTGTGTTTGCTGTTAATTCATTAGCACAAGCTGCTCCCTTTACGAAAGACTGAATGAAAAGTAACATGAAAAGTGCACTAGAAGATCTAGGTTGATGAAAGTATCCATAACTAAGCTCGCATTCACAACAAATTCCGCCTGGGTGCACTTTTCTCCTTTCCAATTATAGACGAGCAACAAACTTTTGTGTCATCCTTTGTGCGAATAACAATTTTTGCTGTCTTTATTTTTGATTTTCCAATTTTTATGGAGCAGAAAGCTAAGCATAAACTAAACGGAAAAGCTACAGTCAAAAGAAATAGACTGTTAGATTCCCTGTATTTAATATGTACTAAACTGTAGTTCGGAAGCACATTTTTTTAGTCTGTTCTAATTTAATTTTGGCTTCATTTTAAGAATTGAATTTACTTGAAGAGTTAGTTTTGATTTTAATTTTAAAATAAGGAGTTAGGAATGTGATATTTAGTACATTTTAAAATATAAATTTGTAAATAATTGTTATTTTGCAATTCTTATATTAATACCTGAAAAAAATACAATTTATGAAATGCTATATTATAAAAAGTGAAAATCGAAGCAGGCCTGAATATGTGATAAGCATATAAACTAACAAATAAATAAATTCACTTTATAGAGTCTAAGATCTAAGATCCCAGTCGGATGATGAACAAGCATACATTTACTTTTTGGTATATTTCTGCTTGTTATGGACATATATATAATTTATGACAAACCTAAAAGACCCGTTGTAGTTGCTTTAGAAGTACGGGTTCTAATAAAAGTTAAACTTTATTTTAAGCACAGAATGTTATAGTTGTGCAATCTGAATTGTTTCCTGTGATAGCTGGACTCAGAACACAGGACAAAGGACACAATTTAACGGTTGACAATAAGAGCAAGAGCAACATTCAACGCAACAACAACAACAACATCAACAACATCAACAACGTTGACCTAATGAGCTTCAAGCCGCAGACGCCAAAAGAAATTGACACGACGCAGCGGCATTTCATTTAATTGTGCAAACTGTGCCACACTGCGTCCTGTCGCCTCTGTCCTGTGTCCTATGGACAAGGACAACGGCAACGACAACGAGTCAGTTGCTCCTAATGAACGCTGGCTGTCAACGCTGCTAATGTCGATAAGGTCATTTCGGGGCGTGCCTCATAAAGAGGCGCCATAAAAGCAAACGGCACTTGGCCGAGTGTGGGAGAGAGGAGGAGGGGAAGGAGCGCTTATCAGTGTGCCCTGTACCGCGTCCAGGATATATAAGTATATACATAAATACCACAGATACTCGTGTCCTGCTCTACGAAACATATTTCATCAGCCATATTTCGTAACGAAACTTAGAAGTCCAAGAACTTTGCTCCTCTCGTCGACTTTTGCTCCTTTGACTTTGCCCTCTTTCTGTGTTTATAGGGGCGATAGAAAGGGGGACGAATTAACTTTCGCCTAATTTTTTTTGAAAGAAGGGGACCCAGTGGGGTTAATGTGGTTGCTCATCAGCAAAATAATTGCCAACTAATTGGCTCAAGAGATACAGAGAGCCAGGCCCAGCGTTGCCAGGCAACTGGATTAGTCGTAGTCTGATTGAAACTCTCGAAATCAGAATTTAAAATGCATTCCTGATAATTATTATAATAATAAAAGATTTAAGATTCGATATTATAGAGCATTTGATCTTTGAAAGCTGTGAAAGCAGATAATAAAAGTAAAAAGATTAGCGGTTTATAATATGCAGCATTTGGAACTTATACAGTGCTCGTTAAAAGTTCATTAACTTTTGTATTGTATAGTACATTTAATTTTATAAACTAAATAAAATTAAATCAAATTTAAGTTAATGTTAATGACTTGTACATATACAAAGTATATTATACATATCGTATGACAAATTTATAATTATTGACTTTTATTTCTTACAAAGAAAAAGAGTGCATTATCCATGCTTCAATTCTATCTACACTTTAAACTTTCTTTTGACCAGCTACATTCATTGTTCTTTCTACATCCACTTTCATCTTCATCTTTGATGCTTATTACATTAGTGGATGCACCTTTGGCAGCTTTATGTCTATCCTTAAAATAAATTATTGTATACTTTGCTCTTTTATTATCGCCCTTTCATCGAGTCTCACCGGTTGAGCATTAAAAGTTGCCATAAAAAGGTAATCAAACTTTACTGATTAAAGTGAAAATGCGAAAAATTATGAATCAATTTTTCACTCAGCAAGCGAAAGTGCAAAGTCATCAGCTGGATGCATAAGTAGGAGGAGGATTGGGGCGTCGAGGGACTGGATTGTACGCAATTGCACTTTTGAAATTAACATAACTTGATGTCTTTTTTTGCTATGAGAGAAACGTCTTTATTTTTCGAGGTGCTTTGAAGCATCTTTAAAGAGGAAAAGCTTTTCGAGTGTGTCTTTAATGTATTATGTGCAAATTTATCAAAGTGTTTTACAGCTTTTTGGAATGAGTTGGGCTTAAGAGAATTCGTAGTAAAATATACAGTTTCAGATAATTTCCGTTTATATGGTAACTTCAACTATTCGAAAATCCTTAAATCTTCTTCCCAAGAATGGAAATTATCATGAGATTAGTTTTTCAAAGCTTTTCATATAATTACATAATCACAAGCCTGTTGCATTATGTGCAAAGTACAAGGAGTCTACAGAATAATGTGTTTAATTGAGTAACATCAATGTGCATAATATAAATCTGGAAGATTTTCACGACTCATCTATCTTTTGAGGACCATAAATATGATGATTAAATTCGATAATTAAGCGTCTATTGAACTGCTAGCAATATTTAATATCGGTTGGGAGCGTAACATTGCATTTAATAAAACTGTACAATTTTTGTCAAAAATTAAAATGGAAAAATTTGAGATCCCAGTAAGCCCCAAAAATTTGTTGTATTATGTCAATTTTCCACACGTATTGGTTACTGTTGTAAAGTAGAATAATTCAGTAGTTTTTAACATATCATAGGGAACGGTTCGTGTTCATTTTGGCAGTAAAAAATAATTTTTTTTTTTTTTTACCTGTTTTTACAAACAATGGACTCTGCGACAGTTGATTCGGTGTATGAAAATCTTTTTTCAGCTCAAAATTTCTTTGCAATGCACGAGCAACAACAAATAGATAAACAAAATTCGATGATGGCCAACAACTCGCTGATAGATCTCGATATGTTTCGTTATGAGGACGGTGGTGGTGATGCATGCGGTTCACTGCTGCTGGGCGAGGATTATTGCAGCAGTTTCAAGGATGACGCACTCGGAGGAGCAGCAAGCAGTAGCAGCAGCAGCAACACCGATGGCAACAACAGCAATGACAACAACAGCAGCAACAGCAGCATCACTAGCACCGGCATAGGAGCAATAGAAACAGCAGCAGCAGCAGCAGCAGCAGCAGCAGCAGCAGCAGCAGCAGCAGCTGGAGCTGCAGCAACAACGACAACAGGAGGAGCAGCAACAGCAGTAACAACAAAGACAACATCCTTGCTGGATTGGCAGACGCAACAACAGCCGCTGGACAAGGATAAAAATGAAACAATGAAATCCCTGGATGCATTCGAGATGCATTCCTCAATGACAGACAATCGAGGAGCACCACATGACTGTCTCTGGTCCTCACAATTTCGACAGCTACGACCACCACCAACTATTCAGATCGGAGAAGAGAAATTCGTACTACGCACCGATACCATATTTGTATTAGGCATGCGACTAAATGTGACTAAAAACGACATAATCGTGTACTTTGGCAAGATGGGCCACATCAAAATGGACGATCTGACGTTAAAGCCAAAGATCTTCGTGTACAAGAATAAGCTGACTGGTCGCTCGAAGGGTGAAGCCACCATCACATACACAAGCCCCTATGCGGCGCAGACAGCCATATATTATTTAGATGGCGCCAAGTTTTTGGGTCAAGTGCTTAGTGTTGTACCGGCTTATCTTTCCACACGGCCGGGCAAGAGCGTACGTTTCAGTTACGCCCAGGATCCGGTCATCGATCAGCAGCGACGTCAGCGACAGAAGAAATGGAAGCCCGCCATTGATAATTGGGTCTGTGAATTGTGCAGAAACAGCAACTTTGTATGGCGACTCAGCTGCAATCGTTGTCGTGTTAGCAAAAGTGAAGCTATCACAATTAACAATGCATCCGCATCGTCATCCGCCGCCTCAGCCAACGGTGGACAAAACAATTGGCGTCCACGTAAGCACGACTGGACCTGTGGCTATTGCTTCAATGTTAACTTCTGGTATCGTCAGAAATGCAATCGTTGCCGTGCACCCAAATCAGAGCTGCAAGCTAGCTCAGAATCAGATAGGGATAAATGGGAGCTGGTTGTCAGCCAGACTTCCGTGGTTTAACTTGACCAATTAACAAAATACTTCTTTATAGGCACACCTCTTTTTTAAAATTGAAAGTGAATTATGGTTCCAGTTATAGTACTGCCAATTTTTTTATTAACCTTTATATATTGACAAGGAGTCTAGTCGAAAGTCTCTAACAATTTTGCATTACATTTTGTATAGTTTTGCAATAAATGAAAAGTGGCGTCTTTACATGTTTACCTAAGTCCATTTGCATTTTCTTAACTTTAAATTTGTCGAGCAAAGGTTCCTAAAAGAGTCGGAGAAAGAACATAAGAGTCTGTTAACAAAAACAACGAAGTGGGAAAACTTAGACCTAATAATAATTGAAATATAAGGTCTTGCTTTGGAAATTTAAGCATAGAATGAGAGAAGTTCAAAAGCTTAAATGAGTTTAAGTAAATCTTGCAATTATCTCAACTTTTGAATACTGACTCATTAGATGCACTATGCTCCCGATGCCGATTTTATTTTATAAAAAAAAATGTTGCGAACTAAGTGGAAAGTTGTCAGCGGTTTATTTGAAATAAACAAAAGTTTAGTATAAATACTCACTTGTTCCATTATTTTATATAAGCACGTGATTATTTAAAGTTGGCTTACTGAAACTGATAAATCAATGTTTAAGTAGAGTAAGAAATTTAGAATAAAATAAAAAAAGGTCAAAAGCTTAAAGTAGTTTAAATAAATCTTGGAATATACTCAACTTTTGGAGTCTGACTCATTAAGATGTTAAAAGTGTTATAAAAATTCTCATTGCATACTTTAAGGCTTAAATGAAGAATCACTTTAATTGAAATTGCAAATGATTTGATTTATTGTTTGCGAATGTGAATGTGAATGCAATACTATTATTGGAATCTTGCCGTCTGCGTACAGCTGGCGGGCACTGTGTCGTTGAAGCAATTTGCTATTACCAACCAGATGGCGAATCCCCGGCAAAGGCAACAAAAGGATTTGAATTTAGCAACAGCCTCAGACAACAACTGGCAACTGGCAAATGGCAAAAACAAGGACACTGCCAAATGGCAAATGCCAACTGGCAAAAACATTAACCAGCACTTGGAATTGTTGTTGGGGTTTCATCTTGTTGTTCGTCTTATTGTAGTTCAAGGCAAGATGTCAGAGGTGGGGGATTTGTGCTGCAGCTTTTGATGTTTCGCAGTCTGTGTGTTACTCATATGTGCGTACGTGTGTATGTGTGTGTGAGTCACACACCAACACACCCACAGATTGCCAAATGTACATGCAATAAAATATGTACGTGTCTAAATTTTAATATGCCTGCGTGTCTGTTTAGCATTCGCCTCAATCTTCAGTCTGTTTCCCTCTGTCTCTTTCATTGCGTCGTTCTTCTATCCCATTCTCCCTCTCTCTTTTGCTCTCTACTTAACTCTGTTTATTTGACTTGCTACTTATTTATTACACTGCATAATGAAATTTCACGTAATTCTTATTAAAACCAAAGCAAACAACAACAAACTAGAACAAACAACAACCTGTTTATTGTTCTGAGGCTGAACTTTGAAGTTACATATCTTAATGAATTCTTACCAAAACTGGGAAGTCTTGGGATAGGCTTCTTTTACTACTTAAATGAAGTCTCGATCATTGCTTAAAGTTAGCAAAAATAATCCAAATTGGGGACAATTTTAATAAATAAAAGCTCATTTACTTGTCATCGATCAGCACTTAGTATATTGTAATTAATAACTTATTACACAAATCAGTCTATCATTAGAAGCGAATTTACTTTAATTTATTTAAATTTAAATACACATGACTCAAAGTTTCGAATATATCAGTTCCGGTATTATTCCCTGGTCTTGAAAATTGTATAGCTGAATGCAAAATGTAGTAATCATACATAATGATTTCTGATAAGAAAATACATACAAATCAAAGACGATGCTGCTTGTTCTCTATTTCCAACACTATGCAATTAAGTCTCTCTTAACGTGTTTCAAAGCTGTTGAGATTCGCATTAAGGTAATATTGTAACTGATACTTAGCTGTTGCTCTTGGCACTTTTCACTCGAAAGATAATCACGAGTATTATCGAATTTTGAGGAAGCAGACGGTAAGCTCAGTCGTCTTATGCCGTCTGCACGTACAATACAAATAAATCAGATAAAAGGTTCTAAATTGTATCGCATTGTAGCGTATTTTGACTCACCTTGCTCACCTTGTGCTATTTCATTGAAAGTCCAAGTCCTTGGCATTCTATTTCGCTTTTGCTCAGCTCTCAAAAGCACTTGAAGCTGCATCGAAATCTGAAACGAAACTGTTGTTGGAATAAGACATGAGAGTGTGTGTTTTTCAGAGGGGGAAGGGGAGGATGACTGTCAGTTCAATTGGCTGTCACGTTGATTTCCCATCGATTCTGACTTTCACTCTACACCCTTTTGTGTTCTTTAATCCCCTTGTCAGTTACACTGCTCACTCGCTTCTTTCTAAAACGAAAGGGTTGCGGCCCAGCACAAGTGCTGACAGCGCATTTATTCTGCACAAATTTCAATATACTCGTACAAGTTTATGCACAAGAACTACGAAAACTTTGGAAACCACCATAAAATTGTCACATTCTGGGGGATTTGTTTAAATTAAAGTAACAAAACCTCTTGAAGCTGTGAAGACCTGTTTAAAAATGAGTTCAGAAAACTTCTTAATTACAAAATTAAATAAATTAAACAGCATTTTGTTTAAGCATTCTATTTTATATTTAAAATGGAAAAGAAATTTTAGAGCTTTTGATTTACTCTTAAATTTAATATAATACTATTTTAGTTGACGTAAATAAATAAATTAAGGGAATTTTAAAAATATTTGACTGAACATAGAATAACTTAAAATATAATTCTTTGAATACTGCTTAAAGCCTTGAACTTCAAGTATATAACAAACATAATACGCATTACATTTTCTTTATGCAAACAAATGGCAAAATGACGTCATAAATAAAATGCATCTGTGTGGAAAATTAGGAAGTTGCAAACGATGCAAAGAAATTCTGCATATTTGTACATCTGTTTGATATAGTAGTGGAGGATATATATACAAATAAGAATCCCCAACAGGGTTCACAATGAGCATAAATCTTTCAAAGTGTCCGGATGCAGACATAAACAAATCGTCAGTTTTCTTCTTAGTTAAAGGTTATTTTCAAGACATTTGCTTTTGATTTTCTACTTCAAAAGGTATCATATGAGCTACTGATATTCAATGTAGATTCTCCATTTGAAAGTTTTATTTGTTTGAGTTTAGTTGAACAGTTAACAATATAACTTATTAACATCATTGCGCCTTTGAATATACTTTAAAAAGCCTTCAAACTGACTAAGAAAACTCAAAGACAAGAATCTTTAACCAATTTCAAGTTATTTACTCATGAACGAACTCTTGAGTGTTTGAAAAGATACAAGAGTTTTCATCAATAGACTTGGATATAGAACTAAACTAACAAACCACAAACTTCTCTTAAATAAATTTGAAATTAAACTTTCCAATGTAAACAGAATCGTTTCCCTTTTCCTTTGTTGTTTCATTTCCATTTCATTGTTAATAAAATATTTAAGCCAATTCTATTTTCAATACTCAGTTAAACGTGTAACATTTGCCAAGTTGGGACATTCAAAGAAATAAATAGCATCATGGATAAGACGCTTTGCCAATTACTTTAAAGCAAGTCAAACTAGTCAAATT
Source organism: Drosophila phalerata (assembly GCA_951394115.2). Lineage (NCBI taxonomy): Eukaryota > Metazoa > Arthropoda > Insecta > Diptera > Drosophilidae > Drosophila > Drosophila phalerata. The sequence goes on from OX596005.2 coordinate 15,167,381, forward strand.
TCTCTTTGAACTTAAGAGCGAATAGGCCGGCAATTCTATCCGCGTTGGCGCTTTTACTTTTCCTCTCTCTCAGTGAGAGTGTTAACCAAATATCCACAAACATCTCTTTCTCTCTCTCGAGACAGTTTGTTATGTATAAACAAAGGCAAAGCATGCAACAGTTTGAAATCCAGCACATTAGGGGTTTTCAGTTATTTCAGTAATAAATTTTAAAGAAACGAAAAAGCGATTTTCAAAACCTAAAATACTAATCGTATACTTACGTCAAAGACTCTTATATGTATATACATCTTTTTTGATAGATTTAAAATAGTATAATACCCTATAAAGAAAATTTTATTTAAAGAAACCGTGTCACATACATTTTAATCGTCATATGGTTTGTACATAGTGTAAGGATGTGCTTTAATCACTTGCGAACTATAACTTGAAAATGAAATCTTGTATTCGGCTTTCTTATAAACTTATACTTGAATTTATTTCTGATTTTTATTACAATGTGATAACGGTCTTCTGTATACAAATAAATTGTTTAATTGTTATTGTTTACTATCGGATTCAGAATAACATTTAAACCTTTTATTCCCATACGCGTCTGAGAAATTGACAATTGGGTTTGACTTTTATTCAGGGCTTGGTAAAATCAACAACCAAATTGAGAAACTTATCTGGTTGAGACACGTGGACTTTGTGATCCGCATCCAAATACTCTACCCGTAAATTTGGAAAGTATTTCTTCATCGTTTTAATATTCGATGGGGTGACAAATTTTGTTTTTTTGGCTGCAATGAGGAGAGTTTTACCTTCATAAGGCTTCAGTCCGCTTAAAGTTTTTTCATAGTTGCACATTGATTGCTCCCAGCCCTCGAGAATGGCCTGAGGATTCGATTTCCAAGCGAAAGTGCCTGACTCGGTCTTCTTTAGGTTATGAGCAATCAAAATCAAATCTAGATCACTTCTTACAAGCTTTACAAACAAGGGCAGAATGAATTTGCGACCCTCGTGCAGGGATAACTCATTGGGTATATTCGGTACCACTTCCACCATTTTCTCAAACAAATGGCATGCCTCTTGGACATCCGTTGGTAGTTTTCCCGGCGTGATGTCCACAAAGATGGCGCGCTCCACTTGCTCGGGCTGAGTCAGTGCCAAAGTCATTAACGCCCTTCCGCCCATGCTGTGACCAAGTGCAACTATGCGATTCAGCTTGTGACCCACAATAAAAGCAGCCGCGTCAGCTGCCATATGTTTTGGCGTATGCTTCGAACTGTGACCGCTCTCGCCATGATTCCGGGCATCCACAGCGATCACAGCCCGTGGTCCCCGCTTGGCTATAAACCGACCCGTACGTCGCCAATTCGACCGACTTACATTAAGCCCATGCATTATCATGATCGGAGGCAAGTTTAATTGACTGTGCGGCTTTTTGTAAATAGCGTAATCCATTTTTACGGTCTCGATGGATTCACCCCCAAAGCTAAACCTGCGTATCAGATAAGCTATTCGCCATGGCAAAAACATTAGATCGCCTTGTTGCGTACGCCGCATGACTTTTGAGAATTTGGAATTTATCACTGACAAAATAAACAAAGATTAACATATAAAAACGAGTGAACAAAGAAAACGAGGATATTCGAGTAAATTTAAAAGTTTAATTCATCTCTGTCTTTTCTGGTCTGGAGAGTATTGGTCACTTGTATTACTCTCTCATTTGATAATTTCTGCTCCAACGTGATCAGATGAGGGAGTTCTCCTTCTTATGCTCTTTCAATTACCTCTCTCTCTGAAAAGGTCGACAGTTTTATCGGCAGCGGCGCTCTCGTTCTCCATCTCGCACCCGCTCGCTGTGAAAAAAGTCGCCTTGGAGTGACAAAAATTAAAATTTCATTAAAAAATTCACATTTTTATTAAAATTATTAATTAAAAGTTAGCATTTTTGCAATTGGCATGGCGCTCACTGATATGAAAAATACTTCCATCTAAAATGTACGGAATCCTTGCGTACTTTTTATCCGCCGCCATGGTTAAAAAGTCTCGTTATTCGCACCGGCGTTTCGGGGGTAAAAATTTCCGCTCTGGTTTGATTTGGAAATTGGTTACTTTGCAGTTTTGTACCCAATTTTGTTTGTTTTTCTATAATTTTCAAAAGTTTTGCATAATTTTTTAGAATTCTCTTGATATTGATATAATTTTTTTCAACAAACTTCAAATCTTCATTAAAAAATTTAACTTAATTTTGTCTAATTTATAAATTTAAATTTTCACCAAAATTATTAATTTATTGCAAAGTTTTATTGGATTTTCTTACATTTAAATTCAGTTATGCAGCGCCCCCTGTTTCACATTTGCGACATACGAGCGTAACGGGATAAAAATGTTGGCGCCATCTATGAGTCAATTTCGAATTTAGCAAATGCAAGAACCACCACAGCCTGTTGAAAATTAAATTAGTTAATAATTAAAAAAATATTAATAAATTTGATGAAAATTAAAACTTAGAAATTAGACAAAATTTAAATTAGCATTTTAATGAAGATTTCAAGTTCGTAAGTCCCCGGGAAGAGAAGATAGGAAATTTAATTCTGAGAAAAAAAAAAATTATATCAAAAAATCAAGAAAAATCTACAAAAAATTATGCAAAAATTTAAAAAATTCTAGAAAATCAAAAATAAAAAACGAAAAAAGGTACAAAAATAAAATGTAGCCAAATACAAAATCAAGCCAGATTTTTTTTTTTTCGCCGGCGCCAAAAAAATCAAGCCAGATCGCAAACTTTTACCGGATGGGCAGCCCTCGAGATGCCGGACCCAAAAACGTTACATTTTTATGAAATGATGCGGCAAATAAAAAAGACGCACGGATTCCGTCCAAGTGTCATTGCAAAAAAATATATATTTGCAATAGTCTTCGCTATCTTTATGGCCAGATATTTAAAAAATATTTTGCATTAAAAAAACACATGAAGGCAATTAAAATATTTTTATAAATATGTAAAATAATCTAAAATTATTAAAATAATCTTTAACATAAAACTTAAACTGTTAGATATTTGTTAATTAAGTTGAAATGAAATTAGTTGATATTTCATAACGCTGAACCCTCGTCCAGCATTAGCCAATCAGAGAGCCGCAAACTGTTGCCAATCCAAAATGGCCGACTGTTCAGCCTGTGGCAGATGCTGCTGCTGTTTCGCGACAAGGGGTTGGATTAAATCCAATAAGTTCAGTTCTGGGCATTCAGCACAATCAGAATTTATTCCAATTCGAGCTTCCAAGCAGAACAGACACAAGGTCCTCTTAGTCGTATCAGAATAGCATCACATTCGACTGCAGCACTTGCAGCCATGCAACATCCGAACGATCAACCCACCTATATGCCAGAGGTGCCATTTCAGCCACTGTGGGGCCAGGAAGCACCGCCTCCACCGCCAATTGTGCCCTATCAGGAGCTAATTGCTGGATTTCCTTGCACCGATTTGTGTAAGTTTTCCCATTAAACAATTTTGACGAAAATTTTCTAATCAGTTTGGTTGTCACAGCACTGTGGCAAAGATCGCAGGTGGCACCGTTAGTTAATCAACGTTCGAGTACAAACGGACGCACCAACGGTTCATCCTCATCATCCTCGAAGAAAACCCGTCGCCGTGTTGCCTCCATGGCCCAAAGACGTGCCGCCAATATACGCGAACGCCGTCGCATGTTTAATCTGAATGAGGCCTTCGATAAGCTGCGTCGCAAGGTTCCCACCTTCGCCTACGAGAAGCGACTCTCCCGCATTGAGACCCTTCGTCTGGCCATCACCTACATTGGCTTCATGGCAGAGCTGTTAAGTGGCACGCCCTCCAACTCCCACAAATCCCGTTCGGATATCTACGGTGGCATGAACGGACATCATCATCCATCGGCTGTAGGACCTCCAGGTCCTCCAATGCATCCACATCACCTACATCCATCGGCCTACCAAAGGGACTTTGCCTCGCCCTACAATCACAGTCTGACCTAAAACTGTTCCCCCCAAATAAGAAGAGGGATGTTTAATCTTGTTCTGTGTTTCTGTTGCCATGTCCTGAGTTTAAGCTTAAGATTAAAATTAATATAAGTGTGTTAGCTGTGCAATATAAAGTGTATGCTGTTTCAGTTCGTAATGGATACCAATTTATATGATTCGTGTAAAGTGATATGCCTGTTTAGTTTGACCAACTTGCAGATTGCAAACTTCTAAACGAAGACTTTAAAACAAAGAGAAAACCGGAGACTCTCCATCTGCTCAGTCGCAACTTATAATTTAGCGATTAATAAGGAGCTATCCGAAAACAGTGCTCTCTTCGGGTTCTCTTTTCAATTCCTAATCGAAAATCGAAAGCAAGTCAGAGATATCACTATCTGCATCAATAAAAGTGTGGACAAGGGCGTAGGCATCTGCGAGCAAAGGGGAATGGGGCAAGAATTAATTTTGAAAACAATCGTTCGTAAATTTTCGATCTCCTTAAATTTCAGAGACTTAATGTTTTCGAACATATTTTCCAAGTCACTAAAGGCTCCCCCCCTGTCTACGCCCTTGAAATGACTTCCAAGCAAACTCTTTATCAGTCAAATTACCTCGGTCGTTATCATTGGCCTAATAATACTCAGTAGTCGGTGTTTTTAGGTTGTTGGGTTTATCTAACAAGTGCATAAATCTGCTCAGTATTGAATTGGAAGGCCAGCAAAAATGTCGAAGCCGGTATTATTATCGCAAATCTCTGGTGAAGTCAGTGGACCACCCAACTGGCTGGATCAACAGGAGCTGCAGAGTTTAATACTTGAGAATAATCAGAAGTTTCAAAGTATTGTTGGCATAAGCACAAGATCGGAGCAATTTTTAAAGAGTGCGCTGCGTATGCAAATTCAAGTAAAGTTGGCGGGTGAGCTGAACGATTATGTTTGCGATAACGACATTAGCGTGATAACGATTAATCAAATTAATAGAAAACACCATACAAACGTTGAACTACCTGGTAAAGTCAAAGGAACAAACCAATTATGGTACACTTAAGTTTCCACGGCTCCACAATTTTGATCTGGAGCTGCACATGTACAATAAGGTGTTGCCAGCTCTTGAGGAACTCTACAAGAATGTGGGGAAGACCATAAGCTTCAGTCCGCACAGTCATAAGCCTAAGCTGGTACTTCCAGCAAAGGACTCCAATTGCCTTTACCTAGACTATCTGCAGGGCAAGGGATATAAGTTGGCCAATCAGCCCAAAGGACTAAGCAAATCCGCCATGGAGGCAATCCTCTCCAAACTGGCCGCTTATCATGCCGCCACTGCCCGGTATCTTCAACTGAATCCGAACCAGCTAAGGGAACTAGCAAATCACAACCCCAGTAAAGAATCTGAACTTAAAATAGCTCAACTTAAGAACTATCTTCAGCGCAAATTTAGCGAGAGTTTGCGATCAAATGGTCTACAGGATTATGAGGATAAGGTGGTCAGTAGATAGACTTTATCATACGAAGCTCAAATATTCATAGAATGAAATTTCGCTTAATTCACAGAAATGCTATCTTAAGAATTTAGCTGATTGCGAGAAGTCGGATATAAAGAGATCCTTCAATGTCATCTCGATTGGTACATGTTGGCCCAACAATTTACTTGGACATTTCGATGCATTTGGCAATGTGAAGGATGCGGTTTTCATTGATTTTAGTAGCGTCAGCCATGGACCTGCTATCTATGATCTATTCCAACTGCTTTTAACAGCACCTGCTGAGAAAACTGATCATTTTGATGCTCACTTGAGACATTATTCTGATGAACTTAATGCCAACTTGAAGTTGCTCAATTACAAGGGTAATTTACCTACGTTGACAGACCTTCAAGTGGAGTTATTAGATTTTGGACATTGTGGTAAGTCTAAAAACTTTCTGTAGTTATGAAACCTTTATAATTTCAATATCCATATAGGCGTAGAGGTGATTATGGAAATATTACCATTGATCCTAGCTGATTTTGAATCTCCAGATGTGGACGATTTATTAAAGACTCCAAGGTACTCGGAGGAAATCAAGAAGCTTCTACCTTGGTTGGAGAATCGTGCATATTTTGAGATTGAACCAGAAACCATTAATTACTATTAAAACCGATTGATTCCATGTTTTTAATCTGCTTTTATAAACCACTTTTAAAGTCAAACTAATTCGACCAACATCCACCTGATTATCTTGCAACCACAACTTGTTTCTGTATCTAACAACATTATTATAGCTTGATTTGTGTGCGAATTCTTGCAGCTGCCGCAGCAACAACACATGTTGATGCAACATTGAAGTCACAGCCCAACACAGAAACTATTATACGAAATTTGACAACACAAACAAAGCGTAAAATTATTATTAATAAATTAATTTTACAATGGAATGGGCAACAATACATTGACAATTGTAGTAACAACCCTCGAAGGGATATTCAAAACAAGTGTAACACTTAAAGGGGCATGATTGCAATGATACCCAGTATAAGGAATAGTTGGGAAACGGTATACATGACCGACAATTTGGTTCAAACCTTGGTTCAATTTTACACAAAAATATTATTTAATGCTCCATTTGTTTTCAATTTATTGATAATATTAAGGGCCAATAAAATAAATTAATAAGTATATAACCAACTTCTAAAATTTGGAATCTAACTTAAAGCTAAAGCTAACAAACATTTTAGGTATAAATATAAGTATGGGTATACTTCAAGAGTATTATCGATTTTAGAGGATATATTCTAGTCGAATACCCGCAGCTGGCTGATTTTTTCCGCACTGCCTAAATACCGAGGAATTTTTGCGTTCAACGCCCATTTTCAACAGATTAGCTTCCCCTTTTTTGCCACATCAAATTAATTTTGAGCCCATAAATGGAAAGGGGAAGGGGGCAAATAGAGCTACCTGAGGGTGTCCGGGGGTTGTCCCCGTACAGACGTCAAACTGTAACATGCTGTGACCCTTCGCCATGTGGTTGCTGTTGCTCTTGTTTTGGTCCTTTGGTCCTTTGGTCGTTTGGTATTTTTTTGGTGTTGCAATATGTTTTGATGAATTTGTGACACTTCATGCCGCATTATGTTGCACATCTAGTTACTTACCATCCCCCTTCCATAGGGGTTGGCTTATCGCTTGACATTTGCTTATGAAGTGTGATCACGTGTCTGTGATTATCTAAGACTTATATCAACAGTCAAATAAGTATCTATTTGTAGACTTGACTTGACTTGACTTGACCACCTGCTGTGTGAGAATTTCCGTCAAAGGCTTGATTCTTAACTTAATATTTAGATTAATTTCGAATTGGATCACTATATTTTCATATTGAATTTAATGTCATGCCACGTGCTGCTCATTAAATGATTCCCATAGCAAATTGGATTCTATATAGTATCCCTAACTGAGATTCACTAGAGCAGTAGAGCAACGCATCCCCTAATCATTCTCTCCTCCTGACAATCTATTATGCCCATGTCAAATCGCGATGACAAATTAATTGAATTTTGTTACAATTTTCAGCACATTTTGCGCAAAATTATCGACACTTTCTGAGCCTATTAGACTGAAATCCAATATATATCGCAAGGCATGATAGATGATTAACTCAAACTAAGCAGATGTTTCCAAAATAGAGTTGAATGAAATTTTGGAATGGTATATGATAATACTTAGTTCATTCCCTCAGTTGCATTTAATTTCAACACTAGCAACAAGCTTTGAAAGCTCTTAAAAGCTCGTTATTAATCGAAGAAAACAATGTGATAAGAGGGTATACAGTTAAAGCTCTATTATAAATGAATATACCTCTTATTTAATTTATATTGTGTGGTATTTGGAGCAGATTAAATATGAAATATATATCTTTTATGTCGAAATAAAAGAATTTATTTAGACTGTTTGGTTTTGGTAAAAGAAGTTAGTTAAAGTTACTGGTTGCAAAGATAGTTAAATGGCCGCATCAAATACATATTACAGGGTACCATAAATCCGACTAATTTATAGCGTTATACTACATTTTACCAAGTGGCGTAATATCAACAAAGCTTTTGACAGTTATACATTCACACATACAGGTGTGAAATGTATAAATATAGCTTGCCGACAAAAAAGTCGCACACAGTGTGAACCGAACCTCGCATAGTATCAAAATAATGGAGCAATCCAATAATGTACCAGAGTTCCCAGACTGGTTAGACCAGAATATGTTTGTAGAATTTCTGCAACGCGACCTAAAAGACTTTAAGACCATAAGACACTTTGAGGTAGAGCAAACCTGTGCCAAAGGCGAGAACTTTACAACTTTGGTATTACGTGTGAAGATTCATGTGGAGCTTAAAGGTAAGATATTTCTGGGATTAAAAAATTTCCTTGACTATAATTTAATCAATTTAAATTTTAAGATGAAAGCCAAAAGACAACGTCATACATTGTTAAGTTGCTGCCAACTACTTTGAGTACCCGCGATATGATTTCCAGCTGGAAGGTTTTTGATAAGGAGAAGCTTTCCTATAGCAGCTATGTGCCAGACTTCGAGCAAATGTATGAAAAGGTCAATAAAAAGATCTCTTTCGGAGCCAAGTATTATGAACCGAGCAGCCCAATAACTGACGAACTGATTGTCCTTGAAGATCTGGGCAATCGGGGCTTTAAGAATGCCAATCGCCAGAAGGGTCTGGATATGAATCATACCAAACGAGTGTTGGAGAAATTAGCTCAATTTCATGCTGCATCGGCAGTACGTTATGAGCTAAAGGGTCCATATCCGGACCTCTACGATCGATCTCTTTGCAGTGATGAAGATAAATTTCAAGAGTTCCGCGAGACTCAAGCTAAGTCCCTCATCAAGGCGTTGCCTCACTATAAGGCTGCACATTTAGAGAGCGCATTGGTAAGAAAATTTTATTAAATATGCTAGATAATATCCATTTAACTTGCGTCTCCTTCTCTAGAAAAACTATACCTCAATAGCGCCCGATATGTACCAGGCATATGCTCTCAAATTTGAGAATGAGTTCCGTTGCCTCAACCATGGTGACTTTTATTGTAATAACATAATGTTCCAATATGATAAGAATGGAGAGATTGCAGAAACATATTTTATAGATCTGCAAATGAGTCGTTATTGCTCGCCAGCCCAAGATTTGATCTATTTTTTACTATCCTCCGTTACCTTCGATCTGAAATTATCCAAGTTTGATTATTTCATTCATTATTATTATAGCAAACTAATTGAGAATTTAACGCTATTGCAATATCCAAAGCAACTTCCTAAGTTAAGGGATCTTCACTCATCGATATTTAATCATGGAGATTGGGGTAATACTATAGATCTATAAAATTATAAATCGACTAACTAACACAACACTTTTTTGTAGCTTATCCAGTAATTTCGCTTTTACTGCCGCTTGTGCTGATCGATCCCAACGATAAATCCAATATGGACACTCTTATGGATCAACAAGATGAAGGCGATCAGTTTCGGAACACAATGTTCGAAAATCCACGCGTTATTCAACACTACACGCATATTCTGCCTTGGGCTTACAATCGCGGATTGTTTGAATATAAAAAACTTATGGATTAAAAGAAATCGATTCTAATAAAATCAGGGATTAAAAACAAAATAATTTTCTAAATTATTTTGAATAATTTAATTTAAATATTTATGGATTTATTTATAAGGCTTGGTAAAACACAATTTACAACTTTTTATTTTAAAAGTAGGATAATTTTATTTACAAAATTATATAAATAAATCAAACCGTTTTACTTCACTTAAAATAAAAGTTTTCTATCAACTGTATAATTGAAAAGATTTTGATTTAAAAAATCTATCTGCGTCAATTTTTTTTTTTTTAAACATTACGTTAGCGCTTGTCAAGACTATCAACCTATTACTGAAATAGTATTTACGACTATTCTTATTCACATTTACTTTTTAATTTAATTTAATATTCGATTACTGAATCACTAAGAATTATAGTATTAATACTGTTTTTTAAGTAGCGGACCCACAGTAGAAAGCTGTTAACGGAACCCAAAATATCAACCTTTTGCTTAATAAATATGTCTAATCGTAGTGATGAAATTGCGCCCAATGAGTTGAAGTTAGAAAAAACAGATGCTACATATTAACTTACCCATTTTACCAACTTGATAATACTGTTAAGTTCCCTTCCTATATAATGAAAGTTCCCCATGAGTCAGTTAATATGCAATCAATGCTTGACTCTGTAAACATCTTCAACACTGAAAATGAGGCCTTACTAAACGTACTACCAAAATTCGAGGCACTTCATAAGGCGAAGTGAGCCTAAAAATTTACGGAAGGCTGATCTGGGTCAGGATGTGTACAGGAATGTCAATCGCCTAGAAGGACTCCACTTTGAACAGACCAAATATGTGCAACGAAAGATGGCCCAATATACCGCAGCGGGTGCATAGTATTTGAGGATCTATGGACTCTATATAAATCAGATGATGCTGGGATGATGCAGAGGATTTAATTTTTATAAGAATAATTCCTGGGTATGTAGTTAGGCGTAGACTCCTAGAAAACCCGGCTAAATAAGTAATAAAGGTCATAAGCGATAACGGATTGATAGCTAGCTTATAATACAATTTCAAAATATTGCAATTCCTTGGCGTGTGCCAATTCACATGAAATTTTATGTTTTGGAGCTTTTTTGATAAGATTGTTGACATCTTCATCAATCCATAATTTCATCAGCTGTGAAAGCTGTTTGATTTACTGATTTCATGAACTTCTTTCATTTCCGTGCATACATCCAGAAGGTTTCCCTATGCTTTATTTGATCTGATCAAAAGCTTATGCATGCTGATAAAAAAGAGCTTTTTAGTATTTACTAATAATGAGACCTATGACAACAAATTTTGTATAAATATCATACCGAAATCACTAGTAATTCAACAGTTTAAAGACATTTGTTTAGTCATCCAGTTGTAGAGGTCGATGCTGCGCTTCAATACAAACTTTGCAATGGATCAAAGAACAACATCAAAAAAGAAAACAAAAAGGACGCAGGATAAGGCCTCGACGATGATCGCCAAGGAAGATAAGGATCTATGCTTTGCAATGACCCCTAAGAAGTCAGCGTTGGAAAGGATTTATTTTACTCAAATTGAGGAAATACTTATTATTTATAAATAGATTTTAATTAACATAATCAGTAGGCTACAAAATGAGAAAATAAATTACAAATATTTAAAAAATAATAATATAAATTTCAGTTATACATAGATTAGCCAGCTTATCGGCCAAAAAATCATGGCAGATACGTAAGTATGAAGTGCTATTAAAACCTATTATGATGAGTGGGAACAGGATGCAATTATGGGAGAACTTTTGTAAGTATTAAAAGGTGAATCACATTTTCAATAATGTTGTGAAATTACATTATTTCAATAATGACGATCGTTCCCTATAACACATGGAAATACATTTTTAAATATTCTTCTCAAATGTCTGATAAACTAATAATAATTTAAAATAGTTTAAATCTGCATTGTGAATTTTATTTCAATTTAAAATATACTTCGATCCCATTTCTCAATTAAAGTAAATATCTGTTGGGTGTCAATCACTTTGATTTGAGATTTATAATGTAATTTATCTATTTCTGTATCGATAGTTACCAATTATACAGTGTTCTTGTGATATGAACTGAGCAACTTACAATGATACAATCTCATGGCTAAAATGGGGATCTGAAAACAAAAAAATATTTTGAAGACTCTCGTTGGATAACAAATAAGTGCTTTTCTAATCATAAGCCAACGTTTTGCTTAATGAACATTAAGGAACGCATTTCGATGTCGGTGATGGGTCAAAAAAGTTCTAAGCCTAGACATTGTTCTAATATGGAACCAAAGGATCGGAATAGCACTGACTCGAACACAACTCGAGACAAAGATAAGGACATTAAATTAATTCCAAAGCAATGCAATACAAATGTTGATTGTCCATTGGTTCCGGAATGGATCCATAAGTCACAATTTATCGAAATACTCAAAGAAAATGTCCCAGAGTTTTCGAGAATTGAAAATTTTTTCGTTAAGCCCGCATTAAGTGCTAAGGAGAACTATTCGTCGCTAATTTTAAGAGTAACCATTGATGTAGAGTTAATAGGTGAGTAAAAATCATTATGCAAGAACTATACCACTAAAAATTTTACTAAACCTTGCAGATAAAACCATTAAACCCATGTCATTTATGATGAAAGTGCCCCATGAATCCGCGAAAATGCAACAAATGCTAAAGACCGTAAACTTCTTTACTGTTGAGAATGCAACCTACACAGAATTGATATCGAAATTCGAGAATCTCTACAAAACGAAGGGGATGAATATTAGCTTCGCTCCACGCACTTACAAGTTCAAGGAGAGTCTGAAAAAGGAACCCAAATTGGCCAATTCAGTGCTCATGTATGATCTGGGCCAGGATGGCTACAGGAATGTAAATCGCTTGGAATGCCTCAATATGGAGGAAACCAAGTTTGTACTCCGTAAGCTATCCCAATATCATGCAGCCGGAGCACATTGTAGGATCATACATGGACCCTATTCGGATGTATTTACCCAACCCATATTTGGTTCGAACAAAGAGAGAGCTCTTTCTATTCTCAACGGCATAATGGGACCTTTTAAAAAAATGTTTTTAGACAATCTTAATGACTTTAAGAATGGCGAGAAATACTATGAAAAATTCGTAAGTTGAATAGGAATTCAAATTTATAAAATTGCTATTCTATTCATGTAAACTTCTTATTTAATTTCTATTGAATTGTTTACCCTCTTTTAGGAACGTCTCTTTTCCACAATGAGTCAACAATTTCTGAAGTTAAGCACCTACGATCCCAATGAATTTAATGTGATCAATCATGGTGATTGTTGGATCAAGAATCTTCTGTTTAAATTCGGACCAAAGGGGGAATTGGTAGATTTGATGTTCGTAGACTTTCAACTGCCAAAATATGGACATCCATCTACCGATTTGCTCAACTTTATCATGACATCTGTTCACATTGATTACAAACTAAAGGAATTCGATTTTTTTATCAAATATTATCACGATCATCTGATTGAGCATCTAAAGTTATTGGGCTATAAAGAACGTATGCCTACCCTAAGGGAACTCCACTCCCAGCTCTATAAGTATGGTATATGGGCAATTACAGCGTCTGTGATGGTGCTGCCTATCGTCCTATTGGACCCCAATGAGGAGACACTTGAGAGTCCGAAATTCAAGAACATGCTCTATACCAACTCTCGTTATAAGGCTCATATTAACAAAATACTGCCGTGGCTAGATAATCGAGGTCTTTTGGATACCGACTAGAAATTATAATAACAAACCCATCACTTTGAATGTATTCTTTACCACTTCTAAAAAACAAGGAAGAACGATTTGCAAATTGCAAATTGCATTTGTAATTTCAATCGATTCCATTAAGTTATATACAATATTAATAAAAATGTTATATTCTGAAATTGTGTGTTTACAAAGAGTAAGTATGTAATGTATACTACCTTTTATAGTTACTTCTTTATTGATAATAAAGACTTGAAAGTACTTTACTGATAGCAGACTCGTATAATTATATTATCAATAGTCAATATATTCGATATATTCAACCAAACATAACGATATACTTACGAAGAATATTTAGTTCCCCTTATCAAATCGTAATATAGAAATATCTTGTATATTAACCGTAAAAAATTGTATATACTTTACAAGGTTTCAATAATTAATTAAGCAAATTGTTCAGTCGGGGACCTTTATTAATTGCATTATAGCGTGTTTAATTGCAATCTATAAATTATTCACGTAGTGGTATTCGTATATTGTATTAATGCATGTTCATACAATCGTTATAGAAAAAGATTGTAGTCAAATTTGATAAGTTGCTTGCGATGAACAAACAATATAATAGTCATTGTGAATATACCAAAGATAAACAAATTTTTTTACTGATTTTCATTGATAAAAAGTATTTTTTTCAACAGACATCACGACTAGAAAATACCGTGATAGTAGTTGCTTTAATTGACTTCTGTTTTATATTAAAAAATGAAGAAATTATTTCCTATAAATATATCGACAAAACTTCTGAGAATAGTAAAATTAACATAATAAAACAAGTATTTAAAAAAGAAATCATACTAATAAAACATGTTAACTGGAAGTAAAATTTAAATAAAACTGGAAGGCCAAAATTAAACCCTTTTTTTTCAAATTCAATAGAAGTTTTTATTACACATAACTTCAAATATCCCAATTGATGCTTTCTTTTTCATTCCAATTTTGTTTTATCTCGTTTTCATTATTTTTGAGTTTATAATTCTTATGGTAATTGAATACATTACAAATATTGTATTAATATGATCATGCATTTAAGTGTAATAAATATGTAATAGTTTAATTGCTAATACTCAATCAATTTGTGTCGACAAAAATTAATTGATGTTGTAGATTAACTACTACTGTGTATAGACACTTAACGCAATTGACAATAGCTTCCAAATAGTTTTTTATTGTAGCTTTACTCTGATCCTCTGTTAGAAATATTATTGCATTCAAATACCCTACTCTTATACATACAGGGTAAAAAATGTTCACAAACGTAGAGCGGGAATTTCACAGTTTTGCTGCGAAATTGAATAATAGTCGTTTTTTGCCGCTAACTGATCGCCAATTATAGAATTTATGAATGTGTATACTATATATATATATATATACATATATATATATTTACTAATGCATATCGTTCGAGCAGTCGTCAGTTTTATTCAGTTCGCATTCCGAGTGCACCTGTCGAGTTTGTCGAGCGCTTGTCGACACACTGATAAAAAATAGTGTTAGTTATCAGCTTGAACTGTTATCAGTAACAATTTTCGTGTATAAATATCCACGTCGATTACAAGGCACACGATCAGTTGAATTTTATTCGTGCATTTGAAAAGACGTATTGAGATCAGTTAGAATATCTACAATGGGTACTCAAAATTCCAAGCCAAAAAATAGCTATAAAGTGTCAACCTCCGAGGAAAAGTCGCAGCAAAGCAGCAGCAGCGTCAAAACTCGGGTGAATGACACGATACCCGAGCCCAAGGTCGTTCCGACCGATTCCGCACCAGCCCCTGCCTCGGTTCCAGCACCCGCATCCGCTCCCGCCCCTGCTGTGCCAGAAATTGATAGTAAAGTAGTGCCCGAATGGATTAAAGAGTCACATTTTGTGGAAATACTCAGAGAGACTGTCCCAAAGTTCTCAAAAATTCAAAGCTTTCGCATTAAGCCCGCTCTCAGTCCCGGAGAGAACTATGCAACGCTTATGCTGAGAGTAAGCATCGAGGCAGAACTAACAGGTGAGTGCAATTACCCGTATGACGTCACAAAACTAAAGTTTATTTAAAAAATACAATAAAATTCTTATGCCACAATCAGTATTGTTATTGTTGGAAAAATTTTGCTGGTAATCGTGATTATTTGGGGAGTATAACTATAATTAGCACACGCCTTCAACTTAAGATAACAAACCTATATTTACCACTGCGCCTATCTAACATTCATTTATGGTCAAATCAAGCGATCAATTTCAAAACGTAAATCAATCGTACAAATATTTTGGTTTTACAGGAAATTTCATCATTTTATAATGTGTCAACCGTAAAAGTATATTGGTTCCATTGAATGATATGTAGTATGTATGAGGTACGAGTACTTTCTTTCTTAAGATATACTTACTTAAGAGATAACGGAAGCTAGAACAAGATGCAGCAAATTATATAAGCTTTTGAATTCTTATTTTAAGTTACGAAATAATAAGAAAATAATGGTAAAAATCAATAAATAATAATTAAATAATATAATTTATGTACAAAAGATACATTTAAACTTTGGTGTTAAATACAATTTTTTCCTTTCTCGTTCTGTTCTCAGACAAAACCGTCAAGTCCGTTTCGTATATGATGAAAGTAGCTCACGATTATCCGGGAATGGAACAAATGCTCGCCGTTGCTAATTTCTTTCCAATTGAAAATGAGGCCTACATTGATCTATTACCGAAACTGGAGGAACTATATAGGGAAAAGGGTGTAAACATAACCTTTGCTCCGCGGGCCTACAAGTTTAAAGAAGCCCTCAAGGAAGAGCCAAAGCTCGCGAATTCGGTGTTGATGTATGATCTTGGTCAAGATGGTTACAAGAATGTCAATCGCCGGGAATGTCTCAATTTAGAGCAGACTAAAGTGGTGCTTAAGAAAATGGCGCAATATCATGCCGCGGGAGCACACTATAAAAACGTTCATGGTCTCTCGGATGGAATGATGTATGGAATGATGGGCAAATCTCTTGATAATAGCTTGGCTATGCTAGATGCTATAATGAAACCAATGCAGAAACTGTTCTTAGAGAATCTAAAGAACTTTAATGACTGTCAGAAGTATCATGATAAATTGGTAAATACATGATAATTGTTGATACGATTCTTTATTATTTAAATTGTATGTTTTTAGGTGAAATATTTCGCTGATGTCCGAGAATTATTCCTGGACATAGGTAGACACGATCCAAACGAATTCAATGTTGTCAATCATGGCGATTCTTGGGTTAACAATCTGCTCTTTAAGATTGCACCCAATGGGGATCTCACTGATATGATATATGTTGATTTCCAGAATCCCCGTTACGGCCATCCTTTTTCCGATTTTCTGTACTTTATCATGACATCTGTTCACATTGATTACAAGATCAAGGACTTCGACTTCTTTGTTAAATATTATCACGATCAACTGATTGAACATCTGGAATTACTCGAGTATACGGAGCGTAAGCCAAGGTTATCGGAGTTCCACATTCAACTCTACAAATATGGAAGCTGGGCAATCACAGGCGTCTTTATGGTGCTGCCCTTGGTGCTCCTAGATCCGACCGAGTCGGCAACCTTTGAGAATTTTATGGGCGACAGTGAAGCGGGAGCTGATTTCAAGAACCTGATGTACTCAGGAAAACGCTATAAGCATTATATCGAACAGATACTGCCCTGGCTGGATAATCGTGGACTCCTAGAAGTATAGTAAGTGTAATAAATAGATGACAATTGAATAAGATTCCTTATTCCTTTCTCGATTCAATTTTAGTGCGCCACTACCAAAACAGATCGCAGCTCCCAAATCCCAAGTGATGATAGAAGTGGATCCCGTGACGCCTGATTGGGTGAATATTGAACATTTTAAAGCTCTGCTGAAAGCTGAGAAGACCGACTATAAGGATATAAAAACATTCCGAGTAAAAAAAGCTACAGAGTCTGGTGACAACTACTTTTCGATCATGCTCTCAGTGGACATTGATTACGTTACCGAATCAGGTGGAAAGTCAAGCATTTCCTATATGCTGAAGGTGCCACCAAGTGGTCAATCCACCAAAGAATTACTGGACGTAATGCTCACTTTTAAGAAGGAGATTGCCATGTATTACGATGTCATACCAGAGCTGGAAAAACTCTATCAACAGGCTGGACAACCCATCGTATTTGGGCCAAAGAGCTACAAATTACCAAGCGCCCCGGACGCAGAGCACATTCTCCTCGAGAATCTGCGGCCAGTGGGATATAAGAATGCAGATCGCCTACAAGGATTAAATATAAGCGAAACGGAACATGTTTTAGCCAAGCTGGCCAAGCTGCATGCAGCCTCCGCGTATTTATATGTTACCAAGGGTCCTTTCTCCGATTGTCTGGACAAACCACTGAATAATGAGAAGTCTCGTCCAATTCTTGATAATCCTCAGAATAAGAGCTTCATGGATTTGGCTACAGAGGCGATTAAGGGCTTCAAGGGCAGCGAAGCCTATGTCGATAAGGTGGTAAGTTGTGGACAAGAGTACTCTTACTCCAGTTGAGCTGATCTATATAAAATTTACACTATTTTTAGATCAAGGTCCTGGATAATCTCTTTGATCTAACGTCCAAGGCGGAAGAGTATGACAAGGATGAGTTCAATGTCATGAATCATGGCGATTGTTGGACCAACAATGTTATGTTTGCCTATAATTCTCAGGGAGAAATTACAGACACACTGCTTATAGACTTCCAGCGATCGAACTTTAATACTCCTGCACAGGATTTGTATTACTTCCTGTTATCCTCGCCCAACTTTGACATCAAACTCGACAAGTTCGATTATTTTATACGCTTCTATTATTGGGAACTCCAACGCAATCTGGAGTTGCTCAAGTATCCACGCCATATACCTACCTTGAAAGAACTCCATACCATGCTCCTGCAAAATCCTCTATGGGCCATAACAACAACTTCCACAGTGATGTCCGCCGTTCTGTTAGATCCCACGGACAATGCCAATATTGAGACCATGATGTGTAACAATAAGGAAGGTGAGGAGTTCAAAAAGAAACTCTTCAGTGGTGACAGGTATCTCAAGCATGCCGAGGCTATCTATCCCTTCCTTAACCATAGAGGACTTCTGGACTTTGAATAAGTTCACTGGCTCCGCAACTGTAAATAAAAATTATTATTATGTTATATATTGGTTACTTTCTAAACAAATAAATATAAATGTTGTAAGTTAATAATATACTTTACTCTTGAAATGAAGAAATAAAGTTTAAATTTATTTAAATCAGTACGTTTTAAGATCGTCTCTCTAAACTAAGCTTTGATAAATTGTGCAAAGTTAACTAGCAATTTATTGCCTTTGGTAAAGCGGTTATCAAACAAGCGCATAAATATAAATATTTTGAATCTAACAATAGAATATATATGTATAATAATTGGAGTAGACTAAGGAATAACTGGAATTGTAACAATTGCATTATTTGACAGCCAATTTGAATGCCACATATATACTGGTTATAAAGACAACAACAATGGCCAGTTTTCGCAGATTGGCACGATTTACACCCTTGACGGTGCGCACAAGTTCCAAGTTCATACGGAATAGATTGCGACTCTCCTCGATGTACTCGGCACGCTTCTCGTCGTCCAATTTGCCATAGACCTCATTGAATATGCGCCGTAGCTTGTTTTTGAGTATGGGAATTCCTTCTGGAAAGTATGTAGCTTCACATCCAACCTGGCATATGGTAACCTGTTCCGGCATTGGCCTGGCAACCAAATCGTTATCCTCGTCAGCATTAAGAGCTGCAGCAGCTTCGGTTGCAGCCGCAGCTTCCGCTTCAGCCTGCTTCTGTTTCTGCTCGGAACTGCCTTTGGGAAAGATCCATAGCTTGCGGGCCATCATGCGTTTCTTTTGCAACAATTGGCCGCCAGACATCAATGCCATGTACATTTGAAAGGCATAGGCAAAGAGCAGCACCTCATCTTTGGCCGCCACCTTCTCCAACGTCGCCAAATACGTTTTGACAGCGGGACGCGGTTCATATGACTTCTGCCAGTCGGAGCCGTAGAAATATGCAAAGTCACGTTCAAAGGCAGCTGCCCGATGAAGCTCCTTGGGAAGCAGACGCTCGGGCAAGTTTGCCTCGAAGAATTTATATAACTCGTAAAAGACCAAAAGTCCATCGTACCAAACTTCATCATCCGAAAGTGCTGCAAACAATTACATCATAATATTTATCATTCAACTACGCATATTTCTAATTACCGATTGCGAATTTAGCATTAATCAGGACGTCAGTTAAATTATGAACATCTTTAGTTGCTTTGCGAACTTCCTTTGTAAACGACATATCCACACTTCCGTCGCCATTACTTTTAATTTCAGTACCTTCAGCTGCCTGTGCTTGTGTTGTTGCCTCGTCCGTTGACATTTTGATTTTGTCAAATAAATATATTCTATTTAATTATTTTACTTTGTCTTCGGATGCGTATTGACGGGGCTGCCACCCTACTGAATTCCCCGATCTGGCAACTCGTTCTAATTTAAAGGTTGCCACCCTACAGAATTCCCCGATCTGGCAACTTTCCAATTTAGGTTAATTTACGATAAAAAGTAATCGATATATCGATTGATGACCAAATCGATGCTTGGCTGCTTTGCAACACTTGTCGGCATTTACCGATACCAGAACGTTTTACAACACGCAAGCCAAGTGAGCTTGTTTTGTTATTTCTAACAAATTTTCATTAATAAAATTGTTCAAGACGTTTAAAACAATAATAATTAACTGTCACTGTAAGTGTTATTCAAGCCGCCTGCTAATTGCAAGTGTTGGCAAATAAATAAACTGTGGTTTAAGTTGTAGTTGCACGATTGAATTGAATGCAAAATATTTACCATTATATATTTCATACATTATGTTTATTAACAAATTTATTTCTTTGCTATACTTTTATGCATCATGCTCTCTCACACACACACACTGCACGCACCACACACAACTTTCCTGCAACGCTTTGGTTTCATCTATCCCAAGAATCTCTTAATCTAAAAATCCTTAACTCTGATCCTTGCACTTGCTTTTATAGAAAAGACATATATATTTTGTATACAAGCAACCCTTATCGAAAAGCAATGTCGGATCTATTTACAACTTTTGATAGCAACAGCGGGCATCACGATACACCAATGGCATCGCCCTCACAGCACAGTCCAATGACCAACAACAGCAACTCATCCACACAGAATGGTGGCACAACAACAACAACAACATCATCATCAACGGGCCAGGCTGTTGGTGGCTCCGTTGGGGTTAGTGGTAAAACAACAAATCATAGTCCAGCAACTGGAGCTGAGAACACACCTGTAAGCACGTTAGCAATCATTATCCACTTTTAGTTTCCTCTAACCATCTAAATATTCTCTTTCAGATGCTAACAAAACCACGTCTGACGGAGCTGGTGCGCGAGGTGGACACCACAACACAATTGGATGAGGATGTCGAGGAATTACTGCTGCAGATCATTGATGACTTTGTCGAGGACACGGTCAAATCGACGAGCGCCTTTGCCAAGCATCGCAAATCGAACAAGATCGAGGTGCGCGATGTGCAGCTGCATTTTGAGCGAAAGTATAATATGTGGATACCTGGATTCGGCACAGATGAACTGCGTCCCTATAAACGTGCTGCCGTCACCGAAGCACATAAGCAGCGTTTGGCTTTGATTAGAAAAACCATTAAGAAGTACTAGAGGATTAAATGCTGGGATTTCTTTGGCTTTGTCAGTTCAACAAACGCTCCACTTTAAGTTAGGCCCATACAATTTATAGAATAAGCAGCAAAGTTACAATACTAATATCATTTTACTATAAAGAAATATACAAAATGAAGACCAGTCATTTCCAATATTAATTAAAATTGATCAGTCAATTATTACTAAACTTAACTACAGTAATCTGCAAATTAAATCACATTGTAATCGTTACAAATTGCAGTTTATAAATGCGGACAAGCTTTTATTTCACAAATTATAAATTACGAAAATAAATTCAGTTATCAAAATTATCACAACATGTTATCGACAAGTCATCGAATTAACTTATCGAACTAAATGAACAATCAGCGTGTAGTTCGTTCGTTCATTTTAGTGGAAAATTTAAATTTAGGTGTTGCAAATATCAAAAATGCCATAACTTTGTAATTAACAATCAATTTTTTAAAAATTTAAAATTCGAAATTAGACAAAATTAAGGTAAACATTTGAATGAAGATTTGAAGTTCGTCAGCCCTCGGGACGACAAGTTATAAAAGATTCTTTACTGAAAAAAAAGTTATATCAAAAATGGCAGAAAATTCTAAAAAAAAATTATTAAAAAATTTAAAAAAATTCTACAAAATAAAAAACTAAAAGTCCTTAAATGGGTACAAAAAATAAAAATACCCAATAATCAAATCAAACCAGATCGGATACTTTTAACGGATGGGCAACCCCCGAGACGTGTGTAAAATAAAAATATAGAAAATAAGCAAAACGGATATGGAAATTTGTAGATATTGTGCATTTGATAAATGTTTAATGTTTTATGAGCGTTAAGAGGTGGCAGGCACATTAATTAATTAAGGAACCCACAAAATGAAGCTGCCCGTCATGTGTCGCACTTGCGATGCAAGAGACACGGATAAACTGTACAAGTTGGCGACGGCCACCAAAAGGTTTCCGGATAAGCTGCTCTCCGACATTTTAACTGAATTGACGCACATTGATGTAAATATATAGGCAAATTCCATTATTGTTGAGTAGTAATTGCAACGTGCTTTCCGTACAGGTAAACGATGCATTGTCACAGCGACTTCCGCAGTGTCTGTGCGGCACCTGCGCCAGGAAACTCATCGGTGCTTATTACTACATAAAACAGGCGCTGGCAGCCAATGAACTGTTGATGAACCATGTCAACAACGGCGACAAAGCCGTCACCAATGACTGCCTGCAGGAGGTGCCCATGGAGCTATGTGCCGAGCAGCATGTTGAGGTTTGTCTTGTCTTTCAATATAATTTGAGTTAAATTCTAATCAAATCTTGTGCAGGTTAAACTGGAAACAGAGGAAGATGAGGTTGATAACGATATAACCTGCACAGAACTGCCCGAGTTCACCACAGTACAAAATGCCAATGAGAATGTGGACAACACAGTGGAAAGTGATCATGATAACAAGAAGTCTACAGATCCGCTGACAATGCTTGATCCTGTTAAACAGGAAGAGGATGGCATCACCACAAGGGCAGCGATTGTCCACGAGCATAAATATAAGGCTGATCATGATGAAGACGAGTAAGATTATATGCTGTTATGTGAGAACTATCTTAAATTCACTTTTGCATTGCAGTTCTCTCGATGATTTGCCTTTACAACAGCGTGTACAAAAGTGGAAGCAGTCGGATAAACTGCGTGGCATTAAACGACAGATATTCGCATGCAAGGAATGTCCAAAGAGCTTCAAACGTCCTAGGTATCTAAAGCAGCATTCATCACGCGTCCACAAATCAAAGTCAGACTGGTACTCCTGCTCCTTCTGTATACGTAAGTTTAGTCACAGTGAAGCTCTGCAGGCGCATCTAAAGGTACACGGAGACTCGAAGCGATCGGCCAATTTGGGCGAGAGTAAAAAGGCCAAGGATATTGATATAAATGTGTGCAAGCCACATGGCTACAAGCTTATCGAGTGCATGATCTGTCAGAGTCAATACGATAAGATTGCCCATCTGAGACGGCATTTGGAACAGCATCCGGAAATTGTTAACTTTGGTGCACGCTCCAATATGGAACCAAATGAGCTCGCCGAACTGTTTTATCCCGATGCCAAGGATGTGAGCGAGAATCAATTGAAGCAACTCATACGTAAAGATTTGGCGGCTGGCATTTATCAGCGTTTCTACTCGATAACGAACCAATCGGGCTATGAAATGGATCTGGACAGCTCCGAAACAGAGAGCGAGGTCGAGCTGGATGGTGATGAGCAGACGCGGCAACATCGTAGCATTCCCAAGGCCAAATACGGTTGCGAGCTGTGCCAGGAGCGTTATCAGCGCAAGTATCAGCTGTATGAGCATCAGCGTCAGACGCACGCTTGGCTGGATGCACCTCATGTCTGTGGTCGCTGTGATGCCCGCTTTGTCAGCCTCCAGCTGCTGAGGCATCACAATGAGTCGCAGTGCAAGAATTCCCAGAAACGTTTCCTGTGCCACAAATGTCCGTTGCGCTTCCGATGGCGACATAATCTCAAGGTGCACATAAGGGAGCACAGGATCACAGTAAGTAGATCAAAACTCCCTCAATCTGTGTCTCTTTAATCAACTCCTACTGTTTCCAGAATCAGACATTCGAGTGTGCCGATTGCAAGCGCGTCTTTGACAAGAAGAAATCTCTGACGGTCCATTTGCTGAGTGTGCATGCCGAGCAATCGAAACTGATACCGTGTCAATGGTGTACTCGCAAGTTCTATCGACGGGACTATCTGGTTAAGCATCTGAAGCGACACGGCATCCGGGAGCAGGATATTCCGCTGGCCGAGACGCTCATTGCGGCCACATCGAAGCCAAATGGAGCCAAACGGATCACGTGCAAGATCTGCAACATGCATTTTGAGCGCATCATCGATCTGCGTGCTCATATTCAGCTGGAACTGAAGCTGTCGCTGTCACTGCATCAGAACTACGACTCACCGCACAACTATTCCATAACGAACGAATCTGGGTATGAGCTGCAGTTGGGCGATTCCGAGACCGAGGATGAAATGCAGATGCAGATGCAGTCAACACCGGCCAACCAGTCAACTCAACGTCTTGTCTACATCTGTGAGCTGTGCAAGGTGCAATGCCGGCGGAAATACGAGATGATACAACACCAGCGTACTATGCATCGATTTGACAAGATGCCACATGAGTGCGAAATCTGCATCTTTAAGTGTGTCTGCAAGGTGATGATGACTTAAGCTTAATTCTAGCGAGTGAAGCAGTTACTCAATGATTTATTACAGAGCATCATGGATCAGCACAGGCAATCGCAGTGTCACAGCGCCGAGAAGAAATATGCGTGCAGCAGATGCAGCTACAAGTTTATGTGGCCCGAGAATCTGCAGCAACATATGCAGCTGCAGCACAATGGCATGGAACGTGCCCCAAGTACTGATCGTATACCCGATGATCCAGCCGATCCGGGAGTGGATCCGACCCTACAGCTGCTACAATGCCCGCACTGTGATCGCACCTATCAAATGAAATCACGACTGAACAATCACATAAGGGATGTGCACATCAATGGGGATCGCAAGCGCAAGGAGGCCATCAAGAAGTTCCTATGCTCGCTGTGTGGCCGCGAGACGCAATCGGCCGCCTCCTTGGTCACCCACATGCGTCGTCACACCGGCGAGAAGCCCTTCAAATGCGATCTCTGCGAAATGGCATTTCCCCGGCACTCGGAAATGATATCGCATCGCCGTATGCACACGGGAGAGAAGCCCTTCCACTGTACCGTATGCGGCAAGGACTTTGCCCGCTCCGACAAACTGAAACGTCACATGCTGACCCACAGCGGACTGAAGCCGCACAAGTGCACCTACTGCGATAAGAGCTATCGCCAGGCCAAGGATCTGAAACTGCATTTGCAGCAGCACACCGGCGAATGTCCCTTCATCTGCGGCACGTGTGGTGAGCGGTTCATTCAGGGCACGGCGCTGGAGAAGCACCGCATGATGCGGCGTCACTTTGACGAGGTGGACGAACGCGTCTCCACACAAGCGTTAACCTGATCCGCAGATCAGCAGCCAAACAAACACCTTGTTTATCTAGTTTAAATATAATTTGATGTTTTTTATTCATTGACTGGCTTCGATGCCTATAGAAATATCTAAATTGAAATATGTATATATATATATTTATTTGGTTTTCATTCCTTGTGACTTTCTCCTATAGCTCTTCTGATCCGCGTGGCTCGATTTTCACCATTTCCACGTCAAATACGAGCACCGAGTGTGGTGGTATTTTGCCACCACCCGCACCGCTGGCGCCATAGCCCAACTCCGGCGGAATGGTGAGTGTACGGCGTTCACCCTCGCACATGCCCAACAGTCCCTGATCCCATCCCTTGATGACCTGGCGGGCACCTAGACTGAACGAGAAGGGTTTACCGCGTCCATAGCTGCTGTCGAACTCGGTGCCATCTTGCAGAGCACCCTGTAAATTGAATTGGTGGTAACTGAGTTTCTCAACTAACGTGGTTTTTGTTACCTTGTAATGAACATGGATCAAATCTCCGCTCTTTGCCTTTCTCGTGCAATTCTCCACACGCTTCTTAACCCCAATTTTCACTTTGGGCGTATCATTGGCCAAAACGGCCCCAAAAACCGCACAAACTAATAATAAACTCTGCAATTTCATCTTATTTTTTTTCTAAAATGCAAACAAATGCGATTGCGATTATCGATAAGTTTGTAACATTTGCCATTCACAGCGATTATGGCGCCATAAATTAAACGCAGTCAAGTGACTGCCGATTGACATTACTTAACTTAACTTTGTTAATTAATTAACAATTGAAAGAGAATTTAAAATTCGAAATTAAATAAAATTATGGTAAGAATTTTAATAAAGGTTTGAAGTTCGTTAGCCCTCGGGAAGAGAAATTACAAAAGAAATTACAAGTTATGAAAAAATGTAGAAAATTCCAACAAAAATTATTTAAAAAATTCTAGCATAAAAAAAAATCTAATTTAGGTGAATTTTCGTAGGTGCACCTAAATTTAATTTTAACCTGAATTAGAAAGTTGCCAGATCGGGGAATTCTGTAGGGTGGCAACCTTTAAATTATAACGAGCTGTCAGATCGTGGAATTCAGTAGGGTGGCAGCCCCATGAAAGGACGCCGCGCTCTAACGGTGCTTTCTTTGTGTCGTAAAGAATTGAACAAATTTGATTTCGACAGATCGAATGAGAAGAGAGATATTAAATCTATTAATTATAAAATGGCCGAAACAAAAAAAAACCATATATTTTGGATGGAGGCATCTTCAAAATAAAACAGCGAAACGGCGACCGTGTTTTCGTCGAATACACAGGTACACACACACGTACTGCCCGCCAAATCGGATTTTTCGCGGGGACCTCAGCCATGGCACAGGCAATTTTCACCAGCACATCAAAGTAAGTAAGCCTTCTTAGGCCTAGTGTTCTTCCCCAGGAAGTTAAGAACAAATTAATTATAATTGAAACATTTAAAATTTGCAGCGACGCATCCATATTTGATCGGGAACTCTTACGAAGTTTTTTAAGGAGTAAAAATAAAAGAATAAAAGTTTAGGCATCCGAAAAAGGAATAAAAAATAAATCATAAATTATGAAATACAACTAAGAAAAATATAACTTTTGTCTTCTAAATGTGTTCCTAATTTTCGTCTCCCTAAGTTTTTATTCCAATCTTTGGTTTCCTAATTAAATGCTACCTAATTTTTTTTCCGAATTTTCGCATTATGAATTTTAATATTCTTTCATAATATTCTAGATAAAAATTCAAACGACATATATATTTTTATATATATATTTATATGCTATTTATTAAACAAGTTACATACATTAAAGCTCAATTTAAAATACAGAAATAATTTGTTAACTGTTTATAATTAAAATATATTTTAAAATTTATACAACATTTTAACGGTATTTACTCGCAAAAAACAAAACCTTATTATAAATATGCAACAGATTAATTAAGAGATTTACATATGTACGAATATATCACAATAATAAAGGAATACATACATCTGAAATGAAATTTCAAGCACAACACAAAATATATAATTCTCCTGGTGCGCAAATTCAATGGAAAATTGCATGTTTTTATCGATCGATAAATACCTAATAAACTTTTATCTAATATATTAATTTTTATATATCTGTATATGTGTGTATATAAAGATAAATACATATATGGACTATGACTATTATATGGATACAGCGCGTATATAAGGACTTGATTATACATTCTAGAACTGATCTCAGCAGTATCAGTTATCATTTGACAGATTTGTGATTTTGGTCGCATACATATTGGCCACCTTATAGATAAATTCGTATTGCTCCTTGGTCTGTACGGCACTAGCGCGTCCACGTCGCACATAGTAAACCAACTGGGGTATGTCCACGGAACGCTTTGGCGTCTCCAGGCTTCGTATGGCCATGTCACAGGCGATGATGGTACCTGTACGTCCCGTGCCTGGGGAGCAGTGAATGGTTAGCGGTCTAAGGGGAAGGGGAACACAGAAAACAGATATATAAACAGAACAGTTAACAAAACGCATGCAATATTCACGATTCACATCAGTGTTGCCATCTGAATTTTTATTAAGTGCATTTTTCGGCTTGAATGGAAAACTGCGGTCAGGGGAAGTTCTGTCTTTATTAAAACTGTAATCGACACTGGAAATTGATAACCGTAAATGAAACGCTAGACGAAACAAAATATTTGTGTTATACCGAAACTCAAAAACAGAAATTGTTCAGACAGACATAGCCCATTAATAACCGATTCATGTATTATAACGCCTAGTTTTGATGCAATTCGATCCTGTTGTTTAGATGATATCATCGTCTTTGAAACTAATTTTGATTCTACATTTAAATATCAATGTTATTAAAAAGATCTATTTTAAAATCCACTAATATTTAGTAGTTTTATTTTATTTTATGACATTTGCTGTAAAAATTTAAGTTTTTGTATATTTTAAAGCAAAACATAAAAAAAAACCGGTAGACTTTGCGTAACCGATAACCGTAATTAAAATACATGCAAAAATTAAACCGATATTTCATGTGGTTGATATTCGTTTTAAAAAGTTCGATGCTTTTTTTTTCATTTCAAATTTAAATAAATCATGAAGATCTTGATTAAGTTCAGTCAATCATAAGAATGTTTTGACTCCATAATAGTTATTATTATAAATAGAGTTAGAAATCTAATAATAAATTAGCTTTTTCCAATATTTTTGGCTTTTTTTAAATTCAGCTTTTTTTTGCACATTAAATTTGGCAACACTGATTCACACACAGGTGCAGCAGGTGGTTCATTTACTTACCCCTGTTGACTGCGCGCCTGTTGCTTGTTGGCCACATTGCCGTTAATCTCATTGCTTGCACCGCTCGAGGTGCTTCCCCCCTCTTCCGGTTTCTTTGTCTCTTCAGTGTTGTTCAGCGCTGTCTCCAGGGATTTCAGCGTCAATGTTGACGACTTCTCCTTCAGCTCATTGGCCTGCTCAAGGGCGTACGACTTGAGGGATGATCTCGCCTCCAGCAGCATGGCTATAATGGGTGCCTCCTCTAGAGGCACACCCGCCTCTGGCCACTTGTACCAATAGTGCGTCAGCTCACGACATTCATCGCCATCCACACGCTTGAGCATTAGCGTCGATATCGCATATTTATCCTTGACCTCGCGATGTTTCAGCGTTACCTGATAATCCCCATAGCTGCTGTGATTATCCAGCGTCACCGAGGGCGGCAAATACTCCGCACAACGCTCAATGCCATTCTCATTCAGATCTGTTGCCTGGACAATCACCCGAGACTGCTGCTCCCAAATCATGCGCCAAAAGTCTCCTGTCGTACTCTCCAACGGCGCCTGACAAGCGATATAATAATTTGGCGCATCTCGGGGACCCTGCGGAGAGATAATATAGGGAAACAGTTAGTCAATTAATTCTTTTGATGAAATTATGAAAATTCACATATTTTAGAAAAAGACTTAAAATATGATTTGGAATTTTACTGTTGTCTTTTGCATTAAATTAAATTTAATATGTTATTTGTAGTGTTGTGACTAATTAACTAATTTTGTAATACATTGGTCAGCTCATTGGCATTAAAACGCTAATAAAAATAAAATTTCACATTAATTAAGAATTTTAATGCTATTCCTATGAAATTTCGGTAAATTCCAAATTAGAAGATTTACCTACTATGTATTGAAAAATGAAATACACATTATAAAATAAAATTCTATTATAATGCAAGTGAAATCTGATTTCATTATAATACATTTTCGTAATGATAATGCATATGTAATGATAATGCTTTAAGGTGCAACTCTGGTATTTTGTATATACAATTAGTTGGCATACTGTATCTACAGTTGAAATACAAAATTTATTAATTTTTAAGTTCGTTAAAACACTTTCTTGACTAACTGTATTTGCATGTGGGTGGATAGTGACATAACAGTTAATTAAAAGCATCAAAGCGCATACAAACTTTACAACTAAGCAAGACTCTCACTCTCACTCTCAACTGTGCTCTCACACTTGCTCTCACTCTCTGTGCATGAATTGTACATATACTCGTATGTATGTGTGAGTGAGAGTGCGTCATTTAATGGCTGCCGCTGAGCTGCGCGCGTTTTTGATAAATTACTATTAAATTGCTAACATATATGTATGTATGTGTAGGCAGGCGTGTATGTATGTACATACTTATAGTTAAGGAACGTAAATCACTGCATGCTCAGATTATCACCAGCTGCACACGTACAACAACTGCGCGCTTGAACAGCTGTGAGATGAGAGCCAAATTGTCTGCGTAACGAAACGCTCTCCCTCTCTCGCTCTCTCCACTTCGCACTCTCTGTTTAATGGTAGATTCGCATCAATGCATTTTGGACATCGTCTGTAATCGCAAATAAGCTTTTATGCAGCCGACGCTTCCGTCGTCACGCATCAATGCTGACGCGCAATTATTTGCGTTACTTGATTGTTTCGGGAATACCCTTAACATAACAAACGGCTTAAGTCTTTATGTTATTTTCTTTGTCCTCTATATAATTACAATCCCCGAATCGAATTAACAATCAATCAATAAATGTGATTCATGTCATTTTACTTATTAAAAATACGATGCGATATTTGTGATTGAATAACTGTGTAAATAAGATTGATAAAGAACTTAAGATTGCATTCATAGGTTTTACATTAAAATGTGTAATCAACTAAAAGCGGTTAGTGTTAATGGTATTCCCTTAATCGAAGTATTTAATTGATTTAATTAGGGCATTCACACTTTGTTTTAATCTCGCATAACTTTCCCCTATATTATTATTATTATAACACACACACTTGTTGTTGCTTTCATTGTTTTTCGCAAAACAAAACTCATTTGCTTACAAACAGGCAATGTAACAAAGAGGTTGAAATAATTTTCTTGGCACTTTGCCAATCTCATGGGCCATATAATTATTATTCCCCTCACCCACCCCACCCACAACCAATCCCGTCATGCAAGGCTAGACGAAGTGGCAACTCTAACTTGTACCGTTGTAAGATGAACACACACACACAAAAAGCTTACGCCCACACATGTGGGAAAGCTACTTTTGGAGGGCAGCTTTTATTTTGATTGTTATTTTCTGTTTCTGTTTCGGATGAGAGGCATGATGAGAGCAATCGTCCGTCTCACTTACCCGCACATAATTGGCATTAATGTATTCCGTTTTGTCATCATCTCCCAGACGTTGTAGCACCACACGCGTCTCAGGAAGCGGAATTACGTTAGCGTAGCTGCGGTTTCAAGTTTGAGGTTACGTTGAGTTACGATCCGAGATCACAGACATTTATTTCATTCATTGAAGTCGACGGCGTTAATCAGGAAGCGAGCCATGCAATAAAAACAAAAAACAGAGAGTTGAATAATGTTATCCCAAAATGCGTAATCTCTATAAATAAAATGTATTCCACCTGTGCTCTAACTTTATTTCCATGTTCATCAAAATGTGCTTACTTTCCCTTAAGATAAGTTAACTGCAGAAATGCTGGGAACCGTGACGATTACAAAATAAAAATAATTTGTTGATTTTGATTATAAAATTTTTAGATTTAAATTTAAACAAGCGGGAAAGGCTATAGTCGAGATCCCGACTATATGATACCCGTTACTTACTTTAATATATTGAAAAGTACTTTAAAGAAAATACTTGTTTTTCTCTGAAAACTTTAATTCGCCATAACTGTCGTTCTACATGTCCGATCTTGATGCGATTTAGTGGGATAATAGATAATGCTAATAGATAACGGTAATAATCACAAAAAACGTATTATCTTAAAAACTGTGGGTGTGGTGGTTTTTCGCGATTTGCGGGGGCGGATGGGGGCGTGGATTAAATTTGAAACAAACTTGATCTGCGTGAGGTATATATAAATCTGTGTGCCAAATTTGGTTACTCTATCTCTTTTAGTTTCTGAGATTTCTTTGTTCAGACTGTTTTTCGCTATTTGCGGGGGCGGAGGGGGGCGTGGCTTAAATTTGAAACAAACTTGATCTGCGTGGGGTATATCGAAGTCTTTTAGTGAAAGTTTGGTATCTCTATCTCTTATGGTCTCTGAGATCCTTTTGTTCATACAGACGGACAGACGGACATGGCTATATCGACTCGGCTATTGATGCTGATCAAGAATATATATACTTTATAGGGTCGGAGATGCCTCCTTCTACCTGTTACGCACATTCCAACGAACACAATATACCCTTATACTTATTTTTTATAAGTAACGGGTATAAAAACAACTTGAAGCAACAATAAAATTAATTATTTTCTATAAAATTTTAATAAAGAATAAAATATTTTAGAATTATTAAAATGGTACAGCAATTTTATAATGCTAAGAACTCTTTTTTGTTGATAGATTTTTTTGTTTGGAATTTTGTAATATGTATTTCAATTTTTTTTAATATGGTTAAGTAAAGGAAAATAATGATTTAAAGTTACAAATTTTAAAAAGACAAAGTTTAAGTTATTTTTTTATGTAATGATTTGCAAAATACTTTGTGATCTTCATTTTCATCTAAATTATTATTTATGTTTAAGCTATTAGACAATTCTGATAAATTGCCATAGGTATTTGATTCATTTTATCATACTAGTTGATAAAGGAATAAGTTCTAGAGTACGATAAGAACTGACTATCTGAAGCTAATCTCACATTTTTTTTCTTACTCTTTCATTATCTTGCATCGCTGTGATGATAGCTAACGAGTGTCATAACCCCAATTAATTTTTATTAATCCCAATGTCAGCAACCTTGAAAATGCTCACTGTACGTGAATGATGTCACATCTTATCTGAAGATCTAACTGAATCTTCTGTTAATTCCCAAAATTCTCTTGATACTCACCGATTCTTATCCTCACATCCCGCGGGCACTTCATCGGCTCTCGCAATTATCTGCGGCACATCCCTGAACTCCTCAAAGATGCTCGATCTTCGCTCCAGAAACTTGCCCAACTCTGTGGCACTGACGAGATTGTGACGCAACGAGGGATCATCGAATGCGGCATTGCCATAGGTGCGTTTGGAGGCCCGCAGATCGCGTCCCTTGCGTCGTACACTGCCCAAAACGGAGACATTGTCCAGGGAATAGGCATCCAAACTGACGGGTCGACAACGTTGTCCATATGACATCTGCTTCTGTCGCTTGCGCATTAAATAGAGGAATGCCACCAGCAGGATGAGGGCTACGACTCCAATAACACTCACTGTTATCGCAATGATGACGTTAACATCGGTGCCCGTGTTGCCATGTGGTTGTTGCATGTGATCCATATGATCGGTGGGATGTGGGGGCATTAACATTGTTGTTGGTAAACCTAATGTCGCACCAATTGTTTCAGTGTTGCTTTCTACGGGCAGCATGTTGTTATTGTTATTGATGTAGTTGCTGTTGTTGTTGTTGTTGTTGTCGGTGGTGCTGGTGGAGCTGTAAATGGGCTCAGCTGTTGTTGTTGTTGTTGCTCTGGGTGTGGTTGTTGTAGTCTGTGTTGTTGTAGTTGCTGTTGTTGTTGTGGTGGTAGAGCTAGTGGTTGTTGTGGTGCTATCATCCAGCAAACTGATAAGTGGCTCCTCAGTCGTTGTTGTTCTTGGCGCACTTGTTGTTGTTGTTGTGGATGTTGTTGTAGTTGTTGTGTTCGCCATATTGGTTTTGGCTAGCAACGCTTCCTCTGTATCTGTATCTCGATCATGATCAATTTGTTGTTGCTCATCTTCATCCTCATAAAACTCAGACTCACCCTTTGCAGCTGTTGCTGTTGCTGTTACTGTTACTGTTTCTGCAGTTGTTGTTGTAGTCTTCGTTTCATGCAGCACAGCTGCTGTTTCTGTTGTTGTTGTTGGCCCTGTTTCAACTGCAATTGTTGCTGTCGTTGTTGTTCTAATTGGCGCTGTTCCAGCTGTTTCACTTATGTTATTCGTTTCCAGCGAAGTTTCATGCTCATTCAACTTACTGTTAGCCTTCTCATCTGTTAACAGTGACGATATTGTTGTTGTTGTTGGTAGAATATTTGCAGTGCTGTTATTATTGATTTGCAGTGTCGACTCACTGTTAGCAGCACTGTTATTGGGTTTCTCAATGCTGCTTGTTGTTGTTGTTATTAATAAATTGTTGTTGACACTTGTTAACTCATTGTTATTGTCTTTTGTCACATTTTTAACTGTAATTGTTTCTAAATTCACTTCATTGCTAATTTGGTTGATTTCCGTTGGCGTTGGCGTTGCCAATGTTGTTGTACTTGCTGCTAATTGTTCATCAACCTTTGCGTGCAATATTTTCGGCGTCGACGTTGGCGTTGACGTCGTCGTCGTTGTTGTAGTCGGTGTTGTGCTCACTTCGCCAGCTGTTCGTGTACTAACTGTTATTGGCTGACTCTCAGTTGCCGCCAGCGTCGTTTCGGTCGTTGAGACTGAGACTGCGACCGAGACGTTGATGACGTCGCCGCCGCTGTCGACGTCAACGTCGTTGGCTTTATCGCCGTTTTCATTATTTTCATGTTCCGTCGCTTTCATTGCCATTTCATTCGTATTGGAATTGGAATTGAAATTGGGATTGGGGGTGGCGTTCAACGCACTTGGCATGGCCGTTGTTGTTGTTGCAGCTGTTGTTGTTATTGCTGGAATTTCTGGCTCAGCTGTTGTCAGACTAGCAGGCGTTGTAGTTGTTGTTGTTGTTGTTGTTGTTATAGTTGTTGCAATTGTAGCAGCCTCTGTTGTAGTTACAGAATTTGCTACTGTTACAGCGCCTTCGACTGCTTTTAAGCTGAGCCTTGAGAGCTCTGTTAACTCGGACTTAGCAGTTACATTCGCTGTTACTGTTGATTCAGCCAACTCTTCTGTTTCTGTTAACTCTGGCTTTGCTTTTGTCAAATCTGTTAATGCGTCTGTTTGGACTGCTGTTGTTGGTCTGGCTGCCTGCTCATCATCCTGTTGCTTAACATCTGTTCTCACCATATTTAACATATTGCTCTCTTCGCTCTTATTTACAGTGCTGTCTGTTACAGCGTTGCTGGCAGATGTTTCCATTGCATCCAATTTCAATGTTGTCGCCTGTGTGGCAGCCTCAGTGGCATCTAATGTGGTGCTCATCATTGCCTCTGTGCGATTCTCTTGACTCGTTTGCATCAACATAATCTGTTGCCAATCCAATAGATTTTTCTCTTTATGCTGCATTGTTTGGTTTTTATCCTGATGCGTCTCAATATCGTTGGTCAGCTCCGTGCCTTTGCCAGTCTGTGGCATTGTGGTTGTTGTGGTTGTTGTTGTTGCTGTTATTGTTGTTGTGGATGGCACCATTTTCATGGCCGCCAGACTCCACACCTCTGCTGCATTGGGCAGCGTCAGCTGTTGTGCATTTGTCGAATTATCGCTGATGAATTTCGCACGCTTCTCAGGTTGCGGATGCAGCTGCTCCTCCTCGATGGCATTCTCATGCGATTCTCTCGGCGTGACCGTTACGCCGGCATGCAACAGTGCTGCCAGCAGCTGTGGTGTGTGTGTTGTTGTCGTTGTTGTTGTCATTGGCAGTGGTCGAAGTTTCATGGGCGTTACAGGTGAAACGAACGTAAAGCTTTCAGTGCTGCTGGCAAATTGCATGGAACGTGCATGATCCTCAGAGCGTTGAGTGGATGCTAAGCTCTCTTTGGTTGTTGTTGTTGTTGTTGTCGCTGCTGCTTCAGTTGTTGTTGTATCTTTTATTGCTTCTGTGCTGCTGCTAGTGGTTGTTGTTGTTGTTGATGCTGTTGTCAGCTCCAGTTCCACTTGCTGTTGTTGTTCCTCAGTATCCGCTGTTATTGTTACATTTGCATTTGACATAAGCTTTGAATCATCCGAAAGCTTTAACGGCTCCACAGTTTCCAGCTTAAGCTGTGCTGTTGTTGTATGCTCTTGCTCTTGCTCTTGCTTCTCTTCTGCCTGCGTTTGCATAGCATCCACAAGCTTAATGGCATCCACATTTGTGATAATTTCAGTAGAGTTCATTGCAAGCTTTGCAGTCTCTGTTGTTGTGGTTGTTGTTGCAGCCTCTGTTGTTGTGGATGTTGTGGAAATCAATTCCTCTTGCTCTGTTCTCTTTTGACTGCTATTGTAGAGTGCTGTTGTCGTTGTTGTTGTATCCGATCCGTTGACACTTTCGCTGCTGAGCTTAACAATGTCAGGGTCAGTTGCAGAGGCAACAGCGACTGCCACGCCCATATCCACACTGGGCGTTTCTCTTTTAGCAATAACACGTGCCCGTGTCGATGTCGTGGCCCAAAACAACAGCAGGCAGAGGCCCAAGGCCCAGTGGAAAGACAGAGAGCAATTGGCGAGGCGCATTATGCCGACTATCTGCCTCTCGCTCGCTCTCAAACAGATTCTTCGTTTCGCTGCGCTTTAAAATTGTTGCTGCAATTTGCGTGCTTTGTATTTTTAATTTTTATTTCTGCTATTTTTTCTTCTTCTTCTATAAATGTTTATGCTGGGCTTAAGGCTTTAGTCACACTTGTTGTTGCTGCTGCTTGTTATGTGCCCATTTTGTTATTGTTGTTGTTTTTCAATATTTTTCGATTATTTTGTGTTTTTCGCTTCAAGTTTCCTCACGTTGCCGTTTTGTAATTAGAAGCGAGACCTGCAAAAGGCAAAGAGAGACAAATAATAAAATTAACAACTTGTTTTAAATATGAATAATTATAAAATATAAATAAATAATAATTTAAAATATTACTGTAAATTACAGTTGGTATTTCAAGGTATTTGTATTTAAGGTCCGACATATGCAGGCCAGGAACGTTCAACTATTCCAAAGAAAGTGAACAAAAAGAAACACGAAAAAAAACAAAACAAATAATTTCCCACAACGCAGCGATAACAATTTCCAAATAATCGTTGAGACACGTTCGAAAGGTGCCTGAAATACATTTTAATTAACGTTGGGTTCAAGGTTAAAAAAGTTCTTAGTGATTTCAGAGAGTTGGGGAAGAATCAAAAAGGAAAATGGAAATAATGAGACCATAAAACTTATTAAGTTTTCTTCAGAATTGTGTCAAGTACAGAGGACTATTTATAGACATAAGTGATAATTAGGTTGACTATATTTGTATTTAATTGCATTGCATAATATTTTCAGTGAAAGACAATTGAGTTTATTATCGGTTCTTTGGAATTTAAATGTCACAAAAATTTATATTATTTTTACTTTCTATCTTATGATTCCCTTTGGTATTGCCTTTATGAGAATCTTTACATTTTCTTATTGATTTCAGCTTCATTATTATTAGCATTTAATATAGTCGAAACACTTTTCCTTGAAAAACAAAAGAAACACACTAAAGTTCAATGCACTCTGGAAGAGGTTAAAACAAAACCTTCACATTGCAACAAAAAAATATATTCAAACTCGAGCAATTGATGAATTGAAGTGAAGTGTTAGGGTTCATTCAACTGCAGCTCACGCCATTTGCAATTCGAAATGGGCCAGAACCGCAGTAAAGTTCATCAAAGTTTCATGTGGAGCAATCATAACTACTCCAACATAGTGTGTATATGTGTATGTGTATGTGTATATGAGGTATATGTGGCATCAGCTTTGGGGCTGTTTTCATTCAATATTCAACATTCACCATGGTTATTGTAACTTTGTTATCTACCGATTCGACCCGATGTCATGTCAATGTTGCATGCAACGGCTGTCAAAGGGAGGGTTAACCAAATGGCCTAAACGTATGGCAATTAAAGTTAAAAGCACCTGCCGAACAGTGGTGCAAAGCTAATGAAAACGTCACACTAATAAAACTACATACTTAAAAAGTATTAAAATAGGTTTTTAATTTCAAGACACAAACATATTCAATTCCTTATTTATATTTTAAATATATAATATTTACATTCAATCGACATTAATGTCGATTTTTATTTATATTTTTAATACAATTTTCATAGGGTTGCGAATCAGTGTGCCTTAATGCAACAGCCAGGTGTGGTTTGAGCTGAGGTGTGACTAAGGGTAATATTTAAGGGAGTTTCTGGCCTCATTTGTGATATCTAAGAACGAACATTTCATTACAGTTAAATGTTGGAAAATCTACAAAAATAATTGAAAATTCCACAGTGGATCATATAAAACTATTCCCATAAATACTGAAAATGTGTTTGCTGACTAATTCGGTAAAAAATCACAACGAGCAACAACTACACTTTGATAAGATTTGTTTGGTTAAAAGAAAAACAACAGCAACAATCGCAGCAAAGTATTTTGTAACATTCGTTGTTGTTGTATTCATTCTGAATGTCAACGTTGCCGCTGATAAGAAATAAAACGCTAAGGTAACCTGCACTGTTCCCCTGCACCCCTCTTCAACCCAGTCAGCAGGTTTACCTGTCCAGTAGCCGGACAAGGTGAGAGATTGTGACTGCGATTGCTTGAGAGCCAACAATTTCCATATCAAAAGGGCAAACTTGTGACAAACTGTGCAAAGTCGAGTCATATGTGTGTATATAATTTAATTGAAGAAAATTATTGAAATTTTAGGAAAATGAATAAAAATACGTCTTCATCAAATTACAAAGAATTTTTGTTTGTTAATTTTATGAAGAATTAATGAGATAATAATTATTAACATTTTAAAATATATTTAATAAATAAATGCATTCTTGATTGAAATTATTTAAAAAAGAATAAATAAATTTTTTTTGGCGAACAATTTTTAAATTCCATAAAAAGATAAATTATAACACTATCTGTAACATATTATTCAATATAAATACATTTTATGTTATACAATGCGTTCGAAACAAGAATTAATTATATAACAGCCATTAACATTTAAATAAATTTAGAAAATATGAATTTTTGTGAAACTCAGAAACTATTTTTCATAGTTTTCGTGCTCTCTCAAAAAGCAATTTTTAAATCTCTTTTATGAGCGCAATTTAAGTTTCTTAATTAGTGACCACAATCACCATAATATTGTTTGTTGGGTTATGGGATGTTATTGCGATGATTTGCAGGCCTCCGTTAAACATCGCCAAGAAAACGTTGCATACTTTTAGGCTGATTAATAAAATGTTTACAAATCAAAAGTACATGGTAAATAAATAGACTAAGACCATCTTAATAATATTTCAATCTACTGCAATTGTAATCATAGTACTAAGAATATAAGTGGAAGATTTTAACAGTCTTGCAACATTACAACAACTGAAGCATTACGTAGATACTATTACGAAATAATACCCAAAACATTGTGAACTGTAACCAAACAAAAGAGGAAAGGGTGGGGAACGAGAAGAGTCTATTTGCAATTTGAACCCTACACTTAACCCAAATGAAAACAAGTACCGGGTCTGGTGCAGAAACGTGACTCTTTGAAACAACGGCAAGTGCAGACAGCTCCACACACAAAACAAGGTAGAAGAAACGATCATGGCAAACACTGAAGAAATCAAAGAAAGCAAACTTTAGAGAAGATTCATTTCCGCTTGAGCGGCAAGGCGCTGAAGATGAACGAATGACTTAGAATCTGCAAAATTCTTCAACTACTTCAGATTCAGATTCGTATTGCGAGACTTTAGTTAATAATAACAATGATGACGACGACAACAACAACGCGGATGATCGTTACGCGGAATAATAAACCAGTTTTTGCAGCTCAGTAATGCTGCTGGATAAAGGAGATCGATCTTTTAGACTATCAGTTGAAATCGATTTACAATTAAAATGATTTCACCTTCATTGTGTTACCATGGAATATGGGGAAATTTATTGTTTAAAGCTCTAATGAGCGACTAATGATCTTTTGAGATTGTAATCAATGTGCAAGCCACAAATGTCTGTCTGCATTTTTGATTGATGAACAGCATTATCATTGATCTACGCATTGTCAACTACTTGATCTGTAAGATCTGCTTCCTAAAAACTACTTTTAACTCGATATATTTTGTTAGATGAACAGAATACTAATAATAGCGATGATCAGATTTAAAAAATTTGTTTACCAGCCAAACTTTAAGATCCTTTACTAATAGTTAAGCTAAAAGATCGTGTATGTACACGAACATGTGTTCATTTGGATAGAATATTAAAACATCAATGATGTACAGAATATCAATTAGTTGAATTAAAAGTTAAAGGGTAACGGAAGTGAAAGATCTTCTTCGTCTTCAATTGAAAGATCATTTATTTATTATAATTTATATCTTAAGATTGTCAACAAGTTGAGCTGTAAGATCATCTTTAATTTTAAAGCCTGCAATTAGTTGCTATCTTTAGCCTTAATTTAAGTATTTCTCTTTCGACTAATCACCACAATTGACGAACCAAATCTTAAGTTAACCCAAATTTCTATGCACGCAATTCCTTAGCCTATTCTTGGCAGTCTTCTAAAGAATGAAGAGAATAGAAACAGTTAGGCTAGTTAATCATAGATCTAAGAGTCTGTTTCTTTTGTTTAATTGCTGCGTACGCGTATTTCATTCAGTTCTACAGATACTCGTACTTAAATGTTAATAAATACCAAGACTTAGGTATTTCTCTCATTTTTTTGCTTAACACTGAAATCAACCAAGTGTAATGCGTTATAGCGGATACCGGGCGTTAATTATTGTATAAGGCAGGGCCATCGTATTGTTTGGGATAGTAATTCACAGTACGATGGCTAAAAGTATGTATCTTTAACTGTTTGTCGTAATTATCTATGTCGAAATGTGAAATTAATTGTTTCGCAAAATGTTGACAGTTGCACGACTTTGTCAGATATCTGAAAGGTTTTCAAGATGCAAATAAAATTTAGTTAGCTTAATTTTCACTCTTAAAAATTCACTCATATTTATAACAAGATAAAAATGTGATCAAATATCGAATCTTCCGAACACGGAATTCTTTTCTAAGAGCTCTTTAAATACCAAATCACATTCCAAAATTATAAACATTCCATTACCATACATTAAATTAATAATTATTGGTGAAACTTTCCTGAATTAAAGCTAAATCTAAATCAGCTTTAAGCTCTTTACTCTCGACTTTACCTTCTTTTTTCTTAAACCTATTCACAACTCAGCTCTTTCTGACCTCAAATCGCTATTCATTCATTTGCGGATGACTCATTTGCATGACATTTGCTTATATCACAAATTTTGAGAGGGAAATCAATGCCTAAAACGCAAACCCAATATTATTATAATATGTTGACTGTCACCCTTCGGGCGCAACTTTCAACGTAATTAAATTAGAAATCAAAATGAAAATCAAAACCGAAATTGCTCTGCGAAAAAAAGACTATATCCAAATATACATCAATGTTGACCTTGTTGCCCTGCCAAAGCGTTTATTGAACCAGGCAGCGCGACGCCTCCAAAATAAATGGTCAGTTTTTCTCCTTTTTTTTTGTTTAGCTATTATTATTATTTTTATCGGTTGTTGTTGTTTTGTGAATATCGAGAGCGCTAATGAACATACATACAACAACTACGTTTTTGGATATATTTATAAATATTTAGAGTTCGTTTTAATAATGACGTCGTCATGCACTTGAAATGTTTTATGGTAAAAGACAGACAATAATGAGCATAATAATGAAAATAGTAATTAAAATTTCATGCCTATCATGTGTTTTCTAGATATTTGGCCACGTTTTGAAAATGGTAGCATTATAAATGACAAATGAGTCGATTTAATTCGTAGAAATTGCAATTAATTCTATTCAGATTTGTATTAGCATTTGCATTAGCCATTTTAAAATAATTAAGTTAAACATGTGTTCTCCACAGATTTGGTAGAAATTGTCATAACACTACTCAATTATAATAAGTAAAAGCAGTAGCATTATAATTAACATAAGCATAAGATTATCGAAATGATTGCTATTAGAATTGACATTAAAATTAACCTCTGAATTTACATTACCTTAAGCAATCGCAAAATAATAGTTATCAAACTTTATAAGCTACTCAGACAACACAAAAAGATCTTGCCCAATTACAGTGCCTCGATATTAATTATAATAAATTGAATTTGTAACATGATGATTTATTGACATCAACCATAAACCACTCTAGTTCCAATTACTTATAAAGCTCATGATGAAATCAAGCCATACAAAGCGAATTCATAAGAGGCTTAGCTTGGCCTCAACTATCCAATGATTACAAATGGTTCCACAACAAAAGCCGAGCCAATTTGTCCATTTCATGTGCTATATGTACCTATATATACATATTTATTTATAAATTGTATATGCGACTTGTGTCCACTTAATGTGCTTGGGACTTATAAAAAAAAATTGACAAATGTGTCGCGTTTCAGCCCCCAAACAAACTAAGGTGAGACTGTACCACAAAAATATGAACGAGTTC
Source organism: Drosophila phalerata (assembly GCA_951394115.2). Classification (NCBI taxonomy): domain Eukaryota; kingdom Metazoa; phylum Arthropoda; class Insecta; order Diptera; family Drosophilidae; genus Drosophila; species Drosophila phalerata. The sequence continues at coordinate 15,209,453 of OX596005.2, forward strand.
GTTGTGAATGGCAACTGAGGCAAAAAAATAATGAAATGACAATTATAAAATATATAGAGAATGTTTCGTTTATAGAGCGAGAGAGAGAGATTGTACAAATAATGTGTACGAGTTCGCTGTGAATGTCAATTAACCCAAATATGAAACGCAATTACCACAGGCAGAAACAAAGAGATATGAGAGAGATAGAGGTAACCAGAATATATTCCCCACTACATGGTAATCATAAATTGCAATATTTGACTAATTGTTCAACTGCATTAGAGGCAATTATGCAGCTGACGAGCACATTAAGCGCCTAAATGAATTAATGTCGTGCGGTTTATCTCTTGCATAAATCTACAACCGATTGTCATTATAATAATTGCATAGACACACACACACACACAAACATATATAAAATAAACCAAGATACAAATTTGAATGCATTTGGGGCAAAACTAAAGTTGATTTACTACCAAATTGGGCACGCGACTTGCCAAATGAAAATATTCAGTTGTAGTTTATATATGGGCAGGGGACAGGCCTATAATGTAGATAGCCTGACCAAGATTTATATCTACAAATGTTGGTCTAATAAAATTGTTATAGTCAACTTTACGTATTAAAAGCTTATTCTAGGGGTAGTTTTCACTCTAGATGGATATTGCTTTACTTTTTACTTTTTATCTAGATTCGAAAGTAAGATATGCTATACCAAAAATAAACTGGAGAGTTTATTGTAATTTTTATTTTTTTTTAAATTTCAAGTAAGAGTTATATCTTTCATTTTTTAATCAAAATGAAGAGCTAAAATTTTCTTTTAATCAATTCAAATGCTTAGTAACTTTGGAATTTTTTTCAACATGTACAATTTTTCCAAATAACTTTGAATTATTTATGGATGCTACACTTTACACTTACTTAAGTTTTATAATTAGATAATAATTTGTTGCTCCAAATATGCGATCATTGTTTATTATAAGAAACAGCCTCGTCAGCGACTTGACATATTCAATCAAACTGAAGGACAAGCCTTCAATCAACAATCACTTGCACTTACACACACCTACACACAAAGCTATGGCCGTTGTTGTTGTTGTTGTTGTTGTTGTTGCAACAATTACCACTTGTTGCATACAGATTGAAGGGGCGACTAATACGAAAATCTCTACCCTTTTTACGTGGCCAATTTGAATGTCACGAAATTGAAAAGCGTTAACAAAAATTGGGGCTACCGTCGTGTCTGGCTAAAATAAAACAACAACAGAAACAACAAGATACATTTCCATTGGATTGATATTGTTGCTGGACACAATTGCACGTGCATTGCTGTTGTTGTTTGTAGCCCTTTTTTTTTGGGTTTTTCGCTTTTAGTTACGAGCATAAAAAAAAGAGTTACAGCCATGACGCTGCCGCTCGTCGCAATCCGCAGTGTGAACCAAATTGAGGTTATTCCACAACCACAAAAAAAGCCAACAACCAGATGAGTTAACAATTCCAAGTGTCTCTGTGTCTGTGTGTGTGTGTGTGTGAGAGACTGTAGTGTGTATGTGTGTGCATTAGAGTAGAGTATGCTGTGACTCATTTGAGTTCATTCATTGTCGCCGTGTCAGCTTAAAAGCCTCGCGGGCACTCGCATAGTTCACAGCAAATTACGAGTTAAGTAATGCACTCTGGTTATGCGGTATTTATTGTTTACACGGCAGCAAATATGTTCACTTTATAGTTGATTGAACTGCTTAAAATATTCTACTGAAATTTGTATCTGTCAATAATAATACACACATTTAAACCTTTATTTGCTTCGTTTTTGTAAACATTTATGAGATTCCTTTCATGCTTGTCATTTATTTTAATTTTATTAAATGTTTATATTGAGAATGAGGTTTTTCTGTCAATAAAATAAATATTTTTCACTTACATTATTTTAATTAAATGTTTAAAGAAAGAATATAAAGGAAAGTAATCATTTATTTATGTTATTTAAATTATGAATAATGTTTGACTTTGCCTCTTTCTTTGAAACTAATTTTAAAGTCATATTAGTTGTCACATTATTATTCGAATCTCGTTTTAATATTATTTACACACAGTAAGGTAAGTAATTTATGAGTCAACGATCTGCGCATTTTAAATTTAGGTTTTACTTTTTTTTCTCGCTTTTTCTTTAAACAGCAAAATTGACAGATTTTGCACAAGGTAAATTCTGCCATATTCCAAGTATTAATCGCCTCGTAGGGCTACAGAACTGGAACGAAAGCAGCTATAGATTGGCATTAATGAATTTATTATAATAAAATCTCTAGAATATATTTTGGAGGGTAACATATGATAAACTGAACCTACAACTACTTGAAAATAACAAGCTACAATTTTTTTATTGTCTACTTCACGATAAACACGTATCATAATTGGATACAAAAGTATCTTGTAGATACAAGAAACGCTTGCAAACAAATAGAAGAGTATCTATCTTCAGGTATATAAATGGTTCTTATAATATAGAAAATACGATACGAAATATGCTAAAATACCCCGTAATTATGGAAAATGCTATAAATAGTGTTACCGATTATCATTACTAGGGAATATCCAGTAATAAACGCAAATTCTATAAGTCATTTCACAACTTTTCAATTAGGATATCAACTAAAAAAATCTGTAATGTAATTGAAAATATTTTTTGCCGTAATAATTGTTGTGGTTGCCGTTAAATGAAAGAAAAAGTTGGCACCTAGAGCAGCACTTTTACTTTTCACCTGAGCGTGGCAATCTGATAGAAACATTTTCATGGCTAATTTTCACAGCAAGAGTAACAGCCACATCATCTGTAGTTGTAGATGTGGCAGCCACATGCGGCAGCTGTAACAGTTGACAGACAAGTTTTCCCTGAGTTAGCTACCATTTAAATGTGTTAATGATCGACTACCGACTGAAGGGGCAGGTAAAGAGAGAAGGGTATCAACTTGCTGCAGATTATGTGGGCGGTAGCTTTGGACAGTTGACGGTACATTATATAATTAAATACTCTCCAAGACTTTCCATTTGTGTGATCCGCTCAGTTGGGAGATTTCTCCCACGTTAACAGAAAAATACAAAAAAAAACGTTCAATAAGTATTTGACATCATCTTCTTTTTCCCTTTTTTTGGCAACTCTTCTGTCGATTAATGTATGAAAATTATTCAAATATTTTTTTTTGTCATGTACAAGTTAAGCAAACATTTCCCCAGTTTGATTTTTTTCACATGATACATGATACACAAATTTGTAGATTACAATATAGAAAATAAACAAAATAGAATATCCTATCATTTAATGACGACTAGTTTATACCCTTACCGATTTTATAAATTATTTATTTTTTATATTACAGATGATACAGACTTAAAATTTCTTAAGATTGATCGGGTTTTTCCAATAGCTTCTAAATGGTAAAGAATTTTGTTAGACAAAATTGTACTTTTGTTTTATAGTGTATTAAAATATACAACGACTTCTCGAATATATCGATATTCATCTTTTTCTCTTTCTTAATTTTTCGTCTTTTTTTTTGGGTCAACTTTAATTCAGTTTTCTTTTTTCTTTGTTGCTTCACACGCAAATTTGTCATTGACATCGACATTGTTAATTAAAGATACCCAGATATCATTATGTCTACTCCTATATAATCTTCTCTTCTCTTTATCTGATAGTTATACCGAGTTCAAGGTTTGTGCAGTTAATTGATTAGCAAAAGAGTGATAATTTAAAGCTTAAATAAGTTTCAGGGGTATGTCCCATAAATCATTACGTATATTTCTCTTTTGCAAAATTTGTGGAAGACCATAACGAAGATTAATTGAAATATTCAATAAGATATATTACATGCTAAGTAAGGGTTCTCTAGCGATCTTAATTCATAATCTACACAATTTCTGCTGTATTCACTTATTTTCCCATATCATTATCTGAAATCGCATTATACCTGAGGTTCTTTACAGTCACAACACGTGCATCCATCTAGCATATATAAATTTATTCAACATCAGCTGTAGCTAATTGAATTTATTATAAACTATGTAAATGTACTTGAAATCTGCTTCTAGAGATTTTCTTTCAATGCTCTTTTTAATGATTTGTTTAATGTTTATGGGTTTTTGTTTGCCCTTTTAGCTGCAAAATTCCCCGAATTTAGTATTTAAAATTCCCTAGAAATTCTCACTGTAGTAACGGCGAGAAAACTATTTTTGTTAGCCAGAAAAACGGGCTGGGCCGCGAAACCAGGCTCGATGTCGGGCAAAACCCACTCGGACACTCAGAATTTATTATGCATATACGATTATTAAAAATATTTATATATACATATATTATATATGCCAAACTTATCACATTTATACAACTTTTTGCGTTTACCGAGAGTATTTGCAATTGCGACTAAAGTCTGATAAAATCTTGAATATCATTCAGACAAATAATGTAACTAAGCCCAAAAATGCAAATTAGATTGTTAATTAATTATTGTTTGCGACGTATAAAGAGGAAGAGACAACGAAGTTAACTACAGAAATTTAAGATTAATGTTGACTATTAGTATGAGTTGTAATGGAAAAAGTAAACGAAATATATATGAGAATAGGCTCACGGAAATTTTAACATTGACAGATTAATTAATAGAACATAAAGACCGATCTTATTAGATTTTAAGGGATCCACTAGATAATTTTGAGAGCAAAGAAAATATGAAAGAGAAAATCCCTGTCTTGACTCCAGAGAGAAACAAATTAAACTATTAGTTCTTCTAAGTGTGTAAATTTTATTAACCAAGAAAAAAACATTTAAAAACACCAAGCAAGCAAACTAAGTCGAACTTGAATAATTGCTAACTTAAGTACATGAGTTGGTCTAAGAAATTGGCAAGGGAATAAGATAGTTTGCATATCTCGCAGATACGTGGCGAGTTCAAACAAAGAAATAGAATGTAGCCAGTTGAGTTCAAGTGGCATAAACAAACAAAGAGCAAATGCAGAATTTGTAAGTATGGGGTTGCTCTCAATGGCCCCCGATGTGAAAGGTAAACAAAAAGAGTTTTCATAAATGCATTTCATGCCCACATTTGTGGCTAAATACACAGAGAACGACATGTGTGCCTTATGGAGAAGGTAAACATTCAAGTGAGCTCGAGGTGGCTTTTAGGCCATTTGGGCCAACTACCAACTAAATAAACTAGTTCACATTTGGCCGTAGGCAAACGACTTCCTTTTGACTAGGCCAGGGGGCCAGGGACACGGGCTGCAATGAAACGGTTCATAGTTCAGGGCCGAAACAACTCAAGTTGTAACTCACGAAACGCGTCGTAATTCAATTAGGTTCAATCAGTGTTCAAAGTGTTTGTCGAATAAGTGTAAATGCATCCAACAAATGCTGGAATTGAATTTAATTCAAGCATTGTATACAATAAAACACCCTGTAACGAGGGCAGTTCAAGGAGTTCCTATTTTTGCAGAAGAGCCCCTAAAAATAAGAATGGAAAGATTGATGATAGTTACATCTATTAAATCTATTAGCGAAAAAATAATTTTAAAAATAGATAGATCGATTTTTAAGGCTTGAAATTTATTTCTCAGGTCCCTTTATTGGAAATTTACTTTATAAGCAACTGTTCTCTTTTATCAATTTATTATAAATGCTCTTAAGGCATATAAATAACACGAAAGAATTATAGGAAATTTAAACAGAGGCTGTGAAAATAAATTCTTCACAGTTTGTTGTCTCACTTATTATATAGTCGCTCTATTTGTCTCCCTCTTAATAAATATAGTCAAAAGTCACTTCCCAGTCCCAGTTAAAGTTAAACGTTCGTTGACATTTCTAAGTTACGTTTGTCAACAAAATAATTAAAGGTTTAATTCAATTAAGTATTAAAGATGTGTGGAAAGAGGGCAGCTCAAGAGAGGCAAGATACAAACTCAAAGACTTAATTCAACAAGTTCACTTTGACTTCAATTTAAATTAGTCAGCCCCATAAGTAATGCCCAGCTAGATCCATTTTACGGTTCAATTTAAGTTGCCGTAAAAGTTCAAGTGCTTTTGCTGTTGTAAGCTAGAAGAAAAAACAATGTTCAAGTTGCATTTTCCATTCGAAGATTGCAAAATGCAAACCGCAAAATGTTTTGTAAGAAAAAACCGAATGAAAGACAATAAAAAAAAACAAAGAAGATGAAATAACGTGAAGAACCAGAAATGACAACGAAAAACAGCATAGGTCAGGTCTCTGGGTCTGCAGGGCAACCTTAATTCATGTGTCTCTCTGTGGGGCAATCACCGCAGCTGTGCAACGTCCAAACGCCCACAGATTTGCATTTAGTCTTAATGACGCCGAATCGGAGGTTGAGTTTGAGTCATCAACTCGTTTCTTGACAGTCTCTTTTAAGACGGAAACTCAAGAATACGAAACTTTATTGGAAATTTTATGCTAATTTCGATTTATGCCAGAATTCAATATGATTAAAAATTATTATAGATGCATTTTTAAATATTTATATTATAATAACATTTTTAAGAAAAGCTTAAGAAAATAAATTAAATAATCAAATTTTATGTATATAAAAAAACATCTAAATATTATACCTTTTTTAAATACATTTTAGCACTTTTAAAAATGAAAAATAAAAATCGGAGAGCACAGTACAAATGCACTTTTTTGAAGAAATATTTTAAGATACCTTACACTAGTCGCCTTTCGCATCCTTCGTGCTGCTTTCGTCACTAGCTCGGACTACCGTCCGCAGTGATTATTGTTCAAATATAAATCACAGTATACAAAAATAAGTTATTTCAAATTAAAAAACATTATCAAAAGATAAAAATTATAGTTTTTAGTTCTCCATGGTATTATTTTTACTATAATCTAGCAGCAAGACTTGGCAAACCTTTTAATAATATCCGCAAACTAAAAAAACAAAAAAAAAAACAATGGCAAACGGCAAACTGAAAACTATGCGCATAAGCAATGAGTATTTGTATTCGTAACCGGGGTCTATCGTATTATCGTATTTATATTCGTATTCTATGACAGACATACGAGTGTGTGTCGTATCATTATCTCATAATTTACAATGCGAATGTTGCCGTTGTGTTTCATTGTTTATGTTTAGTTGTTACTGAACGTCTATGGAAATATTACTCAATCTCTTTAGATGGGTCACGTAGAGATTGAGACTGTCAAAAGCGAGTCCCAAAAGTGCTGAACGTGACTCACAGATGATGCGGGTCTGGTTTTATCTCCAGCCAAGACTCTGACCCCAAACTGACCATGCAAACATTGAAATAATCAAATCATCAACCAATAGCTACCATCTAATGTTTGTGGCGCCCAATGTAAAACCGGTTTTAAAACGCGTTCTCGACTTGGAACAACATTCCATGGAAGTCAACATTGGTTTTGGGCTTGGGTTTGGGTTGGGTTTAGGTTTTCCAGCTTACTTCTTTTGTATTTCATCATCATCGACGTTGGCGGTTGGCTCATTTGGCATTCAAAATGTATTCCCCATTATCAGCGATTTATACAGATGCATTATGCATTTCTACTCAGCTCTTTGTTGTTTTTCTACCTCTAATTAAAAAAAAATGGTTGAATGCATCATGATGTGTGGCAGGGTCTAAGTTTCAGTCACAGTCACAGTCTCAGTTTCAGACCCAGAGTCAGTCTCAGACCTTCGCTTGGCTTTTCGATTTTGCATAGATTCGCGTTGGAGTTATAGACGTCGACGCCGTCTCAGCCAAGTTTTAAATGCAGCTCTTAACACAAGTTAAGGCTTTTGTTTTACGACCTTCCCGCTCGTTAACATAGTCAGCCAGTCAGTCTGCCAGACAGACTGTCAGACAGACAGTCGGTGACTGTAGAAACTCGAATTAGCTACAGTTTGAGCTGCTTCAGAATGCACAGTGTGTCGGGTATATGAAAGAACTGCAACAAAGCAGTCTTAAAAGAGAGCTCTGTTAATATTCGTAATTTATTGCAAATAAAAAGAGATTTTTATTAGAGTTTATTTAGGAGTTGACTGAAACAGAAGATATACTGGCAGGAACTCTGATAAATTTAATTCTTAAGTATTTCCAATTTTTTTTCGAAAAATTTAACATTGATATTTAAATAGCATGAAAATATTGTATATATTCATCACTCATTTTCTTGGGTTGATCAATAATACTTATTTTAATTAAAAGAAAGGATATTTAATTTTTTGACTCAATATTATTTCTGTGGTAGAAAAGAGATTATAATTATAATATGTTTGTAGAATATTATACACAATTGTTACGGTAATGATTAATGAATGATTAATAATAAATAAATATAGCTAAACATTAATTTAAAACACAAAGTATATAAATAAAAGAACAATCATTTATATTCTTTCACATTCATTTACAGTTTTATAATACCAATTAAATAATTAGGAATACAGACAGAATAAAATAATGTCAAGACATTGAAATACATAAAACAAATATTGAAAAAATGGTTTCAATCAAATACTAAAATTAACGGTTCTTACAATTACCTAACCTAAACATTTGTTACTCCAAGCATGTCAAAAATAGCAGAAAATAAATGACAAGTAAATAACGAACAGCATTTTCCACGTATTGCCATAATGCAAAAACAAAACAACAATAACAATAACAATTATGGCATTAAGTATATAAATAAATAATTGCTTTGTGCGATATTCTCAACATGGAAAACAATTCGAAGACAGCGGCGATTTCGACATGTTCGAAAATATGGTGAAAAAAGTGCTAAAAACAGCAACAAATAAAAGCAGCGCATAAAACCTAAATCTAAATTATAACAAAAGCACTGGGAAAATATAGAAGTTGTAATTAAATAAACACCACAACTAAAGTTGAGAAAACAACAACACAAACAACAAAAGAAACAGCGAGCAAAATGACAACAACGAACAAATGATGTTGAAAGTCGTCTTGCAAGTTTGAGCTAAGCTTAAAACTGGACAGCGAACAAAAGATCAAGAGAGAGAGAAAGAGAAAGAGAGAGGTGGCCGCGGCAGCAGCCAAAGCTCTACTTGACGTCGGCTGCGCTGCTTTTAGAACACCCTGGGGAGACTTACCAAAAATAAGTTTTGCTGCTATTATTATTGTTGTTGTTGTTGTTGTCGCAGTAGTCAACTCCAATTTTGTTAATGATATTTGTTGTTAATTGTATGCGAGCACTTAAGCAACAACATTATCATTTTGTGAATTTAGTATTTATTTTTCACTCAGCTGCGACTGCGCTGCTTCCGTCTTCAGCTGCTGCGCTGCCGTCTGGGCAGCAACAACGAAATGTTGAAAATGAATATAAATTTTTTTTTTTATATATTTCACACTTTCTTTATAATTAGCACAATTAAATCAATGATTTCTTTTAAAAGCAATCAATAATAAGAAAATTCTATTAATTATCAATTAACTGGAATTTCAAATAACACACACAAACACATCTACATAGATTCCACATGTATATTCATACATAGACACATATGTAATTATTTCATCTGCATTTTTGCACTTTGTTTTTGGTTTCGTTTTCGTTTTCCACACACGTTTCCTGCCGCACTTGTTGCTTTGGCAAAATATTTTAGCCGTTTTATTTATAAAACGGCTTTTATGCTTGCAGCTTCTATATACAAATATACTCCCGATTTCATATTTGTTTATTAACACAATTTTTATACTTTTTTTTATTTGGCGGGCGAAGAACGAAACGAATTGAATTGAGAAACGCGATGCCAAAGCAAACGATAGCGCAGCAACAGCGAACACACGACCGCTCCGTTCAATGGCGCTCACTGAAATGCGATTCGAAAACGAAACCAAGAGAGCAGAGAGCCAATCGGCTCAGATGGAGTTGCGACTGCGACTGCGGCAGCGACAGCGTTAGCAGCAATAGTAGCGGCAGAATACGCTAGCTGCGCATGTCCAGCGTACGTTAGGGTGTTTCATGAAACAGAGTGATAAAATTGATTATCTATTTTATAAAAATTTAAATTAAAATGAATTTACAAAAGCTTAGCTATTTTCATTTACTTTGCTTAAAGGTTTATCACATTTTGACACACTGTGCAATGTGTTTACATGCTGCCTAGCAACAAAATGCGCCTACAACACAAAATCACAGAACTGCCAAATATGAAACCTGTTCCAGACTGCATCCATGTTGTTGTTTGTCAAACAAAATGCTTCACTGCAACTGCAAACAGCGCTGCCAACGTCAACGTCAACGCCAACGCATACGCCAGCAGCAGCTGCTGGCAGCGACAGGAAATCATCCGAAATACTTTGAAGGGCGTTGCAGTCTATCGATAAGTAAAAAGAAAACGCCTCTCAAATGATAGTCGGTACCAATTACCGTTACAAATGTACACCCACTTTTCACAGTTAAGCAACAACAACAACTACAAAATTAAAGATAACACGCAACTGTTTATCTCGTGCCAATAATTTTAATTTAATAAAAAAAACATCAATTAGTATTTTTAATGCAACATTTATTATAGCTAAAAATCCAAGTGAAAGTAAATGAGAGGCGGACACGACATTAGATATGCGTCGCTTGTAATATTTGAATTGGACCAAAACATTTGCATGAAAAGTGAAAATCCAAAAAAATCCATTGCACGCAAATTGTTCGCTAACTGCATTTATCTGCAGCAGCCCAAACGCGATATACGATAACGATCACAACAACTGAAGTATGCTAAGCCGCCAATCGATAATATTTAAGTGCGGCTTTAAAAGCTGCAATTAAGCTTCAAGGGACAGTATCGGCGATAACAATTACTGCAGTACACTGTGCTGCCAATCGATAATATTCAACTGCGGCTTAAAACGTTTCAAAGGGCCTGCAAGGAAAAGAAATAATATAATTAATTACAAATTGAAATGATTTAATAATTATAAAAAAATATCCTTATAGCCTTGTAGAGCCATACAGGCAGTGCATATTTATGTTATATATGTAGGAATGATCAATCGAAGATCAACATTAAGTAAAAAAAACTGATGTTTCTTGAGATATCTGAACCAATATCACCAATTGTGTATTTGGTATGTCATTCCAAATAAGTTTTATTAAAGCCAGATTAATATAAATATTATTAGCGTTAAGAGCTACTAATAATGGAGTTTATTTGTAGGTTGACTGCCTTTCTACTTCGTATAGAGATAACCCAAAATCCTTAAGAACGGTTTCGTAACGGTTACCGGTTTGTTTTTGGTATATTTGGCGTTCAAAATAAATTGATTGTAAAAATGATAATTAATAAACAAAAAATGTTGGATTTAAAAATAGATTTATCTCATAAGATCGATATTCAAAATTAAAACCAAAATAAGTTTGAAAAACGATGATTAAACAGCATAAATAAATTTAATACTGTATCAAAAAAGTGACCAACCGTAATACATATATGTAAATCGGTTATTAATCGTATTCAGTTTGCATTATATCGGTTTTTAGGTTTCGTTGCAAAAAAATGTTAGTTTCGGTTAGGGTTTCAGGGAGGGTTACTAGTATCAATCAGTTTATTCCGATTAAAGGTTACGGCAACGATTACGGTTTTAATATCTGATTAATATTAAATACGTTGTGGTTTTTTGAGATATCTCAACAAAACTCACAGATTGAGTTTTTGGTATTATCTTATATAATTACATATATATAATTAAATACCACTGATTTGAACTCACTTATTAGGGCATATCGCTGCTCCTTCTGCAGGGCCAAGTAGTCGATATTGGGCCCGGTCACGTGCTGTGCCGTACCGCCCATTAACTCTGGTATCCAAATAGCATCCAGTGATGCCTGTACCACAGACAAGACACTCTCATATAGTTGCTGCAATCCCGCCGCCCGTTCGTCCTCCGTGTGGAGCTGAAGCAACGCTTTGCATGTGTCACGCACAAGCTGTTGTTGTTGCTGGTGTGCAATCTTTGTGACTTGGTTGTGAAGCGCATCGATGAGCGCGATGTCTTCAAACGGGTTGCCCGGCTTCAGACTCAACAGTTTGCGTTCGTGCTTGCGTCGATTTTTGCTGGAGCGAAAGGTTTTGCTGTTTGGTCGGCAAGTGGAAAGTGAAAATTAAATGAAAAATTTGCAATTTATTCGAATTATCAAAGGCAGGTTGACAAATACCCTGTGCCGCGCGAACTACTGCTGTGGTTAGATGAACGCATGCTACTCGTATCCGACAGCAGATCCACCTCATCAATGTCCACATCGTGTTCCCCAGCGCCATCCGCATCATTGACAGTCGCCTGACGTTGTCGTATGTCCAGCAGCCGTTGCTTGTACTCCAAAAACAATTCCCGATCCGCACTCAGTGATTTCTTGAACTGATCTACAAAGGCGATCAACGCTGGCCGTATTCGATTGTCTGTAATGCATAAAGGTAAAGAAATTAGCAACTTTTCTTCTGACGGTCTCGGTTCTATTCAGACTCTCTAACCAAATCCAAGTCAATAATTTTAAATGAGTTTATCTTTTAATCAGACGGGGATATATTTAAAATTGAAACTCTGAATTGATAATCAATACTTAAAGTTAAGCAAAGTAATTTAATTTAATTTTAATTATATTCGCAACTAGTCCTTGCATTTTTGATTAAATTTTATTAGCATAACACAATACATATTTATTAAATAATTCATTTTATAAGATTTTAAAAATAAATATATACAATTGCTTTTGTAAAATAAAATAATATTAGAAACATATTTAATTTATAACTGAAACGATTAAGAAAACCTTTTCCACCATTTATTGCAAAGATTAGAAATAAAAGAAGAATCCCAAATTTAAGAAAAGAAATAAGTATTGATACAATGTATTAGTAGATATGGGCTAAATAGTTTAGATTAAAAATTTCAATAGAAGAAAAAAGGAACTCTTAATTTATTACCTCTTTCTGTTATATTTCCCAACAATCTTTTAACAGACTTTTTCTATGGTTACATAATAAAATAATTCTACAAAATTTTTTTTTTATGTATTTTACATTCACAACCGTAGAATTTAGAGCTTGAAAATTTATTATTTAAATAGATTTCTCGAGATTCTCTTCAAGTTAAGCTTTTGTGAAGCAACATCATCACTTAAAACGTTGGTATTAACTGTTTCAGTTTTTTGTGTGGTAGGAGTAGGAGTAGTAGCAGTATTACCGCTGGTAGTGTCATCATCATCATCATAATTATTGTCCTCATCATCATAATTATTGTCCTCATCATCCTCATCCTCATCCTCATCCTCATCCTCATCCTCATCCTCATCCTCATCCTCATCCTCATCCTCATCCTCATCCTGATCCTCATCCTCATCCTGATCCTCATCATCATCATCATCATCATCATCCTCATCATCATCATTATCATCTATTTCATAGTCATCTTCATTATAGTCAGCTGTTTCGTCCTCACCATCATAAATTTCTTCATCGTCTTCCCAATCTTCATCCACTCCATCACTGTCATAAATATCCCAATCGTATTTCATTTGCCTCCAACTTTCGTCACCTTTTACGGGTAGATCTTGAACATCTACTGGTGCTATGAGTTTTCTACGCAATAATATCCTTAATAGTATCTCGTCTCGATCTCCTGATTTATGTTGATTTCCATTGTCCTGAGCCAGGACAACAACCACCAGCCACATAGCTAATATAGCTAAAGTAACAGCTCTCATGATTGTATTTGCATTCAGACTTTCGATGTGAATAACCCTAGTTCTTATATAGCCAAGGTCTAGACTCAACTTCGATGGCTTTTCTTATCCAAATTTATGGACTTTTTGATTTCAGTTTTTATTTATGCAGACAAGTTTAGGTAAAGCTCAATAATTAACTATTATCTCAAAAATTCTCGTAACCAAGAAATGTAATTTTACCTATTGATTTGTTAGCCACTCTTTAAAAAAGGGGCGTGTCTCTTCATTATTAGTTGCATTTTTAAGTTGATTTGCTTACATTCTATTGAAGATAAATATAATAATACATAACAATAATAAAGCAATAAGAATATCATTAAATTTTCCAAAAACAAAATGGTTCTTTAGTAATTCGGCTCTGATTTTGAAATATGAATCTTAACACTAGGTATTCAATTGTACTTTCATTCAATACATACATACATATACGGCTAAAGGTGATAAAAAAGCTTTAATACCCTGTAGTGTGTAGACGACAGATTTATACCAAGTTTGCTCAGGATAAAACACAATTTTTTTTTGTAATATACCTTAATTTTCAATCAAATATTCCTATGGCAGCTTTATGATGCAGTCTATATACATATATGATAGAGCCCATTCCAAAAGAAGACATACATTCACCCAAACGCATTATATCCTTTTTATGGGCATAAGATATCATAAACTTATGAAAAATACCAGGTTTATTAAGTTATTTAAAATATTGTTGTGCCAGTTGTAATTTCTAACTTACCCAATAAATCCACTGCAAGATCTTCATCCAGCAAACGAGCTTCGTAGATGGCACGTCCATAGAGATGTCCGTCGATCAGAACCTGAAGCGGAGGCTCGCCTGACCACTTGGTGAACTGCTTGAGAAGCTCATAGGCTTCGAGATGTCGATCCTGCTGCTGCAGTGGCGTCACCAGTGAGCTGGCGACCTGTTCAAGGGACTCGCCTGCACGCTGGGCTAAATTAAGGACACGTTGCCAATCCAATGTATGCTTGGCACTAAGCAGCGCCTGCTGGAGTTGCCCACCACGTTCGTACATTATGCTGGCCATCTCTAGTTGGGCATTGGCACGCAGATGATCCGCATAGGCCACACAGATGCGCTGATGAATCTCTGTCTTATCCTGGAAGATAACCAATGCCTTTTTATAGAGATTATGCTGTTTGATGACATCCAATGCCAGATCATAGTGCTCTTCTCCACAGGCAGCCAGATGAGTCAAAGCAAGATCGTAACGTTTTAAATGTTCATCGATCTTGAACTTGCGATAGTCGAGCGGATGGGATTTTAGTTCATTGAGGTAAGGCAGAAACTCTTTAGGATCCTTTTGTGATTTCTGTGCAACGAACAGAACCAGTCCAAAGTCATAGGTGCCAAGGGCGACATTATATAGCTCATTGACATCTACCAGATACAGTAAATACTTGAGCAATTGATCGGCCAGTTTTGCATCCGTTTGCTTATGCTTCCAAATGAGGAGAAGCGCCTGCTCCAGTTTGCCCAGCTTCACGTAGCTCGTTATGATCGGCAAGCGAAATCGTGCAATATCTTCCGGACTTGTGGCCTTTTCCATGAGGTCGCACAATAATCGGCATATGTATTCAACCTTACGATCAACATGATAATCCGCCGGATAACTTTGCTCCAATGCCTTATAGTTACTGGCGTACATATTCAACGCGTAATCCTCGTTCTGCAGCTCGCTGAGAAACAGACAAAGCCATTGACTGTCGTCCATTTGAGCGAGGAACCTATTTAGCTTGAAACAGAACATTTTCACATTATGATCACAAATGATGTTCAGATTAATCCTGTGCTTTCGAACCATCAGCATGGCATCTTTATACAGTAGATCATCTAATAAATTGCCGATCAGTCGCAGTAACAGCACACGGGGATAAATCACCTCTAGATTGCCACGGGGCAACTGCAGCACGAGGCGTGCATCATAAGCATGCATCACCAGCTTTGCACCACGTTCAATGTTGCGGGTCGAGACCTTGCGACGATCCCATAAACTCACAAAGTGCAATGCATTCAACTGTGTGTAGATCACATAATCCTCGGCCACGATAAACGATGTCACATCCTCATCAATTCGTTGTCCATCAATGTGCAGCAATTGCTGCGAACGCAGCGTTATGACTGCAGAAACTGAAATATGAGAAATAGAAAACATTTAAGACTTGGAAAAACAGACAAAATATGAATAAAATTTTAAAATGGAGGAAGAAACAAACTTGTTTTCCTGCCAATTTATGTATTATTTGCTAAAATTCTCATGGAAAATTACCTCCACCAGTCTTATAGTGACTATAGTATCCAAAGTTGATGGAATCCGCAGCCTGTGACAATTGGTGGATTATGCGACCTGGCTTCAAATTGAAATTTTTAATTGATATCTCGTAGATTTGAGCATTGTTAATGGTGTGGACATAAACGATCTCATTATTGCCTTCGGCTATAGCGTTTACAGTGCCGTCAATAATTAACGTGCTCTCGACGCAATATGATCGGTTCTCCGATCTTAGCAGAAGAATGTGCGTCTTGTTGCCCACGCTGTGTGTGGCCAGCAACTTATACTTGGCCTGGAGCTGCGTCAGATTCGCCAGTTGTCCAATTTGAGCGATATTCTCATTTGGCGTAGACACGAAATTCTTTGTAACTGGCGGACTAGGCAATTGTGAGGTACCATAAAAGTGTATCAGACCTTCGCTGTCGTACAGGCACAATTGGTTAAAGTTGGAGGTAATGACATTTATGTAGCTGTCCAGTTCCAAGGTATACTGGCACATGGGCGGCGGTACCACAGCCTTCACTAGATCTGTCAATAGCACACGTTTACCATCAATAACGCAGATCATGTTTTCAAAGCGATCGATAGCTAAATTCCAGCGATAGACATAACGCTTGCCGCTCTCCAAAAGCACATGCAGAGTGTGCTCGCGACCACTGGACCAATGGAAGATGGCCAATGGATCATCCTGTTTATAGACCAGCACCTGCTTTAGATACCAATGATAGTTGCCAATCGTATAAAGATAAATACGCTGTTCATCTGACGTTTCTGTTTGCAATGCCAATATATCCGAATCGCTGCTCCATTGCAGCTTCACAATGGACTCTGTTTGCAAATCAAATGGAAGCTCAAACTCCCGATGACGCAGTCCATTCTTCTCGAACAGCGACACTGTTGATTTATTGGAAAAGATTTGTGGCACAGCTATCCAATTGCCACTTGGACGCCAGGTAAGAGCCGCCTGCATTCCATTCCATTTTTCGGCCATATGTTGCAATTTGCCCTCGTTGTCGTAGACGTTAAAGGTGCGTCCCACATTGCTGGCCACATAGGAAACGGCAAAGAAGGCGCCATCGCCTCGCCAAGCAATATTTACATCCTATCAAAAGATCAAAGGATCATTAGATCATATTATTGCTATTTAAATTATAGCTGGACAAGTAATTGTTTTGACAAAATACAAGAGCTAAACTTTATTATTTTAAAGACTTAATTTCAATGGATTGCGGTTATTCCCTTTTGTAATTTGTACTTGACCAAGTGTTTACATACCTGGGGCAACTTGTCTACATCTTGAGGCGGTTGGAACTCGGGCGACTGTTTGGCCGCCTGTTTGCCAGCGGTGCCATGGAATTGTGTCTCCTTTTTGCCCCAGCCAACGTTGACAAACTGCTGATCGGTGGCAAGTTCCGCATCAAGTGGCTGCTCGAGAAGTACCTCATAATTACAGGTCATGACCACCACATTCTTGGCTTTAGTGATAAAGACGACCACCTCCTGATTGGGCGACCAGGCCATGCACTCAATGCCCACGTCACAGTAGGTGCCATCATTAATTTCCAATGTTATCGCATTTATGAGCAGCACCTCGCCATCGCTTGTGGCCACACATATTTCATCATTCAGTGGTAAATACTCTGCACCGACTATGTTCGGCACTTCAGCAATTATTTTGGCAGCTTCCACGCCATCGCCGGCTTCAGCAACAGCGTAGATCTTGTCCTCGGTCACAACAAACGTCAGCTCCTTGTCCTTGTGCTCGAAATCCGGCTGCAGCAACAGTTGCTTTGCATTCCGAATGCCAGTTGTGTCCTCCTTGCAATATTGTAGCTTCAGATTGCGCATTTTGTTTCTTATTTATTTCATTTATTTATTTCATTTGTGACAACAACGTGCTGGTGTCGAAGGTTGCCATTCGGTCCAAAGGCAGCCACCCTGCGGTATTTACCGATCTGGCAACTTGTTCTAATTTAATCAAAATGAAAATTTGTTGCACCCAAGAAAATTCACCTAAGTGGAGCTTTTCGTAATATTGAAGATAGAATTTTTTAAATTTTTGCAGGGTTTTTGTTAGAATTTTGTCGATTTTTTCATATTTCTTTTAGAAATAAATTTGCAACTTCTTTCCCTTGCAGGTGGCAAACTTTAAACCTTCACTAAAATATTTTTTTTAATTTTATCTAATTTCAAATGTAAAACATTCTTAAAATTATTAATTTTTGAAGAAGTTATTGAATTTTGAAATTTACATTCACCTACATTTAAATTTTCCAGTGTGGCCACACAAGCGACCAATAACTCGGTCTAATTAATACGATTCAGTATTTTTTTTATTACCATCACAGAACATTCTGGTATATTTTAGGTTTAAAATTTACCTAAATTACTCCTCATTAGCATATTGCTCCTCACTTAACGCGCGCAGCTTTAATTAATGTTTAGTTTTTTAGCAATAATTGCCGAGATGCCGTTGCTAAGAAAGTTGGCTAGTATTTAAATTTTTTTGCATCGGAAGCTTTCCGGCCAGAAACAGCTATTTATTTCTCTAAAAAATTGGCAACAGTGCTACCCCGTTTTTCGACCACTTTAAAAGAACTAGTTGATTCCAATGAATGAACGAACAATGGATCGCAATCAGGGATTCAGTTCGTTCATTCACTTTTGTGATTTAGTTCCATCGAACTTAATATGAACGATTCGGGCAAAAGATGGCTGCTTTATTTTTCATGGAATTTTTTGTTGCCGTAAAATGAGTACGTTCTGTGTATTAAAACATTGTTGTGTGAATACGTGTTAGTACTAGTACTTAATCGTTGTCAATCGGCAATTGCAACTAAGCTGAGCTGAATAAAAGAATAAATAACAAATGTGTGGCAGATAGCAAGAAAAGTGTCGAAAATTCCACAAAAACCAGCAGCCAGTTGTGGGCCACATATAAAAAAAAAAACCACAGTGTGTGTGTGTGTGTGTGTGCGTGCGTGCAAATGTTTATAAATAATTTATAATATTCGAAATGAAAATGTGCATGTGTACGATCGGTGCTTGATGGTCGACCAGCGTCGACGTTGTCGTTGTCGTTGTCGTCAGCAGCATCAACGGAGCAGCAGCATTGGAGGCGTAGTGGAATGCCAGACAGCAGCAGCAGTCGCCGCAGCAGCAGTCGCAGCAGCAGCAGCAGAGCAATAGGAATCAGGTAAGGTGTAAAAATGTGAATGTAAATATATGTATGTATGTGTGTTGTGTATGTGTATGTGTATGTGTGTGAGATTGTCAGATTTTTGTGTTGTTTTGACATAAGGACTACCCAACGCCCATTTTGAGCGTCGCGCTGTCTGTCTGACAATTGTATCTGTTGTGTGCGTGTGCGAGTGCGTATGTGTGTGTGTCTGTGTGTGGGTGAAAGTGACGAAAGCTTGCGCAAAAAGGATAAAGCAATTGAATGGCAGGCATTCCTGTGTGCTCTGTGCCAATAAGAAACAGCCTCCAAGTAACGCAATTTGTGTGCTGTCTTCTTCTATCTACTGTTTTTGTTACGCACTCAGGGACGCGCCTTTTGCAGCTGTCTGTGTGCGTATGTGTGTGTGTGTGTAAATGTTTGCATAATTTTCCACTCTTAAATATTGCGTAAATTTTGCGATGATGATGTCAAAATTGCATACAAACATAAAAGCAGCAACAAATTTGGCAAAAATACAACAATTTTTGTTGCTATTCCATTGATAAAGAGTACAAATCAAATATTGTATGTGATAATATGTATACAAAAGCTTTGATTTGCAATCAAAACAAGCTTTATGTTTGTTGTCTGAGGTCAAATTATAGTCATACATAAATGCAAAAGTTTTTTTTTTGTTATCTTACATATGTATGTATGTATATGCACATCTTGATATCGATACATACATATACATATGTATTTGTGTATCTTATTTGACATAGTCAAAAATAAAAGAAAAACGAAAGCAAAAACAACGGGCGCCAATAACAACAACAAGACGCAAAACAACGCATTTTTGTTCAACAACAAGCAAAACACCAACAACAACAACAGCAACAACAACAACAACATCAGCGACAACATCAGCGACAACAACAGCAAAACAAAAACACGTTTTACAACTCTGCGCTCCAATGGCGCGCAATTTTGTTGCTTTTGTTGCCGTTTTAGGCTTATTGTGAATAGCAAACGAGGCTCCACATTCACACACACAGACACACACACACACAAACAAACAGGCGTACACATACATGCAAAATAAGCGGCAGCTCCATGAATGACCAAATTCAATACAGCAACAACAACAACAACAGAAAACTGCAAACTGTGGAAGCGGCAACAACAATAATTAACGGCAATAACCGAAGCGTAGCGCATCGTAGTTTCCGTTGTAGTATGTATATGTATGTGCGTAGTTTTATTATTGTTGCTGTTGTCGGTTTTAGTGGTCAGTTGGTGCGTCGCAGTCGTCGTCGTCGTCGTCGTCGTAGTCGTCGTTGGACTTCGGCAAACATTTTCGTGCGCTGACGTCACGCATTGAAGTCAGTAGCTTCTTCTTTATTTGTTGTTGTCTTTGCAGCGGCTACGTTGACGTTGACGTCGATGTCGGCGGCGCCAAAGCTTTCGGTTTATTTATGTATTGCAATTTGCGTGGGCGTTATACCCAAGCTCCTGTCTGTCAGACTGTGTGTGTGTGTGTGTGTGTGCATGTGTGTTTTAGAGTGGGGGTATTGCGTGAACTTTTTTTTGCATTGGTATTTGTAATGTGTATGTGTTTGTTTTGTTTCTTGCTGATCTCGCAATGGTCAAGTGTAGAAACGTTTTCTTTGTTTACATCTTTTCGAACATGTTCCCTTTATTGTGAGACCCAGTACTAAAAAACTACAAAAGAGGGTATGTTAAGTTTGTGCAGACATCATAAAGTACACAGTTAGACACGTAATTAAGTTGATACTTATCTTGATAATATCACAGTCGGATGTTATACTCGAGAGAGAACACTGACTTTTACATAATACATACAGGGTCTCCAACAGTCGAGTTAACTCGGTTGCAACCTATCCTACATGTTTATACGTTTGCGATACTTTTAAATTATGACGCGAATAAGTTTACTTAGAGATAAAATATAGAAGAGATCATTTATAAAGAAATTACATTTAATATTATGTTTAAAACTTTAAACTTATAAGATAAAAATAAAATGAATTAGAAAGTGAACAATTTACCTTAACAAATTTTTATAGATTTATTTATATTCATATCATCTATTTAATTGCAGCATTTTACTTACATACATATATTCTAATTAATGCACTGTCAGTTTACTTTGTTATCATATTTTACTTTTAATGATTGTAATCAATATGGCATTATTGATTCACAACATTATTAAATAAAAGTGACAGCTTATCGTTATCTAAAGACTGTGTATTCAAGTATTTTTTTTTATTATTAATTATCATAACGCGTGGTCTTTTATGGAATATGGAATATGACAGCACCTGTCGTTATCGCTATCGTTATCGCAACTACCAGTAGATATGCCAGTGAGAGAGAGAGCAAGAGAGTGAGGGAGAACGAAACATACAGCTAAAGCAAATGCAATTTGTTGTTGCTTTTGATTTCATTTGCAATTTTTGATTTTCGTTGTTTGTTTTTGAGGTGCACAAACTTACATATATAAATGTGCAATACGGGTATGTAAATATGTATATTTGTACATATTTATATACATACATACATTTGTATGCAGCTTATTTTGCGCGTGCATATTTGACCTGTGCTTTTTGCTTGTTTGTTTGTTTGCTTGTTCCTCTTTGTTTGTTTTGTCTGAAATTTGTGCACATTTTATTTTTAGAACACTTTGGGAGCTCACAATATGTGCATGTAAATGTGCGTGTGTGTGTGTGTGTGTCTTTAAAAAGGGCTTTATTGTTGTTGTTGTTGTTATTGTGGGTCGAATGTTGATGACGTCAGCTCTCAATTTCTCTTTATCTCTCTGTCTGTTGCAAATGCAATTTCTCTATTCACACTCGTTTGCTAATATTTCACAGTTTGAGATGCTTATCTAAAATGGGCGGAGGCGGGGCGGTGCGAAGTGTGGAGGTGTAACTGTGGCTTGCAGTCGCCAAGTGCTAATTGCATGCGCTTGAAAAAAAAAGTGCGCATTAAATGCCAGAAGCGAAAACTGGCAAAATATCACGAAGTGAACGCGACACCGCACAACATAAATAACACACACATACCCTATAACCATAAATGATCTAACTAGGTTATGCTAAAGGAATGCAAATTTGCTTAACAAATATTATCAAATATTATATTTTATTGTTCCGACCGCGAATATAAAATGATCCAATAAAATTATCTACCTCTCAAACTTGAAATAATTAAAATCTTTTCATAAATTGTATACTTTTTACAGTATCAATATTAGAATTTAAAATAATAATAAAAACTTTAACTTTATTTAGATTTTTCTCTGAGTTTATATTTTTAAAAAAAAAGAATCTTAAAAAAAAAAAGAAAACCAATCAGGAAAATAAAAAAAGTTTTACCAACACCTTGTACTTCAAATAAATTATAGATCTCTTAGCTGGAAAAGCAGAAATAAGAGTTTTCACATACTTATTTGCAATATTATAGCTGTCTGTTCATGTTAAGACACATTATTTTATAAGTGTACGCAGGGTATCTAGTAGTCGAACCATTTTGTTATTGTTGTTATACTTTTGAATGCAAACAGTAACAATAACTACAACAACAACAAATTGCCTGCAAATTACTGTGAAATGTAAACATGCAAAACAAAAGGGGCAAAAATTGACAGACGAGACATGTCAGACACATCAACAATAACAACAACAACTTGAAAATTAATTAAAATTGCCAGCAGCAGGAAAAACAATTACAACGTACAGAATGAACTCAAAAAGGAATAGTAAAAGTTTCAAAGGAAAACGAAATTGAATTGAAGATAGAAATTAAAAAAAAAAGCAATTTGAAAGGAAACAATAAAAACAATAAGTACAAGTTCCTTTTTAGAAAATGCCTTTGTTTAATTTTGTTTCAATAAGAAGCATTGTATTGGATAATTTCGATTTCTTCAAAAGGATTTGTATATTTTTAGGGTATTATTAAAAAAGGTATTCATAAAATACATTTAATTTGTTAACCAATTTTATAACATTAATAATTTAATATTTGATTTCAAGGCTTCATTTAAAAGTAACTTTAAAATTAACAACTGTCTCGCTTCCAAATTGAAGCTTTCACAGAGACGTTATCCATACTTTAAGCCAAATGTCACATTTGGCATCAAAATAAGAAAAAAAAACAAATCGACCTTTTGTGACTTCGTTATTTTGTCGGCCAACGAATTTGGTCAAAAACCACTAAACACAAAAAAAAATAAGTATAACTTGAAATGTCCAAAAGAATCGCACAAAATTAAGCAACATTTTGTTGCTGTTGTTAATTAGGCTTTCGTAATTAATTTAGACGGCAGCATGTGGTATTAAAAAGTAACAGCAATTAATTTGTGTAGCATGCGATAAGTATAAGATGTATACGATATTTATATATTAGCAAAACGTTATACCTATCGCATGCGAGAAAAGTCCAAGAGTGACAAGACTGTATAAGACTTTTACTTGCATAGCTGCAAACTTATCGCATGCGAGAGAAGTGCAGCGCAGCCAAGACGAAAACGCACTTACTCACACACACACACACATACACGCACGTGCATAAAGAAAGCTCGACTTATTCTCTCACTTCGTTGTGCGCTCTCTCTCTCTCTCTCTGTCTGTCTCGAATTTGAAAGCTGCTTCAACTTGATGCCGGTCGCGACTTTTCAGTCAGTTGGAAACTTGCAAGCAAAGCGCGCGGTTTAAAAAGCTTGCATCGCACATGCGCAGCTGACTTAAAAAACCCAGTTGAAGTCGCGCGTCGCGTGTTAAAATTATTGCCAATAATCGATTGCAATTGTATTTTGATGCAATCGCTAATAACAATAATTAAAGTGTGCAAATGCATAAAGCATTTAAGAGCCAAACCCGATTGTATAATCAGCTATAACATCTTTTTATTAATTCAATGCATGCAAAGTGCGAAATTTGTGTTGTTTTGCCCTCAAGGAAGCAGCTCTCTTTCAATATGCAAATAATGATCCTAATTAACATGTAAAAGCTGTCAAAAGATTTGCAAACAACAACAACAAAAAAAAATAAAATAAAATAATACAGATTAACTGTAGAAACTATGAAACTATATAAATATGATATATGATTTCTATTTATTTTGTGCTTATTTCTTTTTGTGAACTTGAAGTTTGCTTTTGGCTATCTGGTGGCGCAATGACCTTTTGTGTATCTTTCGGATGTTAGCTAAATTATAGGTTTTGGGTCAATAGTGTTATGCTGAAATGCTTTATGGCGTGAAATTTGCTAACATGACATACAATTTTATTGATATTACGAGTAAAGTTAATATAGTAAGAGCATGTTTAAATTCAATGCAAATTGTATTAATCTTTATAGAGTAATAATATTAAGATCTCACGAATTGCTAGAATTTATGTATTAAATATTTCTTAGCTTCAGTTGGTATATTGTTTTTAAAGAGAGTATTATTTTGTCTTGTACATGCTTACTAAATTTGTTTAAGATCAGTCGACTTTTATCGTTTAACAATCAGTTGCAAATATAAAAAACCGGGCTTTGCAAGAGTATAAAATCCAAAGCTTTGTATGCGGCTTTTTACCAATTCGTTTCTCTGTGCGAGTTGGCTTGTAATTTGTTTATAAGTCTAACTCCCCCGCTGTTTCCTCTCACCTAATCAACGCACAACTTCTTTCAATTGCATGAATCATTAGCTCGTGCAATTGATTTCCACGCTAATTTTGGAACGACGTGCAGGCATTGCGAGACAAGACTTTGACAAAATGCTCGTGGGTTGTAGCTGTTTTAGCCGCCAGGTTAAAGCCATTTTCAATTTTCCAGCGCATTAGTCATCGCTTCGGGTTTGAGTTGAAGCCTTAAACTGTAACTAGTTTTCGCCAGCTTGTCTCTCTCTCTCTCTCTTTCTCAGCCTCGTGTCGCAGTCGTCTTGCCAATTTTTGTAGCTAATCCACATAAAAAAACATCATCATCCTGAGAGAGTTGCCAAGAGCCAAGTGAAAGTGGACAAAGCGCCCGTCTAAATAACAACAGTTACAACTTCAATACAACAACATCAACAATTGCAGACGCGTGAATTAATTTTTGATGTTTTTTTAACGGCTGTTTGTGCATTGCTTTTTTATTTATGCACATATTTTCCATCTACTTGGGCAATTTGCCATTCACTGCACACGGCCAAAAACCAACAAAATTACAGAAAGAAGAAAAAGTTAAGAAACAAAGCAAACAAATATACGTTAACAACAAATAACCAAATGAATGCCCAAGAGCCAATGGCGCATTTCATTTTTCAATTGCGCATGCGCCGCATTTCATTTAATTTTTCCATTTTTTATTTTATGCTTTCGTCTTATTTCATTTTCTTTTTCTTACACTTTTCAAGTGTACGTGTTAAGACGGGGTCTTTTAAATTGCTCAAAATGTATGTAACGCATCTTTCAAGTTAATTTTCTGTTATCTTTCTTGGCTTTCAACCAGATATAATATTTTTGTAAATAAGCAATATCTCAATATGCAAATAATTTCCGCAATTGATCATTGGACTTTACAGCGTGTATCTCATTAATATCCTTCATGGTCACATTATATCAAGTGTTCAAAGTCTTCTTCCTTACATACATATTGAATATGCACTTTTTATTTTATTCTTTCTTTAAATTTCCTCCAAAGAGTTCTTAAAGAATTCCGAATACTTTACTCTGGGATCATTTTAATGATTACTTATGAATTCTAAATTTCAGTGCAATTAGTGTATAAAAACTTCGTTGTACTCCGCAGAAATGTATTTTTTAAGTTGCATTTTGTTCAATGTATGTCTGGCATTTAATTAATTGAACACTTTTTAATTGTTAATCAATTTTAACTGCAACTCCGACCTGCCAACGGCAACTGTGCAACGCCCTACAAAAAAAGATTTAAAAAAAAAAACCGCAACTTTCACTGCTTAAATAATAACATATAAATAAGTGTGTATGTATATATATTTGCTACTTATGTAGTTATACCATAAATATATATGTATCTAAGCACATATTCATGCAACAGATAAAGCCGCGGGCTTACCAAAAAATAAAAAGAGAAAAAAACTTTGCGAGCCTGAGGATATCCGCTGCGTGGTGCCTCACGCATTTTCATTGTTGTTTTTGTTGTGGTTGTTGTATTGTTTTTATGGTCTTATTGTTTCATATTATTACCTACTTTGTTTTAACTCAAGATCAGGTTTTTTTCTTTAACTTTTATTTTGATTTCGCTTTTCATATTGCATTTTGTCTGCGACGACGACGACAACAATAACAAAAACTTGTTGTGTCATATTTCAGTTTTTTTTTTCTTCTTGTTGTTTTTAAATTAGTTTGCTGTTGCTTTTATTATTTATTCAACTTATGCCTCTCTTCTTTTGACGGCACTTGAATTTTCTTGCACGTTTTTGTCCGTTTCCGAAATAGAATTTAAAATTGGGTCTGTCTCTCTCTTTCGATAAGCAATCACTTTCCACGTGCTCAATTCTTGGAGTTCAGCTCATTTCCATAGTTAATTGTTAACTGACGCCCTCCAAACGTCTCACATTTGTAGATGAGAGTTCTGAAATGTGTAGAAAGTGAAAAGCTCTTGGGTTTACATTAATTAAGCCGACAGTAAAACTTGAAATTGTTTTGAAAAGATCAAGTTCATCAGCAAAGTTAACTGAACCCAAGTTGAACTTAGAAATTAGAAGCGAATTTATAAATGATAATATGCTAGTTATTTTAAACTCAATTAGACTCACACTTCTCTGATCCATTATGCTTTCTATATAAAGTGACTTCAGGTTAAACTTAACTTATAAATTACAAATCTATATTAAAATCCAAAACCAAAAAAAAAAATGGAAAGATCTGTCAAAATATAGTAATATTGATAATTAAGACTAGTACCATATATAAATAGGTTTTTTTTTTTCGAAACTAGTTCACTTGAACTGCTCTTCATATACGATTTTTGAACTTGTGTCCTCGCCTATTGTTACATTTTCCATTATTTGAACTCTCTGGATTATGAAAACAATGCACTATCACCAATTCACACCCAATTAACACCATATCCAGGTCCACATGTCTGCCAGACATTCGTATCTCGTATTTACAACTTGATCAGCACATTGTGTCGACACTTGTAACATTTCACCTGATTATTCGCATGCTTTCCCAAGCTGAATACCTGCCTTGAATAAAATACAATATATACATTTACATTTAAAATTAACTATAACAATGGGCGTTGTCTGCGCTCCCACGCCCAAAATTATTTAGTACATAAAGGCTTATATATGTATATCTTCGTATATATAAAGATGTGTTTGCACAATTTGTATGTACTTTTTTTATTCGTAAATACGTTACACACAATTCCCGTAAATTCCAATTCAATTCAAGCGACTTGGATCGTGTTTTCCCAACCCATAACAAAGTTGTTGGCGTTTTAATAAATTGAGAGGCTCGACAACTAGATACCCAGTCTGAACATTTTTAATAGTTGAAATATCAGAAATATACATACATATCCATATATTTGTATACCTTATTTTTAAAGCCAACTCTAGAAAGATAACTTATTTTTTTTCCACTTTAACTCATTTTTCTATTATTAACAAATATTTAATAAAAAATAAATATATATATCTTCTTCAAGAGTATAACAGCCTTACAAGATATTCTTATCGTACAGGGTATACAATGAAAAAAGCTAAACAAACAGAAACTTTAATGAAAAGAGCACAAAACGTACTCTAACTATTTCTATATGTATTTATTTATTAGATGTGCTTATAGCCGAGTTTTCCGTGGCTTTCAACTCAGTTACAGTTACAGTTAATGTGGCAAATTGACTTCGACAAATGCCAAAAAAAAAAGGCAACACAATTACTATTATTTCTACTCAGTGAGTAGCTCCCCCCTCCCTTGCCGCTGCTCCATCTAGTTGACAAATATGGAACATGCCTCGGAATCAAAACAATTTCTGCTGTTTTCGCTGCTTTTTGTTTCACTTTTTGTTGCTTTTTTTGCGCTTTGGATTTTCTCTATAGATATTTTCCATTAGAGCTCGACTTTTTCTTCAGCCGGGTATTATCATCATTTGTAGTTCCTTTATTGCTTTTGCTTCTTCTACATTGATTTTATTTTATCTTGCCTCTTTTGTTGTCGGGGGGACCTAATCGAAGCGCTTTAAAAAAAACAACTTTAATTAGTATTATTACAAAAGAAAACAATTTGCAGTGCACATTGTTTGCTTCGGCATTAGCCTCAATTCAACTAGGGCAGAAGAGAAGAAAGAGAAGAGAGTAGATTCCAATTGTGGATGGGTTCAATTGTTCAATTGCATACCATATATTTTTATAGATATTCTCTCTCTAGTTTACATATTTAAATTTAATAAATAAAACTATCGTTTAACGTTAGATATTCTCTCTCTTAGTAACATATTTAAATTTAAAAGATAAAAGTATAATGTATAAAGTAGAAATATTCAAAAATTAAGCTGCTGCTTTATTATACTTTCATTCCATCATAGAGGTACAAATATATTTTAGATCAAACATTGCGCCACCAAATGCTAAATGAATAACGAAACAAATATTAAACCAGAAGTGAAGTGTCGGAAATAAATATTTAAATAAGTAAAGTTGAAAAAGGGCAAACGAAATGACGCATGGAACATGGTGACAACAATAAAGATAACCTGCGATGGCGTTTTCATCCAATCCAATTCGTATCTTACGCCAACGCAAACGAATGCTGCAAAAGGAACAGGATCAGTATCAGAGCTAGGAACTGCAGAAGCTGCAGTTGCAGCAACAGGTGGCTGCAGTCTCAGCAACGAGAGTGACAACTCACAGACGAGCAGTGGCAGTCAAACCACTGGCAGCGGTACCACAAATATCAAAAAGTCAAATCGATCCACCTGCAGTCGGCATCATCGAGGAGGAGCTGCCTCAATTACAGGATCACAGGATACGCGCAGACGTTATTATTATTTTGGCAGCAAGGATGTCTATTGGTGCAAGCAGAGTCTGACCCGTAGCACCAGCAGCTTGGGTCACCGAGAGGCAATTGCCACTGCCACAAGCACCACCAACAGTGGCCAGTTGATTGCCAAGGCTCGTCGCCGGCCTCTTCAACTGTGCAGCAGCTTAAGTGCCGCCTATGCACCGCCAAGGCGCAAGGAATTCTACTTTTGTGATAAATATGCACCAACGGGAAGTGGCTCTGGTAGAGCCAACACCACATCCTCCAACTCCTCATCCACATCAACATCAGCTCAGCCTATCGATGTGCGATTGCTGAATTTTCTGCGCAGTGCTCAGCGCAGATTTCAATCAGTAACAACAGCAACAACAACAACAGCATCAAAACCAAAGTCGGAATACAACAACAACCGTAGCAGCAGCCGAAGCAACACCAAAGAACGTTCATCAGTGAGAAGCAACAACAACAATAATAACAACATCAGCAGCAGTTCCTTGCCACCTATCATCAGCACAGATGATTGGTTTGGTTAGTAACATAATTAAAATTAGTTTATTTTTATAATCAACAAAGTATTCCCTAATCATTATTCAGATTCTAATGATATCAAAGTTATACCAATTTCGAATTTACTATTGGAATAATTCCTCTTTAAATACTGAACAAAAATTATCCTGAATTCAAAAGTTCACATAGAATATATGAACAAGTAATTTGAACTTTACTTTAAGAACATCGCTTTAGATTAATATTTCAGTTATAACTATAATTACTAAGAAATTATTAAAATTTTCCCATCTAAAATTTGATTTTAAAGTCTTAGTTATATTAGGTGCATATAGTTTTTAAATAAGTTTATAATAAAGAGATATCTTCAAACTTTACACTCTATTTAGATTAAATCGTCAGAAATTCTTTGTTTTCATTTAGCATATTTTAAGGGCTAAAATCAAATAACTAAATTTGCAGTTATATCGATTAATCATTGACATGTTTAGCCTTCAGGAAAAAAGAGCAACCATTGAGTAGCTAAATTATCGTGAGGTGATTGTAAGAGATCTCTCATGATTTAGTCCCAAGTTATTAAACTAACAATATTATGGAAAAACTCAGCAGTTTACGCAAAAAGAGATACATACATATTCTAATCAAATAGCAAAAACTGCAGTTTAAGTTAAAATCCCACTGGTTACAGACACTGTTTAAATAATGTTGATAGGCTTCTCAACTCAAGCTTGTTGCTTGAAAAACCAAAACAAAGATAAACAAAACTCATCCACAAAATGTCGTGTCGAGGTGCTGGGGCTGCCCATTTGATGCCCTGCCCACCTGACAAAGCTAGTCAGGTAATTAGTACTTATATATAGTACAGATACAGATACATATGTATGTAGGTATATGTAGCAGCTTTGCATGTTTGCCTTGTAACTTGGCTTCCTTCTTCCTGCTGTCCGGGTGTCCGGGTATCTGTCGGCTGTCTGTCCGGTTGTCTGCTTGCGGTTTTCCTGCGCCGCATCGCATTGCATGCAATATGCAAATTGTTGGCCAAAAAGCCAGCAGAGCAAGTCCCCTCCTATTAGGTCTTATGGTAACTCATCATATGGCAGTATCACGCCATCATCATGATCTTCATCATCGCCATGCAGTGGGACGCCTCTCGTTTCATTCATGCTATTTTTTATGCTTCTCCTGACTGACTAACTGAGTTGACTAAAGTTACTTCTTTCTGTCTTCCATTATAATTTTACACTTTCCAGCTCGAAACTACACGATATGATTGTGATGTGCCTCCTTGTATTTACATACATACCGACTTGTCTTTGTTTTCCCCTCTTCCTTTACTATGTTCACCTTGTTCCTTTCTTACCTCACACACAATGAGGAAGCAATACAAAAGATTCTCACGTACTTGTTACCTCTATAGGTGTTGAACTGTATTTTCTTTCTATTCTTCCTCTTTGTCTTTCAACTCTTTCTACTCTATTTTATCATATATATACAATTTCTTCCCTTCATTCTCTGTGTGCCGTGACGTGACTGTGCCCCTAGGGTAGTCTGTCAGTTAGTTAGTTAGTTGGCTTACTAGTTGTTGGGTACACATCACAGAGCAGAATACAACTTATTTTTAATAGGCCAAAGAATTGCTCAACCATCCGAAGGTTAATTATTCCTAAATATTTGCTGTAGTATATAATAGTAAGAAATAATAAAAGCGGAATAAGAAACTCAATATAGAAAAGCAACGTAGAAGCCGCAAATTTGTTTAAATTAATCCAAATTAATGCATTATACAGATAATTATCTGTATTATAAATTATAATTATAATTATGGCAATCCTTAAAGACTAAAGAGGGGTTCTTTTAAGATGCATTAATATTATCTCATCACAATTCAAAATTTTGAATCTAAATGTTATTAATCATATTCGATCGTAAAACGTTTATTACATGAGTAATAATTTACTTTCATAAATTTTATTGAGCTCGCTTCAACGCCTTTTTATTGCCTCTTCGAGTAACTTGTTGACTGGTTCTTATTGTACCCCTTTCAAAAAGATTTAACGTCTTGCAATTGGAGACTACGAGCTGTTAAAACCCAAAACCCACCATCAATGTCAACCAAAAGCAAAGGGAGCTCTTGTCGGTTTCGATGCTATACTATAATGTTGAATTTGGTTTACCAAGCGCAACGATGGTAACTTTATATGCAGTGGAGCACTTGCGACATTGGGCACAGGGCTGCTTGGGGTTTTTCCCCATTTTCGTAATACCCTATAACTTATGACAATGTAGAGGGTGGTATTTATGATACATCTACCGATTTCAGAAGTCAAAACTACAATGAAATTTATAAAATTGTATTTTAACATAAACTTTAAAAGTTTACATATTTTCAGACACATGAACAGTGTATTATTTGAGTCAAGAACTTGCAATGTTCTTATTTATTCTGTTATAATGTATTCCTTTTTTTGCGGTCCAAAATTCTTTTTTCATCGAATATGCTGCATAAGAAGCACTCTGAATTTTAAATGGAAGACACAAATCGCAATCTCGACTTAAAATGATCAGGCATTAGTATAAAATATATGACTAATATTATATTCTTTATATTTGTTTGATTTTATATTAACAGATGCATAACATAACAAAAATAAAATTGTAGATTATATTTTAAGATGACAATGTTTCTCTTACAAATGGTTATTTATTATTACAATAGATACTGTTTCTATTATTTATTTTCAAATAACTTTCTTAGAAATGGTTAATGGAAAGTCTTAGATGATTTCCACGCAGTTAGTAAAAAGGTTTTTTTTTTCAAGTTTATAATTTGAATCATTATTAAAGTACATATAAATACATATATTATAAATATGTGTATTTCTAAACTTAATAGCATTCCTTCTTTATTATTGCTGCACTTAACGTACTCTTCCTCAATAAATACCGTGAAATATTTATTTAGTTTTCATTTCGAAATTTATCAGTCAGTAATTTATAATTTTTTTAATTAGCTCTTTTGGCTCGTTTGCAATTTGCACAAGCTTATGAGAAGCATTACCTCATTCAAAGCTCATCCAATAATATATCCATATAAGTACTGCGCATTTTGCACCCACAGCACTTCCTACAGTGCATTACAAAAGTGTGTGTCTCTATACAGAATATAAGCAATAATAATATTGAAAATATGAGGCATTAAAACAATTGTCAATGAATCATTTAGGTTTATGCGAATTTTTTATGTCCGGCAGATGATTGTTGTTATTTTAAACACTTTTTTTTCTTCAAATTAATGCAAATTTTTTTTTTGTTGCACTGAAATTACAATACAGAAATAAACATAACAACAGCATTTTAATGGATTCATTGACAGCCGGCCAATGCATTGTGGCTAATATATGTATAAGTGAATAATATTTAAGATCATTTTTCAAAAAATTTAATTACACCTTATAAAATACTTGGTTTGTAGGAGCTTCGATATTGTTCATTGTTTATGGCTACTAATGAAGAGATTCTCTTATTTATTTAACACTTTAGAATCCCGCAACAATCAAAATACAAAGCTAAAAATAAAAAGTTTAGTTAGGCAATTGTTTTTGTTTTCACAATCATTTTTTTTTCATTGTTTTTGCTGTGAAGTTTCGCAAGAATCTTTACGGCTTTTGTTTACATTTCGTGCGTGCTTTTTGGCAGCGCTGCCAACTTGATGGCAATAAATCGATAACACGCAAGCGATAAAAGTAACATTTAAGTAAAAAGGCAAAGTGTGAACTGAGGTGAAGTCATCTTGTCATATCATGTCTTATGCGGGTGTCGCCAGCTCAACGATGGCAGTTATTTACCTACATTCCCTTCTTCCCTCTTTCATTTCTGCTTGTGTTAAAATGTAAATAAAATTACATTCAACACTTGCCTGAATCGTCATTGTTTGTCCGTCAAGCGTGTACATCGTTGAATCTATATACCCTATATAGTAAATAAATGACTCATGCCAAGCAACATCAAAATGCGTAAATTATGAGCAACAAAATGGAAGATAAAAGAGACAGAGAGAGAGAGACAAACAGCAATGGCAACAGCCTGCTTGGCGGCGAAGGTCAGTCAGGCTTCAATAAACTAGGCTTAATCAAGAGTGAGATGCGAAGGAACGAATCAGAAAACTTTTGACGTATACTGCAATACCGTGTAATATGTTGAAAAACTCGAAATATAGTTGAGAATTAAATTTATCATTGTTTAAGTAACATCTATTTATCTATCTGCTGATATCGATAAATTAATGACATAACACACTCAGAGATGCCACAGGAAGCGAAACCAACCGAAAATCTTCAGAATCTTCATACATTTTTGAGAGATTTTCAGTTGATTTCGATTCGCTGTATATACAGAAATGAATATATGCTTAATTTATTACAAACTCGATTCTGGACAATTGTGAATTCTGAATAATTTTAATAAAATTACAAAATCATTATTTGGGAAATATTGACATTATTTTGAAATCTCTGTCCCGAAATCACTTGTTAAATAGAACCGTTAGGGCAATTACAATTCGATGCCGCATTATTAGATAATAATTGAATCGGTTTGGCGTGACTTAGATACAGGAAACAGACGATGACGATAACAACAACGATGGCTATGACGATTACGATGACTGCATGCAATTCAGTTTGCTTCATATTTTGTATAGTCATGTTAAAAAGCCAATTTTAAATGATATATTATCGAGACTGTGGCTAATTGCAATTGCATGAGTCTGTACAATGTACAGACAAACGGATGTGGATCACAATTTAAATTGGACAAGGTCAACCAAAAGTGGGGGTTGGTGAATTTGGTAGGCTTTTACCCGTAATCCAAAATGAGCTTAAAGTCTCAACAACCTTTCACACAATCAAAGCGAGCACCACATTAAAGACTCCCACGATAAATCTCCGAGACTTCTCTATTCTCGTGACTAGAATTAACAAATGAATATGCAAAAGCGTTTCCGCAATGAAATTTACATACAATTTGGAAAATTAACTAAACTACAACGACGAAAAAAAAATTAAAATAAACATTCCCCAAAATACACTTGAGACTCTATTGCGAGCAAATCTCAAAACTAAAGTGAGCAAGTTTTTATCGCATTGCGAATTTATGGCTCAATTCCAATTGAAGTTTATGCCTTGAGAATTTTAATATCAAACCCCGAATGAATCATGGCATCATTTAATTTGAAGCGTTTCACGGAATGTAATCAGCTAAGGAATTGCTTTTAAAAAACTTGCCCAACTGGTAGTTGGACTCTAATTTATGTTGTTTAAATTCTTGGCAATTTTGTAATAGCCTCTAATGCTTAAGTTTTCCTAAACTTTGTAACATCTCTATATTTGTGTTTTTTAAAACTCCACAATATGAATTTTTAACTTGTCAAATGCACTCAAAGAGTTTGAGACTAATCTTTTGAATAAAAAAAACAATATCGTTTCGTTTTTTTTTTTAATTTACATTAACCAAATGCTAAAAACCTTAATGGTCTGCCAAAAATACCCCATTTCTTCGCAGTTACAGGGTATTAAAAATACGGTAGCTCAAGCTGCTCACAAATTGCGCAGTAAAAGTTTTAATTGTGCTTGTCACATGCAAATGTTTTACATTTGCCAAAATCGCTCACCTTTTTTCTCTTTCTAATTAACTATCACTCTCTCACTCTTTTGGGCATTGCCATTGGTCTGCGTGGGCGTTGCCACTGCGTTGATTGTCATGTGGCTTTAGTTCCGACATTTTCAGTTGATCAACAATTAACATTACCAATAACAATTTGTATGCAGTGTATATGTCAGTGCATATATGTGTTTGCGAGCTACATACATATATGTAACATACATATGTGCATATAAAACGCTTGTGTAATCATTGTTTAGTAAAGTTAAATCACTGATTAAGCAAACGTGCATTGGATTAACTAATCATTCGAGTGCAGTGCGAAAGATATTGCTTATATTATCGCACTTACAGCTCTGATAAACTTATACTTGTCGGTTTGATAAAATGCCATTAATAAATGAACAACTTGAATAAAATATGTGAATTGTAATCACAAAAGTATAAGCCGCACTGAAGTATAATTGAAATAGATGATTTAATTGTTTATTTATTATAACAAAAAATTAACAATATAATTTTAATAGTCATTTAGGAATATAAAACATATTTATTTCTCTCTATATATGAATGTTTTTATTTAAAATGTGAAAAACAAATACAAATATGTAATAATATTTATTTCACAGAGTCAAATCCAATTAATGCCTGCAAGTTGGTTTATAATCTGAAGAGATTGGCATTAATTCTTCATTTGAAGATTTAAACAGCATTGATAATAGAGAAGTATTTATTTTTAGTTAATCGTTCTTGTATTAACAAACTGAAAAACAAATTTAATAGTCTAAAGCTAGCTAATGCATATTTAAATTCTTTAATATTAAATAGTTAAATATATAGCAAATATAAATGTATAAAATATAAAAGAATACTCTTCCGTACAAGACATATTTTTAAGAACCACTGTAAAAGAAAAACGTTGCCAGATCAGCGAAATACTTTATGGGCAACTGAGCTCATTGTGAATATCAAATGAGCTGCACTTAAATATGAATTTGAACTTGAAATCCTATTAGAGAATTCATGAGTAATATTTGAGCTGATTGTTGCTAATGAATATTTGCTGTATGATTTATGCATATTTAATGAGTTAAGCAAATAATAACAAGAACATTTGCCCATTGTGCGGAGGCTATTGTGAACCAGTAAATAGTTAACAATAGCTGTTAACTAAATTTGAATGTGTGAGTCTATTTGTGAGAGGTTTTGTGTGTGGTCTATCTATATTTTGAGTGTATGAATATGTGTATTGTTGTGATTAGATTAGCAATTTTGTTAACAATTGATTATAATAAACACATTTGACTTTTGCAGACGAAGAAGCCACAGCAGCGAAAGCAACTGAAGCAAAGTCCAAGGAAACGCAATCAAGGAAAACAAGGACAAGGGCAACCGGCGAGGGAGGTGCTCTGATAACCGTGGAAATTAAACAGGGTCAACTGCAGCACAAACAGCGACAGCAACAGCAACAACAAACCACTGCGGCTGCAAAGCCGCTTCAATCATCAACAAGTAGAACTGGAATAGGACCCGGAACTGAAGGAGAAGGCGAAGGGGAAGCAGTAAGGAAAGCAAGCAAAACGGTAACCTCAACAGGTGACAATATTGTCGCCAGCTGCAAAGTCGAGGATATGAACAGTCACGCGACTGCCACACAGAACGGACAAACAACGGTCGTTGGACATCATCGCGGATTCTCGCAGCCCTCAGTCGCCGCGGCAGCTGCGTCCGGTGGCACATCTGGTGATCCATGGTATCTGCAGGCCACCGGGCA
The DNA here is from genome assembly GCA_951394115.2 of Drosophila phalerata. Classification (NCBI taxonomy): domain Eukaryota; kingdom Metazoa; phylum Arthropoda; class Insecta; order Diptera; family Drosophilidae; genus Drosophila; species Drosophila phalerata. The sequence continues at coordinate 15,246,597 of OX596005.2, forward strand.
TCAAATGCCACCAACAGCCCCCTTGCGACACAATAAACGCCCAGCGCCACAGCCAAATTCAATGGGTGTTGGCCTTGGTGTTGGTGTTGGCGTTGGAGTCGGAGGAGGAGTTGGAGTTGGTGGCACATCATTGCTGCATCAGCAACAATTAAGCCAATCTCAACCACATATTGTGCCACCAAGCATACCTCCCCATCATCATCATCATCATCGCGACAACAATTTGGTAAGTAGATATAGCTTCAAGCTGGAACAATTCGACGAATTACGAACACTTTAAAAATTACTTGAGCTGGGATCTTTTATCTGTAAAACATTTGATACAATCATTTTAACATAAAATGTTAGTTGAGGCTGAGAATTTAAGTGAGTTTTACATGAATTTCCTATTTAAAAGTATATTTATTTTGTCCCGACAATTTTTTATTTTTAAATGCATTCTTATCGTTAATTTATATAAATTTAACAATATACTTAATTTAATTTTAACCAGCAAAGTATCATTCTTTATTTTTAAAATTGAGGTTGTCAATTTTTTTATCTGTTCGTTAAATTCAACAATAAGATGAGAGAGTTAGTCTTTTTTGACGATGTTTAATGGAGTTGTTAGTTGTTGAATTTAATTTCAGCTCAATAAAAGTGCGCCACAAAACTTATCAGTAAAAATAATTAGATATTTACTTATCTATTGCCATAAAAATAGAGATAATGATGTATTAATTGTGTAACTTACTTACTTGACTAACAATACTTTCATCATTTTGTTGCAGCACCAGCCACAGCAGACATCAGCAGCAGCAGCAGCAGCGGCGGCAGCAGCAGGTGCATTGCATCTGTCATCGCATGCATTGAATAGTCATAATTTAATCAACAATCATTCGCCAAAATCGCCCAATCAAACGCAACAGCAGCAGCAACAGACGACGACAATCCAACAACAACAACAGCAGCAGCAACAACATAGCATATTGTCAACATTTGCACCTTCAGCGGCAGCTGCAGCAGCAACAGCAGCGTCACATGCCCAATCGGAACAGAATGCATCGGCAACTGCAGCAGCTGTGGCTGCCGTTACACAGCAACAGCAGCAGCAACATATGCAACTGCTGGCCAATTGTGCCACCAGCAATAATCTAATGTCCTCCTCGCTCACGTTGCATGCCCCAGTGGGTGCATTGCCACCGAAAAGTTTGGCGCACAGCAACAACAGTTGCACCAGCAGCAGCAGTAGCAACAACATGTTGCTTCAGTCCTCACAGCCAACAGTTGCCAGCACCAGTGGGAGCAACATCATCAACAACAACAACAACAGCAGCAATATTAGCAGCAGCAACAATACTACAACTGGCATGTCCACATCTCTGCACAGTTTTGATATAAACGGCGGCAGCATGGACAAATGGACAAGTGGCTCCACAACGGCCATGAATCATGCATCCCTCTCACCCACAAGTGCACCACAGCAGCACCACCAACAGCAACAACAACAGCATCTGCGCAAGTGCGAAGTCAAACTGAATGCAATGCCGTGAGTACTAGAAATAATTCAATAGATTCTGAATAGAAAAATATTATCCTAATGAATGATAAAAACATAGATATATAATTCGGTGTACTGGAAAATAACCAATACACTTTTTTTTAGAGGTATAATAAAAAAGAGATATAATAGTTCAATTTTAATTTTTAGGAAAAATATCAATAGCACTCTATATATATAAATAATAGATCCATTCATCTATTGTTAATATTTATTAAATATATTTATATATTACTTGATGAAATTAATTGTGTTTACTTATGACTTTTCAAACTAGTTTACTTCATGTACAATTAAAAAAAACAAACAAACATAATAATTATACCTATGCCTTCTCACAAAAATTGCCTAATTGCTATTAAGTATAATTAAATTGTATCACTATTATTAATTGTAATTATTTTTTATAAATAAAAATAGAAAATAATAGTGTTTTTTCAAATTTAATAATAAGATATAATTAATAAATATAATTCTAAATATATATTTTACTTCAATAGATGGTTCCACGGCAGCATAACCCGCGATGAGGCGGAACATTTGCTGCAACCACGCGAGGATGGGCTCTTTCTGGTGCGCGAATCGACGAATTTTCCCGGTGATTATACGCTTTGCGTTTGCTTTCAGGGCAAAGTGGAGCACTATCGTGTCAAATATCTTGAAAATAAGTTAACCATCGATGATGAGGAATACTTTGAGAATCTAGGACAACTTGTTGCCGTAAGTTTATTTGATATATTGACGGTTGTAATAAATACTAATAATCCCATCTGATTTGCAGCATTATGAGGCAGATGCGGATGGTCTGTGCACGCAGCTGATCAATTGTTTACCCAAATTGGGTAAACAAGAGTTTTGCATCAACTCCAAAGAGTTTGTGGACAAGGGTTGGGTCATTCCTGAGGCGGAGCTGCAGCTGAGAGAGAGTATTGGCAAGGGAGAGTTCGGTGACGTCATGCTGGGCATATTGCGCAATGAGAAAGTTGCTGTCAAGATGCTCAAAGACGAGGGCGCTGTGCAAAAGTTTCTAGCCGAGGCATCGGTCATGACGTGAGTATTCAACTAATAACAACAAATATAACAGCTCTTAATCTTAACTTTCTTATTTTTTGCAGCACGCTGGAGCACGAGAATCTGGTCAAGTTTATTGGCCTTGTTTTTACCAGCAAGCATCTGTACTTGGTTACGGAATACATGAGCAAAGGATCGCTGGTTGATTATTTGCGTTCTCGTGGACGACAGCACATAACCAAAAAAGATCAAATCAATTTCGCTTTGTAAGTGTTAAACGTGCCACAAATTGACTAAAAAGAACTTTAATTAATGGGATTTTAATTTAAAGAATTATATATTATTTAAAATTAGAAAGTAAAAGAAATTTGGGATTAAAAAACGTTGAGATGGGAAAAATGTAGACACTTGCCTAAATGAGAAAAAAAATAAAAATAAATGTAATTAGACAAAAAACTTGTCAAGCTAATATTAAATAATTGTTCATCAATTTTACAGTGATACTGCCTCTGGCATGGAGTATCTGGAGGCCAAAAAGGTTGTGCATCGCGATCTAGCCGCTCGCAATGTCCTTATCTCAGAGGACTGTGTGGCCAAGGTATCAGATTTCGGTCTGGCACGCGAGGAATGCTATAATCTTGATGTTGGAAAGCTGCCCATCAAATGGACGGCGCCCGAGGCACTTAAAAATGGCGTAAGTTGGGCAATAAATTAATTAACTGTTATCCTATAAAATTTATGGCTTCCTAATCACCATTCAATTTATACATTTCTCTAGCGCTTCTCCAACAAATCGGACATGTGGAGCTTTGGCATACTCTTATGGGAGATCTATTCATTTGGACGTGTGCCTTATCCCAGAATTGTATGTGTCTAAATAAAAACAAGCGAGACAGAAAGATTTTATATCCTTACTTTTATGTTAATATTATTATTGCACACTTCGTGACAATATTTAAATACATTTTGAATGGATATAAAATAGATACAATAATTGACTTCAATAATACAATGTTTATTGCACTTTTAGCCACTGGCGGATGTGGTGAAGCATGTCGAGGTTGGCTACAAAATGGAAGCGCCTGAGGGTTGTCCGGCGGAAATCTATGAGATGATGCGTCAGGCGTGGGAATTGAATCCAGCAAAGCGGCCAACGTTTGCGGAACTCAAAGTGAAGCTGCAGCACCTGAACATTGCAACGGCGTGAGATGCAGATGAAGAAGCAGCTTATTAAATTCAACAACTAATGAATAATGGATGGAAAAATATGAAAGGACTTCATTTAACACTGACATTGACATTGACACAGAACACTCAACACTGAACGCAACAATTTTTCGTACCAATAAATAAATATATTTATATATATATACATCTATAGACGTATATAACTAATTTACAACAATTTATTTACATATATAATTTATGCGATAAGTTTTTTGTAAGCGAAACCCAACACAATCAAGCAATGTTAGTGAGTTGCGCCCAGCTAACGATTTAAATACTAAAATATCTATCGACATTTACTTACATTATATATATACATACATATATACATAATAAAGGTATATATATTGATATGCAGCACTGTATTTCCAAAATGATTAACCAACTGCAAGCGAAAAAAGGGCAACTGTGTAGTTTACTATTTACGATTACGATTACAAAATTATTAATTATTATATACATACATATTATTGTGTTAATTGTAGTATCTCCTCTTCACTTTCCTCATTGTATACATTTCTATCTCTCTCTCTGTCTATATATATGTTATAGAATACGCATACATATGAGCGCCCAAAGCAGGACATTTGTTAGTCCTTGTTGGTGGGCGCAATTTCGTATAACAAAATTGTTTATAGATCATTTTCTTTTTTGCTCTTTTGTAATCATTTTCTGTTTGTAGCACAAGCGACACAGCAACAATAAAACTTGTACAACAAGTTGCTGAATAACAACAAGAATATAATAATAAATTAATCAAATTAGTTAAATTTAGTTACATTTACATTTATATATTTCTACGTCTAATCAAAATGAGAGAAAATTCAAAAACAAAACAAAAAATGGCAAATTGGAAAATCTACTTGAAGAAAAGCGGCTTTTCGCTGCGTGTCCTTAAAAAAAGCAACAAGAAAAGAAAATTAATGAAAGATAACACTTGTGAAAATATGCATTACATAAATACTACTATATATAAACATAAAGTTTAAAGAAAACTCTTATATACTTAGCATATGTGGCATGATTAATGTTTAATAATCATAAATAATACTTATTAAATTATTACGCGCAATTTTCCATGTACGTACGTCTATGTATACCCACGAGTCCCAATTGTTTAATTACTCTGTCTGTCCATCCCTTGTTTATTATATACTTCATTTTACCAGAGGAATCTCTTTGAAACTTATATATATGATACATAAAAAAAAATACATATATATATCTAAACGCCGCTTTAAAAATAATAATAATAAAAACAATAAGATAAATTGTAATTTATTTATAATTATATATATATTGTTTAATACTTAAAAATTTATATATTTAGTGTTATATGTTTCGTTTTCCATAAGAAACCTGTACAATTTTTTGCTTTAACATTTACTTTTATTTTATGTACAACACTCACACACATATACACACACGTTCACGTCCACATACATTTACAATTAATTTAATTTTAAAGTTATTACTTTTTTAAAATATAAACCGAAAACAACAATTTTGTCAAACAAATTTATAAGTTAGCAAAAAAAAAAACGAAAAATTATACACAAAAATTTGCACGAACACGTAATACTTAAATGAAATGGATAGTAAAGGAGTTGGAGTTGAGGTTGGAGATTGAAAAGGATATGAAAACTTTTAATAAAAGTGAAAAATTATAATTGCGTAATGTTTTTTATTGGGAAGTATGATAAGAACACAAGAAGAAAAGAAACCAACAATCAAATTAAAACTGTGTTTACTAAATACGAACTTAACTTCTCTATTATATGAAATATTTATTTATAAAAAGGCAGAGTTGAATTGCGGCCAATTTAAATCTTGATTTTTTGGTTAAAGTAGGGCACCTACTTTAGCGATATAAAAAGTAAATTTGAAGTAACTGGCGAGAATAAAAACCGGTAAACGCAGATATGGCAGCTAAAAGTTTTTTTTGGTGCTGCTGCGCTTGTTGAAATAAACTGGCAGTCGTTTGTTCATACATTTAAGCAATATTCGCTTTACAGCGATTTCTATTCAACTTTTTTTTTATATCGTTCTGCATGAAAAATAAGGAAAAAAATATGTTCGTATATCAGACGCTTAATTCGGGGCTAGTTTACAACAAATACTCAATGTTTACTGTAAAATTGTTTACGATAATTTTTGTACTATGAAAATTTTTCTTAGATCCATTTGCTAATTTTTGAAAGAATAAGTTCTATCCTTATCTTGGCGTTCTAAAATTTTATTCTTTGTTTTTGAAATTCCCTATTGAACATTAAATCTTATTAAATATTTCACTTACGCATATTTTGTCATGATTAGTACTTAAAGTTTAATAATTCTTTAAAATTATACATTTGTTGCCTTACCAATTCCAAGCAATTATATATTTTTAGTAAGAGGATAACATTTGTAATTTTTTGTACAGGACAGAGGCTGAATATCGCAGTTTAGCTGAAAATGTTTAAAAATGAATTCATAAAATTTTGGAAGGGAATGTGTTTATATTGGTATCACATATACAAATGATCTTAAAATACTTATATTAAAGTACTTCAGTCGTTAATAAATATTTAAATTTTACGCATCTTAGAATCTAAATAAACTGAAGTCAACATAATAAGTCTATAGAATTAAGCAATAATAATTAGCTTTGTAACTAGTTTGTTTAAAATACAGAAATGCAAAAGAGTATTACTAAGTTAACTACATATTGTGAACACTGTTGGATAATTGCCGGCAGTAAAAAGTATTTCGAGGATATATAGTTCGGTTTGGTGGAATCGGCTTAGCTAGTTGTATATTTGACATCTAACTCACATCTTTGCCGTTTTTTTAAGGTCATCGACTGACATTATAGGATTATGGGTTACATGTACTTTCGATGAATTCACTTACAAAGTAAGTGACCAAGAATATAGGTGAATTAAAATTATCATTATTATATTCAACTTGATCCTGTTTACGGATTTAAAGTGAAAAGTTAAGTAGAATAGGAATAATAGAGAATAAGAATTAATAATAAGCTTTTTATCTATTTTGATTTAAAGCAAAGAAATGCAAGGGAATATTACTATGTTAAATACATAATGTCAACACTGTTGGATCAGTACCAGCAGTAAAATAGCATTTTTAAGATATATTGGAATTTTCCTTAACACGCGAGTCTCGCTTAGGTCGGGGTGGTGGAATCGGCTGAGTAATTTGTATATTTGAGATCTGACTTACATCTTTGCCGTCTTTAGCTTTTTCAATGTCATCGATTGACATTATAGGATTATGAGTTAAATTTACTTTAGATGAATTTATTTCCTTCTTGCCTAATTTTGATAATAATGATTTTTTCCATTCGGCGACTTTAAGTGGATAATACTTAAAGACGAGCCATATTCCGATTCCAGAGAAAATCAATAACAAAATTAGAGTGATCAAGAATATAAGTGAATGGAAATTATCATTATTAACTTCAACATGATCCTTCTTAGGACTTTGAGGTGTTGTGGTGACACGAATTGTGGGTCGAACAGGACGAATTGGAGGACGGGCATCTGATGTTAATGCGATATCCGAACATGATCGAAACTCCTCCTGGGGACCACAACCAACTGCACCATTGCCATCGTCACACATGCCCCAATTATTTCCGGCTACATAGCGCCATTGTAACACACATTGATTACATAAAATCTCTGCAAATATATATTACAAAAACAAAAGCTAGTCAAAAGTCAAAAGCGAGTCAAAATCACAAATTACCTGGCAATTCAGCTTTGATTTCATAAATGCGACTACCATTACGTGGATAGAATCGGGTATCCAAATCGGTTGGATTTCGCTGTGAGGGTGAACCACTAATGATTTTCAGTACATTTTTATCTAAGCAGAACTGCTTAGCGCTTGGCTCTGGACACAATCGGAACTCAAAATATCTGAAATATGAAAAGGAATGCATAGTTTTATTAAGGATATCTGAATATTTAGACTTTCTGCTTACCCCATGTGACTAGCGGTTAGCTCCACCCGAATTGTCATGTCGGAACCGGGCAAATAACTTCGAACAATGACACCCTGTCCCCATTGACCACCATTTTCATGAGGTCGTGGTAGAGGCAAGTCCCAAGCATCTCCACATTCTCCGCACTTCCCACCATTCTGTTTCCACTGGCGAGTAAAACCACCGCAATACAGTTCATGATCATTATAGTCCGGCGGAGTTTGAAATCCATAACGCCAAGCGGACGCTCTACTCGGTGGTTCTATAAGTCTTCCATGTGCATCTCCGCTATTAACATAGCAAGAGATAACTATGCAGAAGAGATAAAAACATATCTGAGTGCTAGACCTGATGTGGTCATTGCTGCGAGTTGATTCCCGCCAATTCATCACTTAGCAACTACAAAGAAGAAAATGGAATAAAGTTAAATTAAAGAACTACTCAAGTAATTGGTCTGACAATACAATATAATGAACAGTTTGCAGATAAATATACTTTTCTTGTTACTACCAAATAATTGGTTTCAAATATGTTTTTTTTACCATATTTTGATTTTTAAAAATCTTTCAGAACAAGTTCTAAAATTAATAAATAATGAGATGGGAGATGTGTTAAATTTAGTCATACAAATAAGATCATATATGTGACTTTCTTATTTTTTTTTTAAACAATTCCCTGTATTGAGACTTATGTAAATATGTATGTGCTTTTAAGTTTACACAAGGAACACCAAATATTTTTAGAACTTTAACGGTTTCACTAATTTAGTGCATAAAGAAAAAACAAAACAAGAAACGGGTTTTGGATAAAAAACAAAGTTAACGCTTTATTTCCTTAAGTCGAGCGAAGAACCAAAACCAGTCTGAGGTGCAAATGACTCGTAAAAAAAGAGCGCGTCATGCATAAAAACATCCTTTTGGGGATATAATGTTAAATTGTTGAAATGTTTTATTGAAAGACAATACGATCAATGCAAACCGAAGACAATAATAATTAACACATTACATTATTAAAGTGCAATCAAATTTTACTTTCATTGTTAACTTTCACCCATGCTTGGTACAATACAATTCGTAGCTGCATGCTACTGTAAATACATAATGTACACACTGTTGTGCATTTATATAGATTATTTATAATTATGTTTTAATATGCATATATGTATGTACATAAAATTATATTCAAACGTACGTTTATACACATATATAAAATATATAAAACATTTAATCACGATAACTTGCACAATTTTCTATACCTTTGCATGTTAATATAAAAACAAAAAATAAGTACGGGTATATAGGCATTGTCTGTTGTTGCTCAAGTCTACATACATACACACTCGTATTGTTCACGAAAAAGTGTTACTCACATAAATTTGACTGCTAATTTAGTGAATTAGTACCTTTTTTTTTTTGGAAGTATTCCTACTATTTCTTATGTGAAGATGCTTTTGGCAATTCTTCTGATACGTTGTATTTGCCTTTAGTCATTCAATGCAAAGTAGTTCACAAATTTGTTGTTTGGCTTTAAGAAATTTGCCTTTCACTACACAGATATTAACAGCGTGAAGAGCAGCTCAATTGTCACTTTTCACAAAATAAAATTTTTCGTCCAACAGCCGCAAAGACCAAACCAATACTGAGTATGTTGGGGAAGCAAGCATGCGGATTTCTGTTACTTTTTCGGCTCTTTGAGTTGTTTAACTGGTTTGGAGAAATTTTTATAGCAACTGAAGAGCGTCGGTTGAATGAGTATGCTGGAAAAAAGTTATGGTTTCAAGTTGTACATACGCTGTCTTCAACTTCAACTTCAGCTTCAGCTTGAGCTTCATCCAATGTAACGTGCCTTGTGTGCGACATGTTGAGAGTGGTCATGGTTCAGAGCCCAAGGAATCACAGTACTGCTTTTCGTTTCCAGAAGTATCGGGCTTAGGTAACTTTGAATTGTCACTGTCTTCCCGCCATCACCAAATGTCTTTAACAATTAGCTCGACACGAAGCGTCGGCGACAAGTTAAGTAATTAAATAATTGGGACACATACTATAAATGTCTCGATGTTATATTTACTTTCTTCGTATTACAAAGTTACTCTACCAATTAATAGTATTTGGATAATGCTACGTTTCCTTATAGAAAATTTGTTAAGCTACTTTATTTTTATAATAAATACAACCGATATTAGATAACGTTAATTATCAAAAATAAATCGTTATATCTTAAAGCCAGTGGGTGTATGCGGACGAAGGGGGGCTTGGCTTAAATTTAAAACAAAATTTATCTATAAAAATCGGTGTGCTAAATTTAGTTACTTTAAATCTTATATTCTCTGAGATCATTTTTATTATATAGACGAACAGACGGTTTTTAGCGATTTGCGGGGCCGGAAGGGGGCGTGTCAAAAATTTCTTAATAAATGGACCTGCTCCAACGCCTTAGGAGTCTGTGGGTGAAAGTTTGATATCTCTATCTCTTATAGTCTCTAGATCTAGGCGCTCACTCAGACGGACAGACAGACAGACAGACGGACGGACATGGCTATATCGACTCGGCTGTTGATGCGGATCAAGAATAATTCTAAAATAAATATATATATATTTTATGGGGTCGGATAGGCCTCCTTCTCCGCCAATATACCCTTTTACTTATTTTTTAGTAACGGGTATAAATATGGGGAAGGCAAAAAATTGAAAACAGCCAAAATTCAAAAATTTGTTACAAGAAAAAAAAAATTAAGAACAAACAATTTGGGAAACAAAAATTAGAAAAGTCAAAATCAAAAATATTTTATTTAAAAAAATGTATTATAAGATTTGGAATATCGCAGCTTAGCTGAAAAGTGTTAAAAAGCGAATTAATTAAATTTCGGAAGCAAATTTATAAATATATTGATATCACATTTACAAATGACCTTAAAATACTTTTATTAAAGTACTTCAGTCGTCCATAAATATTTATATTTTATGTTTCTTTATTCAACATAATAAGTCATTAAGCAATAATAATAAGCTTTGTAACTAATGTATTTTATTATTTAGAAATGTAAAAGAATATTATTATGTTAAATACATATTGTGAACACTTTTGGCTTAGTTCGCTTTGGTAAAATCGACTTAGCTAGACTTATAGAAATATTAAGAATTAATAATAAGCTTTGTATCTATTTTGATTTAAAGCAAAAAAAATGCAAGGGAATATTTCTATGTTAAATACATATTGTGAACACTGTTGGATCAGTGTCGGCAGTAAAAAAGCATTTTTAGGATATATTGGAATTTTCCTTAACACGCGAGTCTCGCTTAGGTCGGGGTGGTGGAATCGGCAGAGTTATTTGTATTTTTAAGATCTGACTAACATATTTGCCGTCTTTAGCTTTTTTCAATCGGTCGAAATTATTGTATTATGGGTGAAATTTACGTTGGATGAATTCACTTTCTTCTTACCTAACTTTGTTAGTAATGTTTTCTTACATTTGGCGACTTTAAGTGGATAATACTTAAAGACGAGCCATATTCCGATTCCAGCGAAAATCAATAACAAAATTAGAGTGATCAAGAATATAAGTGAATTGAAATTATCATTATTAACTTCAACATGATCCTTGTTAGGACTTTGAGGTGTTGTATAGACATGAATTGTGGGTGGAACAGGATGAATTGTGGGTGAAACAGGATGAATTGTGGATGGAACAGGATGAATTGTGGGTGGAACAGGATGAATTGGATTGCTGGCATCTGATGTTAATGCGATATCCGAACATGCTCGGAACTCTTCCTGAGGACCACAACCAAGTGCTTCAGTGCCATCGTCACACTTGCCCCAATTATTTCCGGCTACATAGCGCCATTGTAACACACACTGATTACATAAAATATCTGCAAATATATGTTACAAAAACAAAAACAAAATTTATTTGAATACTTTCAGTACAAGTTAAACTCACAAATTACCTGGCAATTGAGCTTTTATTTCATAGCTGCGACTACCATTACGTGGATAGAATCGGGTATCCAAATCTGTTGGTTTTCGCTGTGAGGGTGAACCACTAATGATTTTCAGTACATTTTTATCTAAACAGGACTGCTTAGCGTTTGGCTCTGGACACAAACGGAACTCAAAGTATCTGAAATAAGTTATGAAAGCATAGTTCTATTAAGGATCTCTGAATATTCCAATTTCTGCTTACCCCATGTGACTAGCGGTCAGCTCCACCCGAATTGTCATGTCGGAACCGGGCAAATAACTTCGAACAATGACACCCTGTCCATAACGACCACCATATTCATGAGGTCGTGGTTCAGGCAAGTCCCAAGCATCTCCACATTCTCCGCACTTTCCATCATTTTTTTTCTGGCGCTCCAAACCACCGCAAAACAGTTCATGATCATTAACGTCAATCGGAGTTGGAAATTTAGCTCGCCAAGCGGACGCTCTACTCGGTGGTTCTACAAGTCTTCCATGTGCATCTCCGCTATTAACATAGCAAGAAATAACTATGCAGAATATAGAAAGACATATCTGAGTGCTAGACCTGATGTGGTCATTGCTGCGAGTTGATTCCCGACAATACATCACTTAGGAACTACAAAGAAGAAACGGGACTGTGCAGTTAATTTATAAAGTTACTTAAGTAATTGGTTTGACAACATAAACTAATTCTCATTTGATTTTACATATTTTATCTAAACAATTTGTTGATTTTAAGAAAATTTACTAGCTTAATAATTAAAATTGTGAAAGGAGATAAGCTTTTACCATTTCATTAGAATAAAATCATATAAGTGAATTTCTTATTTTTATAAATAAAACTGATAATAGATAACGTTAATTATCAAAAGCAGCGATATATATTAAACCGAGTGGGTGTGGTGTTTTTTGTGATTTGCGCGGTATTTTTTAAAAAGAAATTTGATCTGTGTGGGGCCTATAGAGTGTGTGTGCCAAATTATGATGCCATGACACCAATTATGTTTTCAGGACAATTTATCCTTTGACTCTGTGAAATTTTGAATGTCGTGTTCTTTACAATTGTTTTGAAACCAATCTTTTCATGGTCGAATCAAAATCACTAAAAACATGCTAATAGTAAAAAAGTTGAATTAAAGATTTTATAATGGAAAATATGGAATATGTTTTATAAAAATAATAATTTACATTAAAAAATACCGTTATATTTCTATTTTAAGGCAACTGTGGCGCCACCTCTTGCCTGTCGTGAGAAACATGAATACGCCGAATAAATGGCAGCACTGACAAGAAAATATAACCAGATCGGCACTTTTCGTTCACTGAACTAGTCGTTTTTCAGAGTTGGCGCTTATTTTAAATTTGGTTATTACAAATATCAAAAATGTTATATCTTTGAAATAAATTAATAATTTGATGAAATCTGAAAATTCAAAAAAATATTAAATTAAGGAAAACATTTTAATGAAAGTTTGAAGTGCGTAAAATAAATATGAAAAAATCGACAAAATTCTAACAAAAACTGAGCAAAAATTTAAATAATTCTATCTTCAATATTAACAAAAATTTCAAATTAGGTTAATTTTCTTGGGTGGTACTAATTTTTAATTTTGATTAATTTAGAACAAGTTGCCTGATCGGTAAATTATGCAGGGTGGCAACCTTTTGACCGGGTGTCAGTCTTCCAAACCAGTGCTGCCAAATTTTTAGCGAGAACAATTGCTGTTTCTGCCTAGAAACCATCTTAAATTGTTATTTTGTCCACTACAGTTTTACCAAAATTATTAATAGCGAAACTTAGCTGAATATATATTTAAAATTGCCAGATTTCCAGGTAATAGCAATTTCGAAATTTATCTAACGTACTTATTCCGAAAATAGCCAGTTCTAGCTATAAAAAAGCTATGTTGGCAACAGTGTGAGGGTAGAAGAGGCAGAGCGACTCGATACAACTTTAATTGTAATCAACAAATATAAATAAAGTCAAAATCAAAAGAAATATTAACTATGGCAGACAGACTAACGCAACTACAGGATACTGTTAATCAAGTACGTTGCTCGAACATTATTAGATGTTTTTAAATACATATAATGAGGTTATTTCTTGTTGTCATTTTGTTTAGCAAGCCGAACATTTCTGCAATGCTATTGGAGTAATTCAGCAGACCTCGTACCCAAGCAAGTTTGCGAATTTTGACAGAACTGGCTCCCAGACGCCTGTACAAAACCCCCCACAGGAGGACTATGCACAGTTATTTGCGCAGCTGATTGCACGTTGCGCTAAGGACATTGACACATTAATTGAGTCATTGCCCAACGAGGACAGCTCCATTGAATTACAAAACTCTAGTCTTAAACGGCTAGAAATCGAGAACCAAGAAACCGCCGAGCAACTGGAACAAGTCGTTCAAAAAGGAGAACTCTTGCTGGAGAAAATCCAGAATGCGTTGGGAGACATTGCTCAAGCTCAATTAGATATGCAAATAACATTGAAACCCACTTTGCAGTAAGCTGTTAGTATGTAGTAGAAAATTCCAATATATGCCTGGATAATCAAACGGTGTATTCCAATAACTTATGTTCTAATTAGATAAGTTAAAACATGTACTACAATTTAAGCCGACTTTACAAATACCTAGTTTATAAAGTAGCTTAACTCTCAAATGCCTTATTTTTTAATTCCTGAATTTCAGATTTCAAACTACTCAATTTGCGAATAAATCTTGTACTAGCTCGCTAATATATATCAACAGTGACCATCGTATTTCTTTATAAATGATGGCGTTGATGCAAAGTTAATGATGTTGGACGACCTCGAGGATAAAGGATAAACAACACAGATGCGGCATGTCCTCTTCCTGGTCTTTATACGTACATATATTTTCTTTGTTGTACGATTTTGTAAGCTCACTTTTAGCACTTTATGTTTAGCTCTGGACGATCAGATTTGAATCAATGTTAACTAACATTTATTTATTTACGTCCAAGCTCTTGCGAATTTGACTTTGAAATGATGTTTCTGCAAATCAAATTGGGTTTATTTATGTGTCAAATGTAACCACATGCGGGCATCTATAACTAAAATATAAGTAAAATATATAAAAACCAATTTACAAGGTAAAAGTCCTGTGACGATAGCATTTCTATCAAGGGCTTATGTAGGTGTAGGCAAGGGGGGCTGGCACCTGACCAAACAACCCCCCACCCCAGCAAATCCATCACAATAGCTAAACGATATAGAAATATTAATTAGAATTTATTAAGTTCCAAGGGGAAAAACTAAGATAAAAGATGATATCGCAGCCAATATACATATGTATATATATCAAAAATTAAACAAAATTTTTCAACATTACTTTTGAATTGCACAACCGATCTTAAAAAAACATTGCATTTCTGAAAACTATATATATTTTTAGAATAAGAATGATATTTATTTGACGATTTTTTTACTTTAAGCTCAAGTAAAAATTGAAATTAATTTATAACATTTTTTACTCCTCCCGAAATTTTTCACAATTTAAAAAATAAAGCATTGCTTTATTGAAATTTATTACCATATCAGCAAAATTCTCAAGGTAAAGAGAAGATTATTATAATTGGCCACAAAGACATCAAAATTGTCTTTGAAAACACTACGATATGCTAAATATTTAAATGTGTTGCAACAAAACATGATTTCAGTTACATCATGCTCAGCTGCTCTATAAACATGATAATTAGTAAAGCTTAAAATTATTTTAAGCGACTTAGCTGTCGTATAAACTTGATAAGTCTGCACAGTAGGGCTGCATAGTCATCGATATATCAGAGGCATTATCGAAAACAGCGATTTACGTTGCAACTTGCAACTCCGCACAATCTGCTGTTTTTTGTTTACATCTTGGATGCGTCGATTTTGAAAATATATTTGACTGAAGACTGGAATGACTAAATCCGATTTGTGCTGCCAGTTCTGGAAAAAATGACGGCTAAAAGAATCAAGGATACTGCATTACAATTCAGAGCAAACAAAACTATTCGTGAAATTGAACTTGTAGAAGGTACGTAGAATTCATTGTTGAATTGTTGTTTTCTTTATTTGATGTGAGAGCATTTCCAGATGTGTGTGACCCCGACCAAGTTGATTCTGAAATTGACGAAATTATGGATGAATTTCTAGACGATGTCATGGTCATTTATTCTTGCCGCCGAGGACTTAGCCTTAAAGTGCCCAAACCCATGAAATGGCGGAATAATATCCTTAGTTCATTTAATGACGAACAGTTTAATCAAATGCGCGTTTCACGAAATCAATTTGCAAAATTGGTTAAATTGGTACAAGGGGACAAAGTATTCGCAAAGTGTTCAGCTCCTCAAAGGCAAATGCCAATGGAGTTACAGCTTGCAATTGTGTTATTTCGTCTAGGATCATCCGGGGGCAATGGGTTAGTACGAAAAATAGGCGAAATCTTTGGAGTTGGTAATGGTGGCACCGTGGTGAAGATAACCGAAAGGATGTTCAAAGCAATTTTGCGTTTGATGCCACACTATATATATTGGCCAGATGTTGCCGAGCGTCAACAGCTTGTGGAGCGCACGTTTCAGGAGTTGCCACACTGCGTCGGATACATCGGTACCAGCGAAATAAAGCTATTTGAGAAACGAGTCGAAAACCATAAAGTTTATTTTTCTCGCCAATGCATCTATTCCGTGAAGCTACAAATTATTTGTGACCACAAATTACGCATTCGAGATACCGTTGCCGGTAGTCCGGGAAGCTACCCTGACTCTACAATTTTTATGAACTGTCCAATTGGCATATGCACTGAGCCCTATTTTTCGGGAGAGCAATGGATTGCAGGGGACTCTGCCTACCCACCGTCAAGCTTTATTGTTACTCCATTTCCCAGCGATTTACAGAAAATGAGTCCAAACAAGCTAAGATTCAACCATAGACACAGCCAGTACCGCGCCAGAGTTCAGAGTTGCTTTGAACTCCTTAAGGAAAAGTTTTGTAGTCTTAAGGAAATACGGCCTCGATTAAAAGAACGTAATGAAACTGAATCCAGTAGATTCTATTCATTGGCATCTGAAAGTAAGCGTGAATTTCTTTGTAAACAAATGTTTGAATAATATGTGTAAATGTGTAAAGTGTATTAAATGTGGAGATCGCACAAGCAATGACATTATTGCCATCCCCAAACATACAATACGATGTATACACACAACAGATGCAAGTTCAATTCAAGAGCTCAATCTAATTACATTAAATTAAATCCAAATAATAAACAGTTGTGAAATGTTCCAGTGTTTCAGTTTATTAGAACCTCCCTGGTCCCACATACATTTATAATTCTGTTTTATACTTTAGCTCAAGTTCTAACTTGTGCATTCGCTCCTTCTGTTCCAACTCCATTTTCTTTAATTCAAAATCATTCTCCATTCGACGTTCCTCCAGTTTGAGCTTCTGCTTCTCCAAATCTAGCTTGCTTTGCTCCAATTTCATCTTTCGTTCCTCTAAATCGAACTTCCATCTGTCTAAATAATTTGGAATATATTGCTCATAGCGGCTCATTATGGGATAAATCCTGACAATGCTTGGTTGTTCAATAAAAATGTTCTCAAGTTTGGAAAATAATCGAAACTCTCACGTTGCTACAAATTTAGGGGACTTCTGAAACTAATCTACAAGTCGATCAGCTGATCACAGCCAAGGTTGCCACTTCACGAAAGTTAATGTACCAGATTTGTGGATGTACTAAATTTAATACACATCTTTTGATATTTTCTTATTCAAACTTTTTTTTAATTTTAAAATTATAATATAAATTATAATATAGTAACTTAATTTTTATATCAAATTGAAAATACAGAATAATGAATAATAAAAATAAATAAAACAAAGTACTATATCTGTTTTATTTTATTTGTACTTTGTGTTTAAACTCTGTCAACAAACTTAATAAAATATTTAAATAATTAATAATAATACAAATAATTTTGGATAATTAATCGATATTTAAAACTCACATTAGTTTTAATGTGTCTCTTTATCACCCTGAATTTATGGATATAAGAGTAGTGAGCATATGTAAAGATGTTTAATGTAAAATTTACAATATTCACATTAAATAAAATTGAATTCCGATAAAGCCAATAAAAATCTAAAATCTGTACGAAAAAAATGTGATCAAATATACCAACGAAATAACATAAAATAGTACATTTGTAACAGTTTTGGTACAAATGTCGAATATGACAACCGTGTTTGTAAGTGTGCAGTGTGGCCACATTTAGATTTGATCTCGTCAAGTTTAGAACTTAGAAATTTTAGAATTTAGAGCCTGAGGAATTTCTGTTTATTTAAGTTTTAAATAAATTATCATATGTGCATTATGTGTGTTATTAAATTTATTGTTGTTCTCTGTATTTAAGCTCAAGTTCTAACTTGAGAATTCGCTCTTTCTGCTCCAACTCCAGTTGCTTTAATTTAAAATCATTTTCCATTCGACGTTCCTCCAGTTTGAGCTTGTTCTCCTCCAATTCTAGTTTGCGCTCCTCCAACTTCATCATGCGATCTGTCTTGTCAGCTTCCGTGTTCGTCTTTTGTTCCTCTAATTTGAGCTTGTGCTCCTCCAATTCTAGCTTGCTTTCCTCCAATTTCATCATGCGATCCGTCTTGTCAGCTTCTGGGTTAGTCTTTTGTTCCTGCATTTTAAGCTTCTGCTCCTCCAATTCTAGCTTGCTTTCCTCCAATTTCATCATGCGATCCATCTTGTCAGCTTCCATTTTAGTCTTTTGTTCCTCTATTTCCAACTTGCGTCTTTCAACTTGCTGCATCCATATGCTCTGCTCATAGTTCATCTTGATTTAATCCTGACAAGACTAAGTTTTTTAATAAAAAAGGTCGCAAGAGTGGAAGATAATCAGTTAATTTTCAAATTGAAAATTTCACAGTTAAGATTGAAACTTCACGAAAGTATTTTGTACCAGCTTTGTGTGGGTTTTAAAGAACCGTATCGAGTAGACCACAAAACGTGCTAGTAGGTCTAAACTCAATATAAAAAACTGTGACGTAAAGGGATGAAATTGACATCTATTTCATGGAAAACTTTCGGCAGGTGAAAATTTGTTTATTTGAATTTAAAATAGATTCACTTCAGTAAACACGATATATCGACTTTTTGAGATGTACTAAATCACATGATATTTATATAAATTTAAAAGAAATACAGAATAAGGAATACGAAAAATAAATAAATCTATCTGATTTATTTTTATCTTTATTTGGTACTTCGCTTTAAAAAACAAAAAAAATAAGATAACAATAATACACATTTCTTGTAACAAATATTAAAAGTAGTCCCTAAGTTTTCCATAACAAATGAAAGTTTACGTCAGTGTAGTGAGCATATGTGAAGTTAATTGTAATAATTACAAGGTAAACTTTAAATAAAATTGAAAATCGATAAAGCTAAAAAAATCTAATTACTAAAAAAATTCGAAATAAAAGTTATCAAATATACCAACAAAAAACATACCAGTTTTGATACAAAAATACCGGATATGACATCCGTGA
Source organism: Drosophila phalerata (assembly GCA_951394115.2). Classification (NCBI taxonomy): domain Eukaryota; kingdom Metazoa; phylum Arthropoda; class Insecta; order Diptera; family Drosophilidae; genus Drosophila; species Drosophila phalerata. The sequence continues at coordinate 15,265,887 of OX596005.2, forward strand.
TTTGATCTTGTGAAGATTTCTTTGTTAGTTTTAAATAAATTTTCATATGTGCATAACGTGTTTTTGAATTTATTGCTGTTCTCTGTATTTAAGCTCAAGTTCTAGCTTGAGAATTCGCTCTTTCTGCTCCAACTCTAGTTTCTTTAACTTAAAATCATTTTCTATACGACGTTCTTCTAATTTCAGCTTGCGTTCCTCCACTTCTTTTGCAAACAAAAACTGCTCCCGCTTCAGCTTAAGTGTCTCCCTCTCCAATTTGAGTCGATCCTGACGAAATTTCGTTCTGTTTGCCTCCATTGACATTAGCTCCGTAATATAACAGTTTTCGGTTTCTTCGTTCGCTTTCTCGAGAAATTCAGCGTCTGGGAAATCATCCATTGTAATCGGGTGATCAATCGTGGATTCCTCTTCGTATTGTGGCATGTCGTTTGTGAGCACGATGCTACCCTGCGAGCCCTGAGAATCGCAAACAATCACTTCTATTTTGTTGCCACCCGAAAATATACTGTTCAGTAGATCGTAGTGAGGGCATATCTTTAGCAATTTTGCTGTAAATATCGAATGTATGAATTATGTTACAGTACTCTTAAATCATTTTACTGTACCTCGTAGGGCGTCGCCCTCTTCCATTTCATCCCCAGCAGACTTTAAGTACGCTTCGGCCTTTTGCCATCCGTCCTTTAAGTGGCGAACTTTATAACGAATTAAGTTCCAGGTCGCATCGATTTTGGTCTCGGATATTAGATTTCTATAATAGGATTGTGCAGTTGGTTTCTGAAAGTCTAGCATATTAGCAACTTTTTGTAATAACAACTCAAACTGAGCGCCATTTTTACCTCTACATTTCGATGCGTTTGCATATAATTCAATATAGTTACGACTTCCCTATCTGACCATTTCTTTGGTTCAATTTGTCGATTGCGCATTATTTAAGCAGACACTGCAATTTACTAAAGAATTCCTGGTTTAGTTATATCAAACAAAATGGGTTTGATTTCCTTTTCATTTGTTTGCGAATGCACTAAAATATATCAACTATCGATTAAAATATCGCATATTTTTCGAGTTTTTGACATCTCTAGTGTTGCAGCTAGCAACACTGCAAGAGTTAAGTATTCATTTATTTACGTTTTTCAACAGGTGGTTTTTCGAGTTTTGCGGTGGCGAAGGTAGGCGTAGCTTAAATTTGAAACAAACTTGATCTGCTTGGGGTATATAGAAATCTGTGTGTGAAAGTTTGATATCTCTATCTCTTATAGTCTCTGAGATCTAGGCGCTCACACGGACGAACAGACAGACATGGCTATATCGACTCGGCTGTTGACGCTGATCAAGAATATATATACTTTATGGGGTCGGACATGCCTCCTTCTCCCTGTTACATACATACCAACGAACACAATGTACGCTTTTATTTATTTTTTAAGAAACTTCTATAATTACAATGATCTAGAAGAGGGATAGCTGCTCCATATCTGAGAACGCCCTTAAATCGAATTATAATACTGTTTTGAAGATATAAAGACAAACTTTCTTATAATTTGATTGATTTGCTTCATTAAATCGGAATATCCCTGTTCTTTCTTATTTTAATTGTCACTCAAATATTTTAACTGCACTGTTCTCACTTGTTTAAAGTTTGCTGCGTTTTGAAAATTAAAAATGCAGAGAAGATTTTTTGACATATTTTTAATGCAATTTTCATAATAAAAACAATTTTAAACAATAGATAATTCTTGTGCGATTCTATAGAAAATATAAATAGTTATAGTTAATGGAATTATAGGACCCCAAATCGTTGTTATAAGAAAACAACAATTTAAGATGGATTCTAATTGAATTGAATGCGAGTTGTGATAACACAATGCACATTTTTGGGTAAATAATTTAAGAGTGCTTTCTAATGTTGATTGATATAATTTAATTAATAGACTTATGGATAAGCATACATAAATATGTACGATATATTCTATACATTGATATACTTGTACATACATATCTATGTACGTATTATTGTTTGCTCTAAAATTCGTATTTATGTTTACATTTAACTGCTTATACTATGTACTAGTTAGAAAGCAGGCCCTGTTAACTAGTTTACAGTTAGGTTACAGTTCTACAGTTTAGTGCAGTCTGCGCGGTAGTATGTACTCATAACGGTATATCTGTATGTACTATACTCACAATAAGAATACATGTCTCGAAGTGATATCCATTAAGATTAGTAAGGCTTCATCAATAGGTTTTATACATTCATATCTAAAATATCAACAGTTTCTTATGTTTAATTTAGTTTAGTTCAAGTTCTTAGTTTCTAATGCTATAATAATGACGAACTTTGCTGTGACTCAAATCCGCATATGCATTTAAGAAAATCTACAAGTTCGACCCGAGTCGAGCTTAGACGACCAGCAGATACCCTGTACTTAAATTACTCGTATATATTTAGTTACATGAACACATACAACGCACTTGTTACTGAGTTGATACAAAAATTAGTTTCTTGCATAGCCTCTGCGTTTTCTTTCTATCGAATAGTTTTGAAATATTCACGATAGAAGATAATTCATTGAAATATATATCTGTTTTTTTTTTTTAAAGGGGTTATAATCTCAGATAAATTCAGGAATTTTTATAATCTTTATGGGTCTTAATGTCTTGTGAATACATATTTACATTCTAAGGAGTTGAAATTAATTTGTAGGGTACCTTAGGATTAAGCTTTAATAGGTTGATCTGTCTAATTTTTAGATACATAGTTTATTACGATTGTTTAGCTATCATGTGGGTATTGTACAATATGAGCTTGGTTTAGTCCTGTATGATTCGTTCACATATAAAGCTCCTGCTGCGTGGGCAGCAGTTCCTTTGAGGAATCCGTATGCTAGCACTTCGGCATGAAGGACTTGCGGGAAGGCAGCAGGCACATGATGGATAGGGCCATAACCATGTGCCAGATGGAGTGTACGATGTGATAGTTCTGCTTGGTCTGCAGAAAGGCATAACACACGAGGCCAACCATTACCAGCACCATTCCGAAGGGCATGAAAATAATCAGGTAGCGTCGAGCTGGGAACCACTTGCGGGTTTTGGCGCAGCGTAATCCCCAGCTGGTGGAAATAAGACAGATGCCGGTTAGGGCTGGAGCTAGGAATACCCAGAGGCTCTGCTTGTTGAGCTCTGTTCCAAAGGCCAGTAGGATGGCTCCGAACATGTGGAGTAGGGAAACAAAATGCTGTGGCAGATGGGCCATGGCAATAAGGGTCACCCAAATGGCCAAGAGGCCACAATAGAAATCACAGAACTGCAGTACGCCAATCTTGACCAAACAGAAACTATACTCATCTTCACCCGAGTCGCAGGCATGATAGAAGATCGAGAAGAACATGGCAAAGAAGTAGATGACACTCTCGGTGTAGTAACGACGTCTGAATGCCATGTAAATACTCGGAATGAAGAGCAGGTTGCTCAGCGTGAGCAGCAGCAAGGCCACAAGAATAGATATGCTCGATGGTACCTGGGAGTCCTCAGTGCAGTCCCAGCCACGGTATCCCTTCATGCAAACGCACGTGGAGAATACAAATCCGCCGGACATGTAATGATAACAGCGTCCAAAGCGACCACAACGACCTGCCACACATGGACTGGATGATATCGAAAAGACCACCGATGTATTGCAGTTATCCAGGGCAAAGTGTTGCTCCGTCGCCGACTTGTGATGGATCTCAAACAGACGTGTCATTTCCACATAATCCGGCGTACATTTAAAATCCATCATGCACTCCTTCACCTTCAGCGTCTCCGTTTCGTTCATGCCCGCCAAACAGTCCCTCGACCTGACGCATCTCTCATATCCTTCAGCGTTTCCGGCACAGGCGCAGGGAACTCGCATTTCCCGAAGCAAATCAGAGTGTTGACGCACGAATTCCTTGACGCTGTCAATAATGGTAACCCGTGCTGTTTCTGCCCCATGGCAATAGAGACCCATCGTAACGTACCTGTAATTAAAGGCATATGGGAGAAAAAATGTTGACTTAATCACATACATTTAAAGTAAAAATACGAGAAGTATTTCAGAAAAAAAATGTAAGGGAGATTTTTTTTATAAATACTCACAATGTTAATTGGGGTATTCAAATTACTTAATATCGTTGTATTTGTCATGGTTTAATATACTTGACAAGAATTTTAACTAATATATCACACTTTCTATGTATGATCTTTGTTCTATGTATATGTTTTACCCCAATTTATTAGAGCTGATTAACTTTTGGATGTAGGAAACATATTTTCTCAAGTAATCATTGTAATACATACACTCCATTTTGGAAGTCAATGTTTAAGGATAGTACAGAGTTACACACGGTACTCCTAGAATAAACGCTATAAGTATTAGTTGCAATGTACATATGTAAAAGAGAAAAGGAGCGTGCTCCAAATTTCGGAAACCAAATTTCGCATACAGACTTCCATGAATATCACAAAGTTCAAGTTAAGTTAAGATTTTCCTCACGCACATTTTCGCCTTGCAACTTAAAAAGACCCGTGTAAGTATAGGTAAGAGCTAGAGACTCTAAAATTAGAATACAAATGCGTATTTTCTCTATGGATAAAAGCTGGAAAGTATAAACTCGTATTTTTTTCCCTATGAGGAACATTTTTTTAACACATTTGCACTATTTATTAGTTTTTAATATAGTTTTTAATATAGTTTTTAATATAGTTTTTAACATAGAAATTTCGGTCGCTGGTACTTACCAGAGGCCACTTTCGGGAAAAGGCACATGTATGAGACCCATGAGATCGGTGTTGTTCACAATACTGGAGGCATGCATCAGCCGCTGGCCATAACGGCACTTATCCGGCCAGGTGGGAACTCCGGGCTCTCCTAGATGCATGCAGACAATAATCTGCATGCTCTGATTGTTGCGGGACATCTGTTCCTGGCCCATTATCAAGGTATTCTCATCCAGTCCAGCGACTAGCTTCTCGGCCAGAATGCCGCTTCTCTCAGATGGCGATGAAGTCGTTGGTTGTGGAGTCTTTAGTTCGTTGCTGAACCGAAGATCATGCTTCATGGAGATGGCAAAGGTAAGAGTACCGCCTATATCATATACATCACCCAGTTCGAAGGCAAATCCTGCTGCAGATTGTGCGGTCAAATTGAGTAGAGCAGGAACAGTGCCATTTGTATCGGGCTGCAAATCAAAGTCGAACATGAAGAACTCCCGATAGCTCTGCCGGAGTAGGGAGTAAAAGTCCATTCCGCGAAATCGCACAGGTCGCCAAGAACTTTCGGCATCGCTGAAATTCGTTAGAGGCGATTGTGACTTGGTGGTGTCAACTTGTGGCTCCAATTGTTGAAAATCTATTTGCAACATATACGAGACACTGTGTACTTCGTTGCTTTCGGCTTCGGTTCGGTTTTGTTGTCGCCATTTCGACTGGGATTGTCTTGAGTCGACTCGATTCATTCCAGATATTGATTCCGATTTTGGAATAGCATCTCCGGCTGTTACCTTATTAAGGGTCGGAGCGGAAAGTGGTGCCGGACCAGGCCAAAATTCATCGGGTGAGCTTAAAAACTTGAGAATGGCATAGTGCCATGTGCTGGGCTGCACATAAAACTCTATTGAGATTTCTTCCGTCTGATTTGGGCTGATGACCGTCCTGTGTATGTAGTTATGTTCGTTGCCATTCAAACTTTGGCCCCCATTGCAGCTGGGCGGGAATGCGTTCGCCTGGATCTGAAAGCTGACGTCCGGACACTGAACACACACTTCGGCGAATGAGATGCGTGCGGTCGCCACACCAATGTCGTCCGGCACATAGAACTTGTAAATTATTTCATTGTTCGTGGTTGACTTCGTGTTGCCGTAGTAGTTGTTGTTGTTGTTGTTGTTGTTGCTGTTGATGATGTTGTTGATGTTGATGTTGATGTTGTTGCTGTGCATGTCAGTTTCTGGCCTCGACCCCAATCCGGCGTTGGTCGCGTTCTGAACTGGCTCTGTGTCATATAGGGATGTGGCATGCAGTTGTGGCGACTCCTCATCTTGTTGCATCGGCTCCTGCAGTGGCCCAATGTCCTCAAAAATTCGAGCACGCTCCTCTTCAGGCGTCGGATTGACTAAAATTGCATAATGACTTTTGCCACTCCTGATGCCTCTGTGTGGCTCTTGTTGGAAAGGGCCAAGTGAACTGGTTAGATTGCCATTATCCACTTGGCCATCATTTATGATAATCGGATAAAATCGGGACACTGATAACTCAGCCAGCAACAAGGTATCGCACGATGCTGCAAGTCCTGAAAGAAAAAAAAAAAAACAAAGAATAGAAATAAAGTAAGAAAGCTTTAATCAAAAGATATTCGAGATATGCGCCCTTAGATACCCTAACAATCACTTACCCCAACACTGAACTTATATCAAGAATTACTTCTGAAAAAATCACAATTTTTGTTTTTACTGATGCTGAAAAAGTTTCTATATTCTGTTTGGTGTTGTGTAAAATTTCACACTCTTATTTTATATACTCTTCATGAATTTTCTGGAAAATCACATCCTTATTTGGTTAGAAAATTTGCGATAAGCTTAAATTTTTCCATGTTTAATAGTATCTTGAATAGCTTTCAAATTTATTATCCGGTCGTAAGAAAATCAGGGAAGATCTGATCTTTTTTAGATATTATAAAGTACATATGAGAAAACTCCAGGTCTTAAATTTCTTGCAATTAGTTACTTTGTACGTATCAAAATATAAAATAATCATGATCTGCCTGTATTTATGAAAAATCTATCTCTGAGATCTTTTCGTTCACATGGGGCGACATACGAAGAGACAGACAAACATGACTTTATTGACTAGGCTGTTGACGCCGATTAAAGAAATATATACTTTATGTGGTCTGACACGCCTTGTTTCGCCTTTTACATACTATTCACAAACTTAATATAATGAATACAGTTCAAATATCTTTAATATAGGGAGTCATGAAGAGTCCTTTTTTTGGGTTATTACCTTGCTGCTCAATGCGATCATTGTTGGGATCTGTCCAACTGATAAAAGCTACGGCAAACCAACTTCCAGTTTGAGGACCTTCTATGTCGATTCGCTGTTGCTGCTCATTCGATTGAAACTGCAGATTATATACCTTGAATCTGAAATAAAAAATTAAGTATTAATTAATTTATTTTAATATGATGTAAAAATTAAATAATTTTATAGTGTAGAATCTAAGCTTGTGGAATTTGAAAAATTAAGGCAATCTCACCTTTGGTCCGAGTCTAGAAAATTTTTAGGAAAAGTTATATTTTCTGGACTAATCACTGGAAAACTGTTTGCCTTTAAATGTAGGGTTACGTCCTTAACTTTGCACTTGCTCTCTGCAAATATATAAATATATATACAATATGATTGTATATATGGACAATTAAATGTTTACTTACGAAAGGCACTTTTGGATTCTTCAAAAGCCTTAAAACTAAAATAAGCAGCTCGTGAATCTGGTGGAACTTCGAAATGGAGTATCGAAACATCTTTATAGGAGGTGTACTTGAGAAGCGAGTTGGATGGCAATCGAACGGTAAGTTTCTGATCTTCTCTTCCAAAAGTCTCCATTTGATCCATTTTCTCAAGTTGTGGTTCATTTACCAAATATTCATCCTCCATCGACTGCTGATGAAACTGCATATTAGCATCGATCCCACAGAATCTCTGGCTGAGATGTAGAAGCGCAAGGAGTACAGTGACATTGCACCGGACACGGTTATTTTTTGTGAGACTCATAATTATCCTTTTGTCAGACGATTTCGTATTTTTGAACACAGAAGCTCTACAAAAATTAAACAGAAATTATGATTCTTGATTATTCAGTATTTTTAGCAATGACGACTTTAAAAAAGCTGTATTTAAAATTTCGAATTCTATTTTAAAATTATCCTACTGCACATTACTTATTCGGTTTCAAACATTGAGATAGGCATGACAATAGTTACTGCCTTCTGTAAAGAAGATTCATATGATTTTGTTCTTATATTTTTCAGGCACGTACCTATCTCTGTATTTTGAAATTTCCCCTAGATATGTTTTTCCCAGAGCACTCTTACTCATAATTTTTTTCTAGTGCTATATATACATATGTACAATTATTTGCATTTCAACAATTCAAGGTTTACACCGCTGAACATAAAACGATAATCGCTTTGTAATAATAAATAAATATAAACAATGTTAAAATAAATAAAACAAATATGTATGTATTACTGTACGAACAGACACAGTTTTAAAACAGAGCTACGAAGTGCTTGAAGAGAGCTAAACATTTGAACTGTAGGCCTTTCAAATTTCCAAGTAGTGCTCCCCCTGAACTCGCTCTTATCAGCGCAAGCGTAATAAAATAACAAACGATTCTTATCACATTATTAACAAACAATTCGAATACTGTATTTCCAAAGTGATCGACTAAGAAATACACTAAACTGGAGTACGAATGAATTTAGGTTTAAAGACTGAGTTATTTATAAGGAGATTTTACTAATATTTAACTTACGCAGTTAGTGTGCTTGAATTTATAAAGGTAACAAGTAGAATAGTCCTGCTCTTTCATGTCCGTAATTGACATCGCAAAATTCGAATCCAATTCATAATTGCTGCATCTGTAAAAAAATTAAATGATATTCTTTAAATTTTAAAGCTTATAACCGTCTAAGCTTATATACCCTTTAAGGGAATTAGTATTATTTAAATGTTTATTATTCAGTACAATCTGAATTGTATATAATAATTAGGGAACTTTATAATCAACAAATTTACGGTCAAATTAATTAAAGCTGAATATCGTTTTTGTTTTTCACCACCAGAGTGGTTTATATGATTTAAAATTGAGATTTACTTAATTTCAATTGTGATGTCACGACAAACGATCTCCAACCCTATAAGCTACATACATACATGTAAGTATGTATATAAATTTAAAGTGCCACAACTGAACTCTAGTCAATTTGCTTTATTAAAGCTGCACTTACATACATAAAAGTATATATAGTCACATTCATTCATATGTAGCATAAGTACACATTTTATAGTTAAAGTGCTCAGCATTGAAAGTGAATATTTTATTAAGTACACACATACGTATGCATTTCTATATGTAAACATATATCTGATCACTCACTTTGTTTGTAGATTTAAATATACAGTAAGCATGTATGATTTATTTACATTTTAATTCATTTGAATGACTTTCCAGTACTCTTTTACCTACACAGCTTATATCTTTTTTCTGACATTATTATCAAAATATTATATTACTACCTATAGAATTTCCAACAATTCTACCCAATTAATAATGAGTGAATCTAAAAAAACTAATGTACGTAAATGTAGATAAAGAATATATATTTTGTAGTGAAAAGAGGTAATAAATCTGCTAAGTGTCTACTAGAAAATAAACACCTTTTTTTTTGTTATCATACAACTTTACTCATGTCACCAGTTACATTTACAGATACACACATATTTATGCACATATAATTTATAATCAATAACTGACATTATAATCTCGTCCTGAAAGTTATGACAAGGTGTTTGCAATTTCAATTGCATTTCAATGCTATAATTGTGACCTATTGACATTAATAAGCATTTGCAATCACATTTGGTATAATTACGCGGTGAAAAGAGAGTTAAGCACAAATGAAAATAAATATAAAACTAAATAAATACCGACGAGGAGCGTCCACATTCGCGCCATTCAATTGTTTACCTTACGTCACAACAACACACATTGCACTGACTGTCGTCGACAGTCGGCAGACTGCGTCGACAGTGTCGCTGTGTCGCACTGTGCGGCTAGCGACTTTGCGGTTTATTTTGTTGTTGCGGCCTATTTGACGATTGCAGAGCAAGCTGGCTGACTAATGTGTCATTGCACAGTGGGACGGGCAAGGGGGAAATACTGGCTGTCTAGTTGAGCACTCGCTTTTGCTGATAAATACGACAAAATGTTTGGCAACAAATTCATGTTTTTGTTCCATAGTGAGCTGATGACACAGTCGACAAGTCAATTATCCCTTCTCATTGCACTGCACAATCGCAACTAATAGAAAATTTCTGCAAATTTGTGATGGAGCACAAATAGAGTAGAATGAAGCGAATGACAATTTTGAGTACTATATCGCAACAATATAACTGATTGAGAAAAGTTGTCTTGTCGATTTGTTTTGGCTGTATCGTTGGTAACGCAGTCTTTATCAACTACAGTGGGCGAAAGCATCGCAAAAGTCCATACAAACAGTAGCTTGTATGAATGAAAACTGTAATGAATAAATATAAAAATTTTACTTTGACAATATTTAAAAATAAACTTATATATATTTTTAAATTTGATATTTAATTAAAAGGTTGGTTTTCTTTATTTATTTAATGAATACACGGCTAAACGCATACGGCAGAAAAAAATGATTGATTTAAATATTAGACAAAAAAATCATTTAAGAAATATCAATTTTAATTAATATTAAATTTGAATTATGAACTGAAACAAAAAACCGGTTACGTCTGGGGTACATAAAAGTTATAATTAATTCAACATTTGTTGAAAAAATTGGAAAAACACCAGGAAACCCCATTAAAATAAAAAAAAAAAAAAGAGGAAAACTGAGACCGTAACTAGTCTCTGAATAAAATGGATTAAATAGTAAGAATCAATTATTAATATTATGAATTAATTATGAAAATTTATGATTAATTATTAAAAAACATTAAGCAATATTAGATAAAAATTCTTTAATCGGTAGACTTCAGTTCTGCATCCCGGGACACTGCAGCAGTAACTGAAGTTTATTGCCTGCTTACATCTGTGTTGCTATCTTTTTTGTAGTCATTCAAATATAAAGTCACCACTGTAAGTCTGGGGGTTGCAGCAATTGTTCAACCCATTGATCACTCATACACATATGCACAATTCTTTAGATGTAAGCTCTCACTTTTCCTCACACATCCATTGACAAAACTGTAAAGAATTTCTTCTTTTTCATTTTTCATACACATTGAATCAACTGTTGACTGTGGCCATGTACATACATATGTATGAGAGTGAGGGGGCTGCAGAATGCACTGCCTGCAGCGTGCTCTTTCAATTTAAGACGTATACACACACCCACATACTCAAGTACATTGATAGCATAGCAGCAAATTTGATCACTGTTCCTTCTCTTTTAGCCAACACTGTTCTTCATCTCGCATTCGAGAATGCGTATAAATATGTTCCATTATTGCTTATGTAATTTTGCATATATAAAACGAGTTTGGCTACCTATTTGGGCTTTTTATGTAAAGAGAATCACCAAAAAAAATTAAATATGATAATCAATAATAAATCCTACTAATCGAAGAAACTCCCAATTTAAATTCTCCTAGTAATTAATTTTAATACTTCTGCTTCATTCGAAGTATATGAAATAGTCGAATTTACCAAAGAAATGATATGATTAAAGGTGGCATTTAACTCATAAGTGTCTGCATCTAAATAAGTAAGTGGAAACCAACGAACGGCAATGCCTTAAGCTCCACAATTAAGAGAGAATTAAAGAGAGCACGTGAGAGCGAGAGCGTGACGAGTAAAGTTTGTTGCTTTTCGTCTTCAAAACAAGTTTTTCGTATTCGTTTTTATTCGACGCAAAGCTCGAAAGGCTGATCGTGAGTTAGTAGTCAATGTACCGTCTTGTTATTCACAACGTTTGTTCGTATCTTTCGGAAGAGTCGGTCTAAACGCACGTCGAGAAAGTTTTGTGGATGCCATACCAGTTACTATTTCTTTGTGTTGAAATCAAACACGTATGTATGTGTGATTGTGAGAACGCGCATAGCAAAATTACATATATTAAATGTAAAATAATGCAATAAAATGAAAATGAAATGTTTCAAAATTTGTACTTTAAGATTTAAAAAAATTAACTTAAAATGTATAAACGAAACTTGGTGTGTGTGTGTGTGTTGTTGCTGTTGTTATTTGTGAGCGGCAATCAAATCGTTTATATTAGTACTCGTGTTACACCTACTACAGCTAGTACTATTTGCTGCTTATACTACTAAAAATCCATTTACTACTACTATGTATTATATGTAAAGACAAGATGCTTATGTCGTGCTTGAGTGATAGTGTCGTCACCGTGATAACTTACGATAATTATAATTAGTGAAGTGAATTGATTATATTTCTCTACAAGTAATTCTTGCGAGAAGCAGTTCAATTGGAAAAACTTTTGAAATAAAAAGTTACGAGTTGCGAAACAGTTACTGAATTAAATAAACGAATATGTTGTTGCCTCTCCCTTGCGCTACGAATTTAATATGTCCGTCTACTCATTGGGTATGCCCAGCGATTGCGCCATGCAACCGTATATGACCAAAAGAGAAATCGTCAAACCGCTCACCACTTTCCGCTCTCCGCACACCTTTCCCCATGGCGAGCAATACTATTTTCCTCCAGCCAAGTTGGATGTGAATGCCTCCGACTGGGTGCCATCAATGGTTGAACTGGATTTTCTTACCTATTTAACTGGACTGGTTGAAGGCTATCCAGACAAGCAGACAAGTTCAAGATAAAATTCTCAATTCACTTAACTCTTTTATTCATGCATTTACTGCATTTATTCACATTAAGAGATTCAAATTTCATATTAAGAGATGGCAATTTATAAAGTGCAACTTTTGTTTTGTCCTTTTTGCATTCCCTTTATGAAGAAAGCGAAAACGGTGTTAATACCTTGTCGATTTGGCGAAACACCTGACAAATGGAAATTTCCGTTGCCGGTTGCATAAGGTAAAATACACACACACACACACATACATACAAACACACGGAGGCTTACATGACCCAGAAGTCGGAGTCGCCATGTGAGGGACTATATCGGAATACACTCGTGGCTAAAAGAATGCATTTCGGATTGGTTTAGGGTTCTTGCTGTTGTTGTTGTTGTTTACCATGTTGCTCTGTCTGGTTTCGGTCGCTTTCGAAAAACGACTACGATGTGTATTTTTAATTGAAATTTCAACTCTGCACTCGTGTCCTTGGATTCACTGACAGGTTTACCGCTTTGGCGGTTGATTACACAATGGATTATCCCCGCGGGCGGCCTTTCATCTGTAATCGCATACACCCGGGAGCTTCGACACCAAAAAGTATTCTTTTCACTGTTCTCTTGGTGACGGCGACAATAGACATATTTTTAACACAAAACGGTAAGTTTTAATAACTTCTATAAGTCAGGTTTTAAAATTGCACTAAAACTGACCACCTAGAAAGGTCTATTATAATTAAGCTTAACAATTTTAGAATACTTTACTTATTTTATTTCCTCAATTCTTTTCTTAATAAACTAATTTTTTAAATAATCTATCGAAAAGTTATCTAAAATATAATATAATATAAAAGCTATCGAGGGTGTCCCTGAAATTTCAAATGCAATTGTGATTAAAACAGTTTAAGCATCTCTTATATCTGATTAATCTTAATTGAGGAGAACAAACACTACTTGTTGGGTAATCTGATGCACGTAGCAGGACTTAAGTGGCGATTATCACACATTTCTACATATAGAATATGTATGTAAGTTAGGAGAACCTTTATGGATGTAAGTGCATCCTCACCCTTTAACCCTTAGAAAATTACAATTTTCTTTCCTTTATCGTTCTGTCATGTAGTAAATTAGTTCAAGGTTCTGACCTCCTTTGTTGATGCCTTCCATCGACATTGATGCATTGTTCTCATTCATTCAAATGTGCGACAATGCAAATTGTGAAATAAGTAAGTTGTAATGGGAGTCGAATAGGACTCAAGGGAGAGCTTTAAAATTATGTGTTTATACTCTATGAAAAGATGACACTGAGTTTACTGTACATTGCACTATAACCTGGCACGGTATAAAGTTCAACTGATGACGAAGTCAACATACTTTGGTACAACGTACTTTAGATTACGATGAAAAGTAGTCACGGTCAAGGTAAAAGATAGATTTGGTTTCATTTGCAACAAATTGCTCAAACGGAGTCACAGTCGGAGTCGCCCACTGACTACAACAGCATCTAGTGTGGGATTTCAAGAGCAAGCATAATTATAATTGTTGGAAGCACCAATTGGCCAACTCGTACACTCGACTCTTATTGTCTGCCCCAAACGCCCCCAACAATAACTCACAAATAGCAATTATTCGACAGGTGACAACACAAAGCCATTCATTGACCCGGTAGCAGTTGCTTAATTTTTGACAAACAATTGTCAATTGCTGCATTTTTTAAATAATAATAAAAGTATTTTGTCCGCTTTTGATTTGTCATACCGAAGACATTTGTTTGTCTTGCCACTTTTTGTCAATCTGGCTTGCTATTTCCTATAACGAAATTAAATATACAACATTAAATGTACATTAAATCAAGATTGTGAAATTGTAATTTCCATAATTAGAACTTCTATGTAAAAAAACAATATGAAGAAACTCCTTAAAATTAGTGTTCTGGTTCGAGCTTATGTACATTAACTATTATACAACATTTTATTTGTTCAATTGTTATCTATTTTACTTCCTTGTTTAATTTATTTATTAAAATGATTTCCAACTATTTTTGATAGTGTTAACTAAGAAAATAAATTTATTACTGTATGCAAAAAATCGACAGAATTTGCATTTGTGTTTGTTTTTAAATGGTGAATAAAATCAGTCGAATATTTCACCTTTTTATGCTTCTCAGCGGGGACTTTAAATATGTTTTACACTCACCGTTTCTTGGTGAAATATATTCGGACTTCTTTTATTTATTTTTTTTCTTTTATTTTGATTGACGTTACTTAAAAAAAAAATTTACATATTTATTTTATCTAGAGTATACGCTGATGATTCATTGGTTCGGTATCATCTACTTATCAACTATTTTTATTACCAAAATTATAATATTTGCAGTTTTGTGACTTCCAATGGAGGTCAATAATTGTTCATTTACCATATTTTATGTATAAATTTAAAGTAGCATCCGCTTATATTAATAAAGTCCGCTTCAGTAAAAGAAGAAGAAGAAAAAACCAAACAAATAAACCAACCGGTTTAGAGTAAGAGACCCGGGCAAATGCAGAGCGTAAAAAACCATACGTCTCTCCATCTCCCACTGGAAACTCCTCTCGCGTAAATTTGAATACACTTTACACTGATTCGCAACGCTCCCTTGAAGGCTCACTCCCCGCACTCATGAGCTTACATCGGAGTTGAATGTGTATCTGAAGGTCGTCTGGCAATGGTTAAGAAACAACCGGTTTGCCAACCGACAACTTGAACTCTCAACGCAAAAGGCTCCGTCTGCCAGTTGGAAATGGTAAATGTTATCACGTTCCGTCGAGTGAATCCATTGCGTGTTTGAAATCAACTAGGAAATCTCAGTACACAGTACACAGTACTCAGTTCTCAGAGTTAAGTTCTCTGGGGACGATTATTGTTGGGCATAACGGGCTCTAGTGCATTCTTGCATTATCAGCTTTGACTATTGTGCCCGCAGCATGCCAAAGAGGGTTTCCAATTGTGCACATTCCACCCTCCCTGCATTCCTTTCCTTCTCGGCATCTGCCTAAGGCGTCAACAAGTTGCTCCATGCACACGACTTTTCCGTGTACTTCCTTAAGTCATGTACTTGATGCAACTAGTTTGTCAGCCACTTGAAATGCCTTTCATCTACAGCTCAAATCAAACTTATTCATAATATAGCTGAAATAATATTGACAATGTTAAAGTTGCCGTATTTAAGGGAAGTTATGTGCAAACATTGTTTTAATACCCTGCACTCATTAAAAAAGGGCAAAAATGGGTATATGGGCATTTCCAGAAATAGGTCAACCACGAACAAAATCTTCAAATTGATCAAAACCTCACATCTTGTCAAATTTTCTTCCGGAAACGAATTTAAGTTACGAGTTTTAACAATATTCACATCAATTAACCCACTATACTGCACATACCGACTACAAATTTAATTAAATCAAGTTTTTCTATATTTTTGGCTGTTTTCTGAAAAATTGATTTCCAAAAAGGTGTGCAACTATTATATCTATTATTTGATAAAATCGCTCTTCCAGCATCATAAAATTATTCATCATGCAATGAAAAGAATACAGTTTAGATGATTTTGTAAGTATTGAAGTTACTTTCTTTGTTTTTTTTTTTTGAAAATGTAAATTTTTGACATTTTGACATGTAATTGATATACACGTATTTTTAAAATCCAAGGGACTGGGCACAGGGCATCTCGTAGTCGTGTTGTCTGCTCTACGTGTTCTACGTTCTTACGTGTTACTGTTTATTACGTTTGAACCTTACTTAACACTCTAATCTGTAACTTTACAGTGGCTCACAACTCAAAGGAGTTAAGGCCATTTTTTCAAAATTTTCATATTTTTATTTACAACTTGGACACGGACTACAACCTTAAAAATGCTTAAATTTTGTTGAGCAGTGTAAGAGTGCAAATGCATGTTATGTTATTTATATATTCGATTATATACATGTATGTGTGTGTGTCTTACTCAATCGTGATGTAACTCATTATCGATTGAACCAAAGTGAGGGTCATTTTTATACAGCGTATTCTCGAGCTGCAACCAAGTGAAAGTATCTGCAAAATTGAAAGTGTATCGAATGTCAGCCGGGTCCATTAATTATAAAGCAAATGCAAAAATATGTACATTTAAAGACAATTATAAAACACATTTGAAAGTATTTGCTGATATTTAGTAATGTAACTACAAAGCTGAAATTAATTGTTTGTTTAAAACGATTCACTAAAAGAATATTAAAAATAAAAAAAGTTTAGAAAAATTCTTAATATAATTAGGAAATAAATATTATTTTAATATTCAATTATTAAAAAATCCACATTGGGAGTACAAAGTATAGTGCCCAACAATTTCGGATATCCAATTTTGTGACAAGCTATAAATTAAAATTTAATATATAAATTATTATATATTGTTGAATAATGCCCTATCATCTAATCTATCTCGAAGCCTTTGAATTGAAAGGAAATGTCGTTTGAATAAATTTTTATTATGAAATTATTATTATTAATTAAAAATTAGTGGCTAGTGAAAAGGATTTGTATAATTAAAAAATAGTCATATTATAATTATATTACTTTTGAAAAATGAATTCGCGTAGATTTACATATGAAT
Organism: Drosophila phalerata; assembly: GCA_951394115.2. Classification (NCBI taxonomy): domain Eukaryota; kingdom Metazoa; phylum Arthropoda; class Insecta; order Diptera; family Drosophilidae; genus Drosophila; species Drosophila phalerata. The sequence continues at coordinate 15,283,096 of OX596005.2, forward strand.
GCTTCTTTTTTTATGATTTTATAAACTAGCGTTTTTTTTTTTTTACTTTTGTGCCCTTAATGTTTTCTTAATATAAAATATCTTAGATTCTGCTTCTTATTTTTCTAACCCTAATTTGATGCCTTAAGATATATTTTAAATTTAATATTAAATTCTTACAAAATAATTTTCCTTAAATATATGATTACAGCTACGGCACAGGAGCAAAATGCGCCACCAATTCTTTATGTTCGGGAACGCAACTGGCGAATTTCCGAGGCAGAGGAGGTGGGACAGATCATTGACCGTGTACGCGCTGAAGATGCTGATGGTGATGATCTGATATTTGGAATTGAGCCGCGATTTTTAACTCCAGGTCAACAGAACTCCAACAGTCCAAATAAACTGCCTTTTCGCATAGATCAAGATACGGGCGTGGTCTACCTCAATGAAAGCTTAGTAGGACGTGTAAGTTAAAAAATTCTTAAATCAACCCATTAGAGTGCATCGATTTGTATGGGCCAAAAAGAATTGTCAAATGGTACCCCATTATCGTAATCTACGGTCAATTCTAAGATGTCTTTAATAAAAAAACATAGTTCTAAAATCAATTCCTAGTCCCCGCTTTTTTGAGTTTAAAAACGTGTTTTTTTTTATATATTTTTATCATGAATTTATTATTATCTTGATTATTTTTGGTCCGATGGTGACAAGATTGGTATCAAAACTCATGTTAGGACCAGGACTTTCAAATACAAAGACAAATTGCCCTTAAAACATAAAAACGAAAAAAATTTTCAATTGAAAAAGCGGGGATTAGGAATTGATTTTAGAACTTTGGTTACTTGGTAAAAAACCTCTTAGAATTGACTGTAGATTACGAATATGAAGCACGATTTTTTTTCGAAAAAATCGATGCACCCTACTACCCATAAACGTAATTGTTAATTTTGCTTATTAATTATTTGTTGATTATTTCTATTACCAATTTACAAAAAGAAAAGCAAGAAGATTCTTACGTAGTTTTTAATTCTCTTTTGCAGGCCGGTGAGAACTTTCTTATTTACATAACAGTTTCAGATGGACGTTACACAGCAAAAAATGAAGTTTTTATCAATATACTGGGACGTCGAGAAAGCAGCGGATATCATGGTTTCGGATCCCGTTCGCCGCCTTCGATATCGAATGTTGTACAGAACATTTCACAGTTCTTACCCTCATTCGATCAACTGCCCGGCGTACAGTCGATAAGAAATGGTTTGCCGAATCGACGGCCGAGCATCAATTTACCGCCTGGGTTTCCAACAAATAACGGTGGCAATTTCGGGCTACCCTCGTATGCTAATTATTATCCACCACCACCATCCACACCTGGGGAGGACAACGTAATCGATGAGCAACCGTCAGTCACATCTACATTGCCGGAAGCAACAAAAAGCTCAATTTCAACGACGCCGCGGAGTCGCACCAAGTTGACACCCATAGCTAATCACACTTCCGGCAATGCGGTGTCATCTCAGCCGGTGTCGGAGTCGGAGTCTGGAGCAGCGAAACAGGATGAGAAGAGCACCATAACTCTCTTCACCATCAAGTCATCCTCCATTCCAATTATTGTAGGCGTTTGTGGCCTTCTTGCTGTGGCTGTTGCCATTTTCGGATACCTTTTCCGCCGTCGGCTGTGCGCCATCAGTAAAACACTGAAGAAGTCCAAAGAAAAAGAGGAATTGGCTAAAAAGTCGAATGCAAACAATTCGATAGCCGACGATAGTCGCAATTCGATGGTAATGCAACAGTGGAATGGACCTGTCGCCTTTGCCAATCGATATGTGCCCTGGGAGCGGGAACAGCAGTTGGCGATAACGGTAAGAGAATACCGCGCGAAAAGAGCATCGTCGATACATCGGGTATTACATTTATTCATTTCCTTACTCGATTTCTTTTAAGTTGAGTACTCCATTTTCAAGCATCATGAATTGTTTATGCATCCATTTCACAACCACTTATCAAAGTATCCAGTGTTAAACTGGGTCGATCACAACCCCCAATTACTTCAGGGGATGGTTGTCAGTTTGCATGCTGAAAGGAATCGAAAAGACAGCTACCCAAGTACAGATTTAAATATCAGTGTCTCTCTGTCCCTGTCCCTGTCCCTGTCCCTGTCCCTGTCCCTGTCTCTGTCCCTATCTCTGTCGACCTGTCATCCATTGTCGGCACGTCAGCCACGATTTGACAGGTTAAAGTAGCTCGTGGCAACATCCAGGACACTCCCAGCAACATTGCATCTGTGTTCCACGCGCGCTGGCTCCTCTCACGTTCCACATTGTTATAAATATGCAAATGCAAAAATGCGAATTCGCATTCTGTCACTCACGCTGTGACCATCACTATGAGAGCTCTCAGTTTCAACTTAGTTTCCCAGCTAAAAGTTACCGCACTTTGAAATATCTATTTTGGAGTGCTATAATTGTAGTATAATGATATAATTGTTATTTTCTAACAAAGGAAGAAACTTCTGTCGAAAGTGTTTAACTCAGATATACCTGTTTATAGACGACATATGAAAATATTGTAGTGCCGATTATGGAGTTTAATTATATAATTAAAATGCAGGCATGTCATGTCGATCATGTTAAACTAACTGCAAAGTTCTTTTATAAAAACGTATCAAGATAAAATTTCCTCAAAAAAAAGGGTCTTATTTTATAAATGAAATTTGAAAGTACTTAAGTATACAAGGATTAATTATGAGTTGTGACTTAAATAAACCCCTTACTATGGCATAATTTGGTTTTTTTATGAGGAAATTATTTGAATAGCTGACCCAAATAGTTTTTAAAGTAAATTTTATTGAATTTATGATCGGGATGAATCCAAATTAAGATCCAGATTTTGATTTAATATTAGTAGGATAAATAGCTACCAATTATTATTAAAAATAACGATATTCGATTTATTGTTATATTTTTGCTAATCAAATTTTCAATGTGGTACCAACAATTATAATATCGTAAATAATTAAGGGAAATGAAATCTCAAATATAATATAATATATCGATAGTATTGTAAGAATTGAACTATATTTCTCATGTCTATCTTGCGATTATGACGCCAATATAGATATCTTATTAGGATAGAAAATATATAAATATTATTAAAAATATTCATGTCAAAATAAATCTTTAAAAATTTCCCAAGGCAAGGACTCAATAATATTATAATATAATAAAAACTAATAAAGAGCCTCCAAGATGCTAGATTGGTAGTAGGATAAAGACTGAATAAATATTATTAAAAATTCTTCTATATATCGCAATAAAATAATCATATTTTCCATTCTATATTGCAATAATAATATCGCGCACCACATCGATGATGCTGTCAATTTACTGTTATCGCGACTATCGGAAACCAACCAACCAACCAACCAACCAAACAAACTATCAACCAAACAAACTATCAACCTACCGACAATGTCGACCACCCATTGCGGTGTCATAGTCAACTTCGCAACTATCAACAAGTGTCGCAAATGGCGGAGATGTTGCAATGGCCGCATCCGCAATGGGATCTGGCAGCCCAAGTGCATCGTTACCTACAGGACGAGCGGCTGTTATGGAAGGCGGCATTGGTGGCGACTCCAGCTGCGATCAATGGGAATTCCCAAGACATCGATTGAAATTTTTCAACATATTGGGCGAAGGCGCCTTTGGGCAAGTTTGGCGCTGCGAAGCCACTGACATGGATGGTAAGTCCTTGCATATATAAAAGTGTTTTATATGAAAAAATATGAATGCTCGAATGAGTTTATGAATACGTGAGCGAATCGCCTTAGCTGCAATCTCAGCTTGGGCACATGAATATGAATATGAATTTCTTAACAAATGTATACTTATAAAATTTATTGCTTTCAGGATCTGGAGATGTCACGACAGTTGCTGTGAAAACTTTAAAGGAAAGTGCAGCAGAAGTTGAAAAGAAGGATTTACTTTCCGAGTTAGAGGTAAGCAAGAAGTTCAAAAGTAATCTTCATCTTTTGAATTTGATTATCTTAAAATGCATACTATAATTTCGCCAACTAACTAGCTAACAAAAAATAAAGATAAGTTTATGATCTCGAAATCAATCATCTTCTACTCTGCAATTTACGCACTCGTCAACTGAATACAATTGTTAAATTCGTAAGAAAATTACGGAAAAAGTGTTTAGAACTTAAATTGGCAAAATGGCAACTTGCTGATTTTTTCGGTCGTTTTGTTGTGAACTTTTTCCGTGTCTCCCTTAATTCGATGGTACTCTTACTTCCCGTTTTTGCCTTGTCTGCGTTGCCATTGCTTTTTCTTCTCACACTCCTAGTTGGCTGGCATTCGTTAACTGGGTTACTGAGGGCTTTTTTGGCCGGTTGGCGGGGCCTGGCATTTGAGCTTCTGGTTAGATGAAAAGTTTTTTAAATTGAAAATTAACGATGCTGAAAAGTTTGGAAAGAATTCCTTTCAGTACCATGCGACTTGCAGACTTTAACACGCCACCAAATCTCCTCTCCGTCTTCGTCTCTGCCATCGACTATCCTCCAACTTCAATTCCAAGCACAGCTGTCAACATTTCTCTAACGTAACAGATTTGTACTCGTAAATGCGTGAATGTGTGTTGTTTCACTTCTTTAATGCGAATTTAAAAGAACAAATTCGTGACTGTCTTTAAAGCGATGCTGCTTTATTTATTTCGACTAGATACTTCTTTAAATAAAGTCACTATACTTGTATGAATACGTGTAAACCATATAACATAAAAGATCTTTCTCATTTTATGCTTAGCAATATTTAGCAAAAGAAAGCTTTTCAATTTTACATCAAAATTGTTATCAAAATATAGTTTGTATAAAACTTTTGATTTTTATTAAAGCTCTAAGTAACTATAAGTGAACTTTAATTTGTGCAGAGCTCAAACTTTATTAAACATAGGTTCTATATGTATGTTCCTCCTATTGGTTTCCCCTATTACAAGGGGCAAACATTAATTATAAAACTTGCTTCAACGGCATCCGAGTGCCTTCCACTCAGTAATTGCCTCAGGCTGTGGTATCTGTGGTACAAGGAACAACAAATGTCAATTTGTCTTATCTTAATTTGATCTTAAATTATTTAGGAACGCGTTGGCGAAATTTGGTAATAAGCATTAAACCTGACCTAATCTGATTTTCGAAAAGTTTAGGGAAATTTCTGTAGATATACTGTGAAGCATTCACACTTTCATCTTTAATTCTCAGTGTAAATACGTTAGAAATGTTGTCATATATAATATTGGACTGACTTAAAGTAACTTAACTAGAAAAACAAATATTATACATTTTCAATTAAAGTATAGATTAGTGTTGATAACATTCGGTAATTACCTTTGTGTATTGTTACATCCCTTAACTGCAATTTTGATAATGTTTATTAGAGCTGATATTACTGCGACGTTATTAACAAATGAGACTGTTATCCTGTTTCTGGGTATTTTGATGGTTTTGTTTAAGTGTGTGTATACAACATATATATTATTTTGTACACTTTTATGACGAGTCTTTAAATTTAAATTGACGAATACAACATGACACAAAATTAATGCAATTTACACATTGCAACAGATTTAATAACTATTAGTTAACGCGATTGCACAATATGAACTGATGAGCACGTCGTTTATTTGATGAAATTTCGACAATTTCATATGGAATTAAAGATTAAGCATAATTGAACTGTAAGATGAAGGAGGCTGAATTTGGGAAAACGACATCGTCAGAGAGATGACAAAATTATACAGCTGAGTAACGAAATTGACGGAGACTGTTGTCTGCCTGCAGACAATGTGAATTTGACTCGAACTTCCGTTACCGCATTATAACTTTTGTGTATGAATCAGCGGAAAAGCGTGGAGCACGAGCACAAGCACGGAATTAGTCCGGATTCGGATTCCCAAAACGATTTGAAGGAGTCTATGCGCTCCAACGCCTTGACACAAACTGATTCCTGTTGCTGCCTGCTGTGGAACCGAACTCATCACTGCGACATCTCGACGGAATCCCCTCTCAATTACGAGCACAATAAATGTTTGGCTCTCGAAGAGTGAACGGACTTGCGCAGTGACAGGATTCGGAATGGAATCCTGCTCAGCTGGTTGCAGGCTCCGTTGATTACAACGGGGAGTTGACATTGACTTGGACCAAGTTTTGGGTAATATTATAGCTTGCCTTAGACGGTGTTGAGTTGCCGTTTAACTGGCATCCTTCATCATTAAAGGCGCATTTGCTGGACCCGCATGCGGAGGACACTCGCAAAGAGCAAGCCGAGCACAAGGATGTGGCAGTATATCATGTTTTGCGGATTACCCCAGCAACAAAGAATAATTGCACTTTAATTTTACAACAATGAAAAATTATTAATGGTCCTTTGGTCCTTGTCTGTGCTCAATTCGGCTCGACATAAACTTTGCGGTTGCGGTCCAAGTTCCTCATTGTGTTGGCGTCCACCTTCGTCCTCTGTCCGCTCCTCAATTGGCCCCTGTTGCTCACATGATAGATGCATCCTTGGCGTGAAGTTGCAATTCACGAATAGAATTATGTGCCAAAAACTTGCAATACTTGTACATCTTCTTTTTATCGGCCAACCTTCATTCTGCCATTTGTCGAAAATACTTTGAGAGCTATATGAATATGGAAACCTGAATGGAAAATAGCTACCGTAATAAAAAAAGTACATTTCTAGACAATACAAATAAGCTTAAAAAAAGTCGAAATTCTTAAATTTTTAATTTCTTTCTAATTCAATAATTCTATTACTTAATTATTAATTATGTATTTCATTGGTTATTAGTATATGAATATTTATTTTTTCATACGTAAATTTAATTTTAAATTTTGTATTTTTACACAACGAGTTTCAGATTTTTATTTAGATTAATATACTTCGTTTTAAAATTCTTTTATTAAAGGTAACTTTTCAAAGAATAAAGAATAAGCGTTTTTGATTTTAGATATTGGTCGTACTAATAAATGTATTTTTTATCAATCTACAATAGATTGTTCATTTCAATGCTGATAGTGTGGCAAGTATAATGGAAAAGTTTGCAAATTGTGTAATTTGTAATTTGTTTCCGCAAGGCGATCGATTCATCCGCTTATTTCTGGTGTAACAATTGAATCGATAACTATTTGAATTCAGCAAAGTTTGTAAATTTTTGTTTTCGATTCAAATTTATTTGAAAAGTTTGCCTTGGCAAATAGTCAAACAAGTCGGCAAACAATTACAAACTTCGGCTCTGACCTTGTGAGCATAAACTCAAGAGTCTCTATTCTCTTGGGACTCGAAACAAATTCACATTCAAATACAATTCAAAACTCTGACTATATACCAGAACTTTGCGGCTACTTAACAAACATAATGCTATTCATTGATGAGAAATAGATAAGTAGATCCCTTAAACTACAACTGATAGTCAGCGATTTTATACAATTTATTAATATTATTAATTTACTCATATGTATTAAATCTGGTATTCCTTTTCCAGGTGATGAAGACTCTGGAGGCTCATGTAAACGTCGTTCGTTTGCTAGGCTGCTGCACAGATAAGGATCCGACTTTTGTTATCCTTGAATATGTAAATCGTGGAAAGCTGCAAGCCTACTTGAGAAACTCAAGGGCAGAAAGGTACGAGTAAATGAGATAAGAAAGCTTGTTATCAAGTAATTCTATTTTTGTGACTTTTCACATTGCAGACATTATGGAAATACACACGGAAAATCAAATATTCTGACGTCAGGCGATTTAACATCATTCATGTATCAAGTTGCCAAGGGAATGGATTATCTCACATCACGCGGGGTAAATAATATCACAGCATTGTGGACTGTATTTGAATTATTCTTTGTTGTTGTTTTTTTAACTGTTTAAATTTTATAAATATTTATTGCAGATAATTCATCGAGATCTTGCTGCTCGTAATATTTTAATTACCGACGATCACACCTGCAAAGTAGCTGATTTTGGATTTGCCAGAGATATTATCACATCCAAGATCTATGAGCGAAAGAGCGAGGGGAAACTGCCAATAAGGTAAATTATACCTAATTAAATTCATTTTAGAGGAATCTGTAAAATTTTCTACAAATGATATCGAATATTTTTTTAATACTATTTAACTGTTTATGTTTTAATTTTTAATTGAGGACAATATAAAGTGATATTAAATTTAAAATTATATTTTTTATAGATGGATGGCTACAGAGTCACTTTATGATAATATATTTTCCATAAAATCGGACATCTGGAGCTTTGGCATACTTATGTGGGAAATTGTGACCTTGGGTTCAACACCATATCCAGGTATATCCGCCGCTGATGTTATGCGCAAGGTGAGCTACATAAAAATTTATGTCTTATAGGACAATGTATTTTAACTGTTTAATCAATTGCAGGTAAGGGATGGCTATCGCTTGGAAAAGCCAGAGCATTGTCGAAGGGAACTCTACAATATTATGTACTACTGTTGGTCCCACGATGTTAATGAGCGACCCACATTTGCCGAAATAATTAAAATGCTCGACAAATTATTGCACACTGAAATGGACTACATTGAATTGGAGCGTTTTCCTGACCACAACTACTATAACATTGTTAATCTCAGTGGAGAGAAATTGTAGGGTCTATTTGGATATTCACAATACCGAAACGGATCTATTCACTGCCACAAAGAGCTTTATTATTGTATATAAATTAAGTATTGGAAATTGTACTTACCGTGTGAAAATAATATTTTCCAAACAATCCAAAATGTGAACAACAATATTTATGTATGTATTTTATTTATTATTACGCTGTTAAAACAAAATAAATATGTTTTTAAGAATATGCCATAAAATAGTTACTGACATTTTTAATGCACTCCACTTTGATTTCGTATTTGACACATAGTGGGAACTATTAAAGGTCCTACATACATATATTCGCACAAATTTGCATTTCTTGAGGAGTATAGAAAAATGGTTATGGAGTAAACACAAATTTTCATTACCATACATATATATTCATCATCAAGTTTATCTGCATGCCACATACAAAATTCACATCTTCATTCAAAACGAATGAAACACTTGTAGTTGCATTTCTACGATTTTTATATAATACATATCAATATTTTTATGTTAATGCTAATGTAAATAAAGAAATGCGCCGATTTGTCGAGTATATGGTCGCGTCGGATAACAATAACAGACTGAAGGCACGAGTTCTTCGTTCATAAAAAAGAGACTACAGATACGAGATATGTGAATGCACGTGGCATTATTGTTTTAACAACGAACACAACAACAAAATAGCAGCATACTCCACTCATACTCATACCACAATAGTCACAAATGGTAATAGTAGTAGTATATTTGATATTTTTAGTTCGAATGTCCTTTCTCTCAGAGAGCAACTGTAAAGCTCTCGTTGAGAGAATGGAAGCTGAGGCGAGTCTAGTTCAATTAGAGCATCAGGAATTAATTGTATTATTTAATCAAGTACGAGTATAGCTGAACCAAATGTACATATGTTCATTCTCATAACTTTTACTCTTTGTTACTTAATTATTCAACTGATTGTGTTATAAATACTTAAGCAGGCTCTAGATACCCTGATTACCGTCTCTCAGAAACAAAGAGAGAGAGAGAGAGACAGTGAGGGAGAGAGAGAGAGAGAGACATGCGCACTTACACACAATGCCAAAAAGAGAGCTTATTTCAAGTGTCAAAAATTGTCCGAATTCACAGGCCCAATATAAAGCAGTCCTTAAAAATTCTTCGCGAGTTGAATTAACCGAAACCAGATACCAGTTACCATATTGCCGAACTTACCGAAATTTTCTTTTAAGATTTACTAGTGCATCAAACAGAGGCGCCGAATTTCGAGGTTTACTCTAAAAGTCTTTGGTATAATTAAACTTATAATATATAATTAAATAAAATAATGAAAATTATTTCTTTTGCTTTTATTTATTACCACAAGTTGAATTTCAAAAATAATTTGGGTTTATTCTTCTAATTCTCAACATGTATGTAAAATCAATGTAAAAAAGATAGATGGTTATATATATTTTAGTAACATACATTTTTAATCAGTATTGCGAATAGTGTGTATAATAGTGTGCAAAGACTTTTTCGAAAAAAATAACGGTACCCCAATTCTAAGATGTTTTTACCAAGAAACTATATTCTTAAATCAATTATTGAGTTTTTAGTCCTTGCAAAGACGAAAACTATGTTTTAAGGACAGTTTGTTTTTTGTATATATTAACACGAGTTTTGATACCAATTTTGTCTGGACTAAAAAGACTCAAGATATAATAATAATAAATAATAAACATATCAAAAAAACACGTTTTTCAACTCAAAAAAGGAATTGATCTTGAAACTATGGTTGCTTGGTGAAAAAATCCTAGAATTGATCGTAGATTACGAATATGGGGCACAATTAGTCAACTTTTTTTGGCCCATAAATATCGATGCACTCTAATGCATAAATATGCATAAACATTTTGAGAACATACTGGAATATTTGTTTATTTGATTTATTGTAAATGTTTATATTAATTTTAATTTAATTTTAAGACAGGGAGTGTTATCATTTATCTGGGCAATTCCTATGTGATAAAAGAAGATTATGTATCTAAATCAAATTTTGTACGCGTAAGTTTTGTAGCGTATTTAAACTGTTTTCACGGCATAATCCATTTCCGACTTATCAAAATACAGGAAAGCATAAACTTGGCTATATTACAGTCGCGACATATTAAACACAAGGTAAATAAACCAGGCACGCGACGTTACAACGTTGACTGAAGATTCAGACATTGGGCCAAAATGACATGCATATTTATGTGTATTTTGGTAGTACATCACATCCGTCAATCGTCAGCCGGAATGCGGCTAGTCGTCTCCGTTGTTAAGTCTCAACAAACATGGCTAACTGATGGCGTCTCGAATTATCAATAGATACGTGTACTTTGAAAGGATCTGTATACAAAGAGTTGAAATAAATCAAAAAGTCAAGCATCATCAAGAGATACTGAAAAACGGGAATTTAAGAATATAAACTATAGTTGAATTCTTAATTAAATAAGGTGGTTTTTATTTCAGTTAGTTGAGCTTACACTCACTTAGAAGGCACATCTGGTGGTGACTGTGTGTCATTTATCATTAGAGGCGCCGGATAATTATATACTCGTACTCGTATTGCCTTCGCGTGTCGCCCTGCACCGCAAATCGCATTTACATTATTTATATTGCATCAATAAAACCCACATTCAGGCATAATTAGCGACACATTTGTCGACACAGAGACCAAGACAGAGAGGACGAGGACTGTGAGTGAGATCGTCGCTGTAGATCCCTTTATGGCTGGCGCTAGGATTTATATGCACTTCCTTTCACATTTAAATGGCGAGCAGCTACCTGAGACGAGATCACGATCATCCACTTACAATATATGAGTACATTCATGAAACACTCGTTCGGCGACACAATTGCATTTTGATTCCCCCGCTCCTATCTCTTTCGCAGTCGCAGTCGCAGTCGCAGTCGCAGTCGCAGTCGTAGTCGCAGTCGTAGTCGCAGTCTCCGTTGATTGTTACCTGTCTGACTGGAGTGAAGTTCATAAGCGTTAATTTCGCTGTTAGCTGGTTCTGTTGCCTTTTAATTGCCACTGCTTGCGCTAAGTTGTTACCAAGAAAAACAAAGCCAGCAACGTTCGATTACTCCATCTCACTCTCTCACTCTTGCATGTCCCTTTTGTCTGTCTTAGATTGTCTGTGTGTGTACGGTTACGGCAACTGACATGACTCCGTATTCAGCTCCGTTCCGGAATGGTATTTAAGGAGCTACCCTGCCAAGGAGGATGTCATTTTGAAATCTACTGTGCTCGATACAACAAGTGTAGTTAAAAATGTTTGCAAACATCAAAATTTTAGTAATTCTGGTGATTACGTCACATCAGAGTTGCTTTGGATATTACATCAGGAATGCGGAGGAGTCTTCGGCCACAAAAACTGTGGGTGCTGCTAAGAATCGCAACGATGAATGGGGATCATTCCAGAATACACTAGGACTATCTCAAGAGAAAGGTGTGTGTTCAGATACAAAACCTATGTCCTTGACACTTCTTAGCACTTACAGATTGATTAACTCCATTATTTGCATTCTTTAAATTTTTAGTTGAACTACTGAAGTCACAGAAGGATCAACAGGGCACAAAGGAGTTGCTCAATCGATTCATCAAGGAAAACCCAAAGTACCTAAGTACTACCAATAAGAATACAAACACAAAGGCAATCAAACGACCAGGTTATCAATTCAATCGACTTCTACGAGCCTTGGTTAAGAATCTGAAGAACTCGAACCGAATGCTGAAGACATCCTTCAATTTCGAGCTGGCCGACAGACCCTTGAAGCCATTGAAACGCTCTCGTCGCAAAATTGCCGTCAAGATGGTGTCGGACATGTCCTCGGAACATGTTGATCATCTAATAAAAATGTTCTACGACAAGCACAACATTCAACCCTCGGACTATTATAATGATAGGATCAGTGACTCCAATGATGATAGTGATTACAGTGATCCTGAGATGACACGGCGGACACAAATGGACGCTGATTCCGACTCGGAATACGAATACGACAATCTCTACGACGACGAACGTGACGTTGCCTTAACTGCCAAATCCAACCAGAATCTGGAATATGGTTCATTCCAGGATCTCATTCTTCAGGCGAAACGAAATCAATGGGAGCAGGAGAGTGAGGAGACAAAGTTGCATATGCCCCATAATGATCATTTCATTTGAATCAGAACCCGAATCTGACCTGGAGAACTTCAATGGGTGTTCATATGCTGGCGTTGAACCTCAGCTCAATCTGGAATTCTTAATCCTAATCTTAATCTTAAACCATTCTCAATAATGCAGTTTCAACTGCGCGTGTTTCGATTCAAAAGTGAAACATTTTTTGTTAATAACTATTAATTATTTATTCGCTAATATTCTAATACTTATATAACATTTTATATATATTCTTGAATATTTTAATATTATTATTATTTAAATATAAATTTTATGAAAATATATTTTGATTTGTGAAAAAACAGAATTGAATATTCTATAAGAATGAAATATTTTTAAGTAGAGGGTATTGTTTTTCGAAAGTGACTCTACTCTAATACCTAGGGTGATCATATCTCAATGTGACATATTAATGGAAGAGTTTAATACACTTATGATTTGGTTTATTCACATAAAATATGTGAATATAGATATAGAAATTTATAATTTATAAGTGTACAAAATTAACAACTTAATTTTTATTATCGGGATTGAAATAGTTTTGTCACTATTAATCTCATTGATTTTATAAAGAATTTTTTATTGATTAAATTTGTGATTTAAATCACGCGCCGCTTATCTTTCGAATTTATAACAGGATTCAGCGCCATCTATAGTTTGGTAGTAAAAGTAATTGATTTATAAACAGTCGTACAGAATAAGAGTTATATATTTATAAACGTTATTCAGAGCCATCTATAGGTTAGCAGTGAAAGTAGTTAAGTTATGAACCCAACAAAACTATGCTACACACTTGAAGATTGTTGAGTGACTCTGAAACTGTAACCAAAATAGATTTCTAACCCAAGTAAAATAGCAAGTTTACAAACCTTATATCGTTTTTCAACACTACATTACCACATACCAAACCCATTTGATAAAATTTGAGCGCCATCTATTGAACAGTTTTTTTTACCAAGATACTTTTAGTAATATTCTTATTTAAAAGCTGAGTGTTTTGAAACTAAGACATGTGGTGAAATTATATGTTTTGAAATAGTTTTTATATTTGTTATATATTTGAATTAAAAATAAATGAGCAGTAATTGTTGTTATAGCGATATTCATAATAGTTTAAATTATAAAAAATTCAAAAATAAATTATAGTTGTTATGTCGAAATTAAGTTGTGCAATTATGAGTATAGTTAATTATATTTTGGTAATAAGATATATTGTCAAGTAGGTAGGTAGATGTTAGTAAATATAGCTTACTGTTTTACTCGTAGCACTTAGCTTTATTCGTCATTTTCAAATTGTTCACATTTCTTGAACTGTTTTATATAATTGTCTAATTCAGACATTGTCCATAGTACATTGTTGTTGCTGTAGCAACGGGACACAAATTTATTGCGAACAGAAAACACAAAAGGGAAAGACGGCTTAAACATGCCCAAAGTATTATTTCAGAAGAATAAAAAGGTCTCCGGGCCGGTTGATCCGTCTAAACATGCTGCCAAACTGAAGGAAACTGAGGATCGGATGAGTGAGGCTGTAGAATATTCTTATATGGATGAATATGAGTATGAGATGGAAGAGGCAGAGACTGGATCCGACAATATCGAGAGCGAATTGAGCTTATCTGAAGGTGAACCAGCTCTGGGAATTGGAAAAATAGATCTTTCATTCCCCGAGACAACCGAAGAATTCGAGAACAGCCCCCAATGCTATCCCCCCTCATACTACACACTATCTCCAAAGGAGCGACTCCTCCTCCTCTACGCGGAAAACTTCCGGAAACAGTTTGTTCTCAGTCACCCACGACGTCGTGCAATGGTTTTGGCACTGCCCAACGAATGCAATGTGCAGGTAAATTGGACTCTTAAACTAGATATTCATATATAATTAAGTATTTACTTAATATACTTATGTTTGCAGAAGTTTGTTTGCACCACGATAAGACCGACGGCATTTGCGTATTCCGAGCTGATTTCTAGCGTTGAAGAAATTGCCAAGTTTGTTGCCGATTTCGTTCAGTATGAACCAATGTCGGACCCAATAAATCTGGTAAGACTTCTTCCTTATCTTTTAATACATAGTCGCTCGACTACGAAATACCCTGTACCCTACTCTAGGATCATTTCTAGGCATCTATGAGCAGGCACAATGACAAACACATTTCGCGCCTCGAACGCTAGGTGGTGCCATTCATATTTACCCTACTCGACACTCAAAAATAGTTTGTTTTGATTTTGATTTTTATCCGATTTGTCTCATAGTTTGTAGGCCAAAAGGCAATATCTGAAATATTACCTGTTGATTAGTTTTCTACAAAAATCATTATAAACATCATAGACAAAAATATCTAGAGTATTTATGTATATTGCTTATATACTGAAAACCTCCTAATCTATAAATATTATACCAAAATAAATGAGTTTAATATATGATGGAAAACAACAATAACAAACCTGGGTTATTCTATCCTGTTTTAAAAATGTTACAAATTGGTAGTAGATTTCTAAGTTGAACAATGTGTATGCAGAATTGTGTTTTAGACTAAATCTTAACCAAATTTATTTATGCTATCTTCTCTAAAAAGTAAATCATATATTTGTATACAGGTATACTTTGGTGCATATTATTTTATGCATAAATATTAAAGCCATCAAGTTAGAACAGGCACTTAAGCTAAGATTGTACATTTTATAAGAGTGCCGCGATACAGGAGTAGTCCTTTTGCCTTGCTTAGGTGATCCTTTCAGGTCAATGTTGCTTTTCAGACCCCATAAAGTATACATATTCTAGATCAACATCAACAGCCGAGTCCTGCTGTCCGTTCGTTTGAATGTATACTAAGATCTTAAAGACTATAAAAGCTAGAGTCGCCAAACTTGGTACCTAAGTTTCTCTATATTGCAAGCAGATCAGGTTTGATTTTTTTAGTCGGACCAATATCGATGGAACGATTGGTCAGATATTAGGTTTCAGTATGAAAAAGTTGTTTTATTTTATATCCTTACGAAAGTGAAAGACTGTACAACTGGGTATGTCTTATATATCCTGACTGAAAATGGTTCAAATCGGTTTTCTATATAATACATATATTTGTCATTGGAACAATTAGTCGAAAATATTGTATTGAGCAGCAAAGTTTTTTTTTGGCAATGGTATCCTATTGTCGAGTATACTAAATAATTTAATATTGAACGGAGCACCGCGAGCATAGCGAGCAGGGGGCGGAGCCAACTAGTTTACGTGAAAGATTGACATCTATGTATAAATTATACACGAATACATGAATTGAACTGCATTAGTGGAGAGAAGGGAAAGATTTTAAAGTTTTAAATAAAATTCTTGATTTACTTAATCACATTGTCCTGGTTCTTTCAAATATTTTCTAATATCTTAATTTTAGCTGTTGTACAGATCCTGTTCTTTGTAAAACGACACTGATTTTTTTTAAACAGCTTTTTCATAACAAAAGTTTTATTTATTTGCTTAGCCAGCACCATTATTAAGTACGGCAAAATCAATTATTTATTTCTTCCACTTAATTTAAGAAGTTAATGATGCAAATATTATATTGATGGCCTGTTTTTCAATTTCTATTTAAGGGGTTTATTACCTATATAGAAATATTTATTATTTATTTATATTTATCCGATTTTATTGCTTAGGGGATGGGACAAATATTGGAATACACTGATTTCAGTGGCGCTCATAGCCGTCTTTCTGCTAAATTTGGTTTCTCTATCTCTTACTGATCAGAATATATTTTCTTTTTCCTGTTCCATACGTTCCAAGGAACACAATATTTCCATTCCTTACGAGCTATTTTTTCTCACATACGTTTTTATTTTTGTGCTGATCGGTTTGAATGTTTCTGTAGCAAGCAGCTGACTTTTCCGATATACCAATGTATATACATTTACATCCTTGATTGGCAATTGCTTGAAAACAAACAATGAAGTCGGCAAAATGTGCATAATATCCCTTTAATTTATTGAGAAAAATATAAGTACTTACTTGATGAAATGTTAACAGTTAAATCTTCCCTCCATATCCTAAGTAGGAAAGATTATTAAAAAGAAGTAGTCGAATAATTTCATAAAAATTGTCTAATTCAAATGTTTTATTAAACATCGTTTCAAAATGAATACGTCTACATTTATAAATTCATAAATTCATTTTATTTGAATATTTGATGGATTTCAAATTGGTAAAATTCTTATGAGCACATGTTTCAATATTTGCATGAGTAGTTTAATTAATAATAAAAAGTTTCTAATATCAAATCCGATCAATACGATTGACTCGCTTCTGTCCGCCTAACTGTTCGTCTGTCTGTCCGTCCGTCTGTCTGTCTGTTTGTCTGTTTTATAGTATTTATTTAGTTCTTAGATATATGTACTATAACTAAAAACTTCAAGCATTAACATTTTTCTAGTATGCATAAAAACATTAAATATCTGTTTAATTTGATATAAAGAAAGATAAGTTCAAATAATGTTAAGAATAATCGAAAAAATGCATGAATCTTTTTTCAGTATTTACAAGATATTATTTTTTACTTATGTCTAGTTAATACAAGGCTAAGTACAAATTTATGTGTGTGTGTATGTGAGTAGTAAACACAAAGAAGACTTGTTAACATCAACCAAATGCAATTCATAATTCAAATTTGAGCATCGGCTCAGGATCAGCTTACAGTATAGTTAAAACATACATACAGATACACCATTACAACATATACATATACATAGATACTTTAATGAGATGGAAGAAATTGTTTACTCTAAGTCATTCTGTACATTCTCATCACTGCTCGAATCGGGCTCATCGGGCTCATCGGGATCGTCGGTCTGTTGATACTCGCCCGTGATCTGGCAGTCATCGGGATCATCGTCGAGATCGAGGTCACAGTGTACAAATTCGTAGGGAGGGAAGATCAGGGAGCTGAGCAGAGTGGCCGACGATTGATAGACGGCTGGCGTGAACTGTTGACATCTGTTGGCGAAGTTCGAAGAGATGCAGCTCAAGTCACCAAGCTTCGATTGGTTCCATCTACGCCTCTCCTCGATATCGAACTCAGTCAGCATCTTTCGCGGCTCCATTTCGACTTCGTCAATGGTATCCGTGGCTGGCTCCGAAAGCGCCAACTTGGGCTTGTCCTATTTCCGGCGACGGGACTTGTTTCTACTTGAATCCTCGTGCACATTGTCATCATTCTCGGCCAGACAATGGCCCTGTCCCGAGGTCGGATCACTGCTCGACTTGATGGCTGCGATCAGGAATCGCAGTTGCATCAGTTGAACGGCTGTCACACGTGGATTGCTGCAGTTCTCCAGCCACTGGAGAAACTTCTCGCCATGTCGGATTGCCACCACTTCCTCGATGTCCGCACTCTCCATGTCCATGTCAGCAGTGAAGTTCATGTACTTGGCACGTTCTTCCTCATCGGTCTTATTCGAGTTATTGTTGTTGTTGTTATTGCTGTGGTTGCTGTTGTGACTGTTGTTGTTGTTGCTGGCACTGACATCGTTGTTGTTGTGATGATGATGATGATGATGATGATGATTATCACTTGTGAAACTTGTCTCGGAATCGCATCCAACATCCGTGTTAATGGGATTCGTTGCATTGTGGGATGCCCCAATCTTATAGATGATGTTGTTCAACACACTCTTGCAATCCTCCCCGACAGTGTTCCCTTCGGCATTGCTCGGATTCGTGGCCACCTCCGCACTCGGCTCGGGACTCTGCTCGCGACTGGTTGGACTGGGGGATGCCAGTGTGGGACTGGGTGTGGAACTGGAGCTGGCTGTCTTCACTGATTTCGCTGAGAGATCCTCGGGTTTTCCGGCTGCTTCACCATCTGCATCGACATCAGCATCAGGATCAGCATCGGGATCTGTCGTCGCATCGTTGTGTTCCATATGGTTATGCTCGTTGGAAGACAGACTACGAACCGACGGAGTTCCAGTTCCAGTTCCAGTCTCTTTAGTTAGCTGTGAGTAGAGAATGTTGTCAAAAGGCGGCTTAGCGATGTCTTCCATGTGGGAAGCCTCTGCGCCGCCGGATGAGGCCTGATGTTGTAGGGAATTCGCCTGGAAAGCTGCGATTGTGGCCGCATTCGGGTTCAGAGAGTGTAGACTGGCGCCAAAGGCCTTGCACCAGTTGTACCATGCTGTGTTCTTGTCATCCAGACTACCCGATGGTGTCGAGGATGGAGTCAGTGGAGCCGATGGAATGGGTGGAGTGTTGGCATATTGGTTCATCTGCTGCTGCTGTGGCGTGGATGATCGAATGGGTGGACTGGTGACGCCCATTGACACTGGCGGCGGGTATAGGCTGTTCAGGCCGAGCATCGCCTGCTGAGACTTGAGCCAGTAGAGCAGAGGATCATCGGGCAGACCCGACAGAGGTGCCACACAGCCCACGAGCGAAGGCGCCAGGGAGGGACTGGGACTCTTGATGTTACCACTTTTGGTGTCGCAGTCGGATGGAGTCAAGCTGTTGCCCGATGGCTTTTGCTTCGCCCAATTCTTGACGGACAGCGCTGGAGTCCTCTCCCTCTCCCTCTCCCCGCTGTCACTCCGCGGACTCTGCACCTGGGATTGACTGACCTGAGCTGGCTTTGGATTGCGCAATGTGTTGGCAGTTGCCGCAAAACTGTTCAATCCGGACATGGCTGCCAGTCCGGGATTGAGTTGGGCGAGCAGATTAAGGTTTGAGGTTAGTTCATTGAAGCTGATCGCCAGCGGGGATTGAGAAATACCGCCGAGTCCGGACAAGTGGGTAAGACTCGACAGTGGACTAATGGCATTTAGCGATGGATCCGTCTGTCCCGGCCGGGAAATATCTGCACCAAACACTTTGTTCTTCACGGCTCCATTGAAGCCCACATAATCAACTGGCAGTCCGTTGTAGTTCATGTCGGATAAACTCTTATTTGTACTATAGTCCAAGCCGTTTAGTGGCGAACGCTTGAAGGCCAGTTCATCAAAGTTCATCTTATTGGAGAAGTTCAATGGCAGGGAATTGTTGTCCAAGCGCTGACGCTTCTCTGGTGGCCCCAACAGACCAGCGGAGCCATCCAGCTTATCCACCAATGCATCGGCACACATTTTATCAGCCGCCGATTGGCGGGACATAAAGCGGAGCTTGTCCTCGTTCTTGCACCAACCGCGCAGTGTCGACTCCGGCACACCAATGTCCCGGGCCACCGATGCCTTGGATTCGCCATCATGGATGCGCTGGATCGCATGGATCTTGTCCCGGGGGGTCAAGCTACGCAATGGCCGCTTGCCCTTTGTCCCCATGCGTATGTTCATGTGGGAATAGCTGGAAATATCCAACTTCAAGCCGTTATCAAACAGTTTGACTTCTGTAAGAAAAAAGAACAACGAAAAACATGTATAAGTTATAGAAGAGTTGAAACATGTACAGACTATGAGATACCCTTAACTCAAATACAAAATATTGCATACAATTAGGCGTTCATAAAACAGCCATAACTAGCATTATATACAGTCGAACTTACCTAACTCGAATCACCATTATCCAAAGTAAATGTTCGACTTGTGGAGATTTTCGAGTTATGGAAGCAGAATTGTTTGCTCAGTAAACGCTATTGCCACTTAATTTGGTTCGAGATAGAGATAATTCGAGTTATAGAAGTTCGAGTTACGGAAGCTCGACTGTATAACCAATTTTGATAAGACTTGATATGGTGATTGGATATATTGAAAGCGAGTGTTTAACATAAATGAAATGTGGTGATTGGATATATTATAAGTTAGTATTTACTTAAAACTTGTACAGACTAGATAATACCCTTAACTCAATTTAAATATATATTAATTGTATAGAAAATATGGCTTACCATTAGCCGTTATTTAAAACAGCATTAACTAGCGCTATATTTAACCGATCTTGATGAGACTTGATATGATCATTGGAAATTTTGATTGGTAGTGTTTATCATAAAAAAGAGAAATATGAGCATGATAAAATTTAAGAAGAGTTAAATCAATGACACTATAAGATACCCTTAACGCAACTAAATGTACATTAATTGTAAACAAAATATTGCAAACCATAAATTAACTGAATTAACTGATCTTGATGAGAATTGATATGGTTATTCAAAGGGAATTTTATCTACAAGACTGTTAATGTCTGTGTGCCATATGTGGTTGTTCTAGCTCTTATGGACTCTGAGATCTGTTGTTTCATTCCAAGATCGATGGGGCTGTTGATGTTGTTCAAGAATATATATATTTTAAAGGCTATACTTTCTTTCTTTTCGATGTTGCATACATGCCAACGAATACAATATACCCATATAATTGACGAGTAGCGGGTATAATTAATTAAAATGGGACTGTGACACACTTAAGATGCACACGTATCCACAGTACGCATATAATGAATGCAGCACATAGCCAAAAATAATGCGTTTCCATTCGCCAGTGGCAAATACATGGCATGTACATATGTTGAGCGAATGCTCAATGCGCGCGCCATGTACTATGCCACTGGGGTTGTTGGGGCCACACGGCAACAGGGCAACAGGGCGACAGGGTGACACGGCAAGAAGGCAACAGGGCGAGTCGCATGTTCGCACGAAGCTCCAATAAAATCGCGTCGCGCTTTAAAGTTTTACGGACAGCTCGCGAGGTAGATGTAAATAAACCGCACACACATAGACATACACACACACACACGCAGGCATACACACTCGCTCGCACATACCAATACAGATATCAAAAATTCTCACACCGCTCACTGAGTTGTATTTGCACGGCGAAATGAACTGTGGCACGCCCCCATGCCACCAATACGACGACGACGACGACGACGAGGTCGTTGGAATGCCAAAAATGAAAAGGCCTGAGTACACAGACACATAGAAGACACACACACACAGACTATACACGCACACACAGAGACAATGGAATATGCTAATTGGTGCGTTGAGTTCGCGCCTGCTCCAAATTGCAGCACACACATACACAGATAGAGACACAGACACAGACATCGAGCCGCGAGAATCTACGAATAAGCAACAAGAACAAACCATTCGCCAACGTCACCATCGTCATCGTCATCGGCGGCTTCACGAGTCCCAGAGCCGAAGCACACGAGTGCCACGATTTATAACTTGTTTACCTGCCTTCGTGTATGCGGAGAACGATAGCAACAACAACAGCAGCAACAACAGCAACAACTGCGACAACGACAACATGAAACATTTCGTGGGAAGCTCTCGCTTGCTGGCAAATGGCAAAAAAACATCCCCATCCAAGCTGAATCAGATGTAGCCTGTTGCGTTGCCCCTTACCAACATAAAAGCCAGCAAGAACAGCAACAGCAACAACAACAGCAGCAACAAAAACAGCAGCAACAACAGCAACACAAGCAGCAGGTGCAGCATTGCAAATTTCAGGAAGTTGAGAATGAGAATGGTTTGTTTTAAGCCCAAATACCCAAGCCAGGTCTGAAGCCAACGTTTTTCTGCAATGTTCAAGCCTTAAGTGGTTATAGGTTCGACTCAAGATGATGGCAGGCCGATGTATCTGTATCTTTGCAGCAGAAGCAGAAGCAGCAGCAGCAGCAGCAGCAACAGCAAAAGCAAAAACGAATGACAATATGCTCCGCCTCCGTCTCAGTTTAGCAAGTGCGAGGCATGCAAAGGAGCTGCTGCTGTTGCTGTTGCTGCTGTTGCTGTTGCCATTTGAAGGAGCGGGACACGCGATTTTAAAATGAAAAACACGTTTTGCGCATGACTGACACATGATTTCTTTCTTTTGAGCACGCACACAGGCATACAAACCTGGACACACACACACACACACACACAGCGACATGCAAAACAACACTTGGAGCAGCAAAGGCGGCACTCGAGTCTCGAGACTTGGCCACGAATGGCAAGAGTGTGCAAAGAGTAAAGAGAGCTATGACTTAAGAGCAGCAAAAAGGAGTCGAAGAGTAACAATTATTAGTGTGCTCAGAAGAAGCTGTAGTTTTTGATTTTGCTTGTGTTAGCCACAAAAGTCAGATAGTGAACTAAATAATATATACAACCAAAAATATATACATACATTTACTCAAGTAATTATTTCGAGAAAGGAAGAAAATCACATTTTGTAATATATACAAGTTTGTTTGTTTTTAAAATAAGTTCATGTGAATAGATCTCATTATTTATTATTTTCAAATATTATAAAATTGAAAAAACAATAAATAACGAAGTATAAAATGTGTGAATTAAAAATTTCAATTATTTTTGTTATTTTATAACTGCAATTTCTAGTCTCATAATATTAATTTTTAATCTTAATTGCTATTTAAAACATTTTAAAATATGTTGTGAATTATTTACACTTAAATTAAGAATACAATTAAATGAAACGTATGAGCATTGGGAAAGGATCATCAACATTTGATATCATCACTTGAAATTGATATAATTTTATATACGTAACTCACACACACACACACACATCAAGTGGAAGTCCTTAAACCGATTCGTATTGAAACATTAAGAAGTGTTTAACTGGATTACTGCCATTAGCGATGACTATTGTGGGCATTCACGTTTGTGCCCTTAACCTTCAATTCAACAACCTATATACATTTAGTATATAGTACATACATATGTACATATTCACATAGGTGGAGGCATGTGTGTGTTTATGTATGTTTGTGAGGCACACTCGCCGACATTGAAGCTCATAACCAATGGAGTGGCAAATAACTGTGTCGGCTGTATAGCTGACCCCCCTTTCCCCTCTTCCCCGCACACATTTGCCACCAAACACATATCGAATAAAACTTTTACAACTGTATAAAAATTGCAAGGTCTTTTACCATTCAGCAACAGCAACAACAGCCATAGCAAAAGCTAAAGCAAAAGAATTTTTACTTTCTCTTTCGAATAGTGTACGTCCGTCCTGTTGCCCGCCCATCCGCCCGAATCCCTTGCCCATTGGCCCGGCGTGCCATTAAACTTTTCACGAACCGAACTGGGACAGTGTATGGAAAAAAATCTAGTAACAACAGAAAAAGATGAAAGAAATATATGTGTATAAAAAGAATTACAGCAAGTTTGTCCATATGTGCCGATGTCCGTCCATACATATATATATCTATATCTATATCTATATCTATATCTATGTAGATGTGTGTGTGCTCGTCTGTGAATGTGTCTGGTGCTGCTACTGAGCACCGCACTTGCTTACATACAGACATAAACACAAGTTTCCTTACATACTCCTTCCATACATACAGATGTAATGGCCGGCCGGCTGCCTGCTTATTCATATATGTATGCACACACACACACACAAATATATATTTCTTTTTTTTTTTCTATTTGTCTGTGTGTGCTAAAGCTTGTGATTTTCCTATATACAATTATAATTTTATTGTATTTACTATTTTTATCGTCTCTTTGGCCTCGTATCGAACTCAGACACAGACTCAGACTCAGACTGGGATTGTAGGCGGCGGGATGGGATGGGAGGGAATGGGGCAGGCAGGACTGGTCAGGACAGTCTGGTAAATGCAGGTCAACGACAGGAACTACTACTCGAAGTGTACTAACATCTACAACTGTACGTACATATCTATGTCTGACTGTCTGTCTATATATGTATGTGCAAATGGTGGGTACAATTCCATATCCTAATATGTATGTGCTTTTTTCCTATCTGCGTGTGTGTGTGTGTGTGTGTGGTCTATTTCTGTTTGGGTTAATGCTAAAAAGAATAAAATGGCTAAAAGAGTCATTCCAAATAAAAAAAAAGTTTCTATTGTCTGCTGCCAATTGTAGCATGTGTTAAGTGAAAATGGCCAAAGGTCACAAAGTCACACCTGTTGAGAGTTCATTACTTTCGAAATTTTGATATCAGTAATAATTCACTTTAACTATTTTATCGATATCTTCAATCTGCATTCTTTTCATATTCTTCTAGTATATTAAGGTCTTTTTCTTTGGTTTCTCTCACAAGATGATTTCCTGATATGTAACATTTTGGCTTAGTCTCTTTAGATATACTTTCGAAAAAACTTACTATATATGAACATCTAGTTTCTTTAGTACAAAAGATGAATCATATTTTCAATATTAAAACATTGTAGCATTTTGTTTGACGAAGTTGTCTGAAAATAGTTTCACCTTAGAAACTCAAGGCATATTTTGGCATTAGTTGACAGATTCGTCGATACCTTCTTGGGATCTTACAGGTATAATCTTGTGAAGAAGCCATTAAATATATGTTGCTTATTCCTAATTTGCTTGAGAAATATAGCTCTTCTAACCCCTAAAGGCTGACTGACTGTAAACCAATCTATTACTAGTCCCGTTAATTATATATTTAAGTACGCGTAATTGTCGATTTGCTTTCTTTCTAATATAAATCTGTATATTTTCTTCCACATTTCCTTCATATTTAAGTCATAAGTCATGCTTGAGAGCTTATAAAGGATATTTCCCCAAATGTAGGAGAGCCCATTTATATTATTTTCCTATGGCGGCTTTATGTATGTCATAATGCACCGATTTGAACCAAATTACATGCTGACAGAATTTTGTTCAAATTGGGCCAATATAGCATATAGCCATAGGAAATTCTCTGTTTCCAATTTTTCTCCGCGGGTATTGATATTAGACACACAATTTCTTGGTGAAATATTCTTTAACTTCTTCGTATATTACGATTTATAAAGGATATTTCCCCAACTGTGGGAAAGGTCATACATACTATTTACTGTATAGGATTCCTATGCCAGCTATATGACATGGTGGCAGACTTGAATCAAATCACCACGGTATACATCTGGGTTGGTCTAGGGAATTGATATTAAACCCACAGTTTCTTGGAGAAATATTTGTAGAGTTCTTCGTAGGAGGCATCTTCGAATCTATAAAGAATATATATTCTTGATCAGCATCAATAGCCGAGTCGATATTGTCATATTCTTCTGTAGACCCCACTCAGACCAAGTTTGATTGAAATTTTTGCCACTCCCCCTGCAAATCGCGAATCACCACCACACCCACCGGTTTTAAGATATAACGCTAGTTTTGCTAATTATTGTTGTCAATTATTATAATCAACCATTCTACTTTATCGCATCAAGATCGGTTTAACCGAACAGCTGTGATAGCGGAAAAAAAGGAAGGTCCTAAAAGTATGTAACAAGTATTCCTACATTCGAAGTTTCGAGGAGTAAATATTATTTATTTTGGCATTTATGGTTGAAAATATTTATTTATATTTATTTATTTCATAAATTTCTTAGGCTATTGCATTGATACTTTTATATATATACTATAGCGTTAGTCACATTGAGATAAAAAAAATAACCCGTCCTTATATATGTAAGTTTATCGACCCATTTTCGCTGAAGAGTCATTTGTTTGAAAGGGATTATTTTTAATTTTCTTACCTTTGAGGGGTTATATCGTATATTATATTGCAACCGGAATCAAAACGTTATATAGATTATAACCAGTTTAATGTTAAGGATGGAGTAAATGTATATTAGAGTGGGTCAATTTGTATGGAGTAAAAAAAAAATGCACAAAGCGGTTATGTAATTCGTAATCAACGATGAATTCTAAGAAGAATTGCCCACTTCCAACTTATAACTATTTTATATATTGGTAATTGTCTGTTAGGCGTTACTTAACTCTAAAAAAAAAATTGAAAAACCAAACAAAGGCCGATTTATGATACAATTAGGGATAAGAATAAGTTGGAAGGTATATTTTCAATTGAATTTTAAAATTAATACAAAATGAACTTTTTTATTGAATCTTCTAAAAAACTTGACAAAAATGCCCATGCTTAAAATTATAAATTATATATATATACATATATAAATTATAAAAAATTAGTTAAGACGGCCAACTAATTCTTATCTCTAAATTCATTATAATTCGTCCTTTATCTGTAGTACTTTTTTTTTCTTGAAGGTAAGTCTTACCTAACATGAATAGCTTCCTCGAAAAAAGTGGAAGCACGATATTGATGGTTTCTTGAGCAATTCTTCTTAGAATTCAACGTAGATTTCGAATTTCATAACCGCTTTGTCGAGAATAAATTTGACACACTCTTATGTATATACATAAGGATACAAGATAGTGATATGCAAGATTTTTAACAATTTGACCAATTCCAATTTAAAATAAATTAAATAATTTTCAAGATCACATGGTATCTACGATTTGGAATAGACGTGTATACAGGTATGAATATCTATTTAGGAAGTGCAGATCATAAAACAAAATGCATGCAACAATTTTAGTTGTGGAAGAAGAATACTTTATTTTTAATTTTGGGATATATTCGGACAGATAGACTCAGCTGTTAACACTGATTCCGAATATAATATTGATAACCGACTGAGTAACCTTTAGGGTTTATGGACATATGTATATGCAAATATATAAATAACTTATCATCTAAAGGAAAATTCGGAATACTTTGATAAGTAACACTTTGATAAGCAACACTGAAATTTGTTTAATATACTTGTCA
Organism: Drosophila phalerata; assembly: GCA_951394115.2. NCBI lineage: Eukaryota > Metazoa > Arthropoda > Insecta > Diptera > Drosophilidae > Drosophila > Drosophila phalerata. The sequence goes on from OX596005.2 coordinate 15,310,456, forward strand.
TGTAAATTTATTTCTCTCTTTCAACACAATACAAAGAATATTTTAAAATTAGTTTAGTACTATTTTAAACAACTTTATTAAAAAATTTCACATATATACTAACCTTTTTTGGGAACCTTAGCGAATAAATTGTTGTAGAATCGTCAGAAGATATACGACGATTCGAGAATTCTCAAATAATGTTTGTTTTTATTTAGTTTTCACCTTGCGAAACTTTTGAAATGTTTTGTTTCTCACTATTATTTCCCACAAATGTTTGAGTATTGTATTGTTTAATTTATATTAATTATTTGTTGAAATCCTTTTTGTTGTTTGAATTTTTTTTCCGTGTTTTATTATATAGTTTTGAGTAATATTCTAAACTTTGGAAGCACAGTACTCGATATAAATATTTGTGTTTATAGTTCGATTTAATACGAAATTATTCCGCACATAATCTGTGATACATTTGTCGAATCAATTAGCTGACACTGAATGTGAAGTAAATCGCGAAAATCAGCCGCGACAGCACACACGGTGTTTGAGCGACCGGCTGTCGAAAGGATATGACCGCTATGCCGTTCACCAATGTCCTGCGAACCTAAACAGCTAGCGTCCGGCGACAAACTACCGCGAGTCAGCGAGCGCAGAAATCGTGAGCGAATTTTGATTTTAGCGCGGCGAATTTCCGCACCACGAGCAGTTTCTCCTGAGCGCGCCCGCTCTATGTGTGTGTGTGTGAGTATCTATGCGAGAGTGTGCGTAAGTGAGCGAGCAAGCAGATACACGTGTGTGAGTTTGTTTACACTCGTATGGTCAGTTTTGTTGTCGTTATTCTGTTTCTTTGCGCCTTGTCTTGTTTGAGTGTATGCGTGCGTGTGTATGTGCTTGCGTGTGAGTGACTTTGCCGCTCAGCGCGCTCTCTCGCTCTCTTCTCGCTTGCTGTCTCGCTGTTTGCGTATTCGCGGCCTTTTTCGGTGACAGGCAAATGTACAATGATTAATAACGACCAAGACGGCAGCGAAGACGCAGCCAGAAACTCTCGCTGCCGCTCGCATCGGTCAGCCGCAGCACAGACACAGGCACAGACACAGACACAGGCACAGTCACAGTCCGTGCTAAGGGACAGCCTGGACAATAACAACAACCATGCATGCATATGTATATACAAACAGGCACACTTCGATACGTACATACGTACATATACAAGAGCATACATTCGCACGCAATTTTAGACACATAGGCATCGACGACGACGACGACGCCGACGACGACGACGCAATGTTCGTGCGGTCGGCCAGTCGGCTTGCTTTGCCAGTCGGAGCAAGGCGAGAGGAGGCGAGGAGCACATCCTTCTTGGCCGCAGCAGGCCTACTTTCTTCTGGTCACACTACTTGTATTCAAATCTTGCTCAATGCGGATATGTATGTGTGTAGTATGTACACACACACACACATACTATGTATACAGGCCTCTGCCTATGTGTGTAGTTTTTTGTTTCAGATGGATGGATAGATGGATGGATGGACGGACGGATGGATGGATGGCTAGATGGATGGAAGGTGGAGTAAATGCGAGCGAAATCGAATGCTGCGTGCACCGTTGGCAAAATACGAGTTATGTATGAGTGTGTGTGTGTATGTTTGCGTGCGTGTGTGTGTGTGTGTGTGTTGGCGGGATGCAGGGTTGCTGGACAGTTGCGATACAATGTCTTAGCCCTTTTTTAGCGTTGAGAAACATGGACAGCGTCAGAGACAGAAACAGAAACAGAAACACGACATGAAGAAATTTCGCAAGAGCAAGACAATCACCACAGATGGCGGATGCGGATGCAAATGCGGATGCGGATGATGTGACACGAACATCGGCCTAAATTGTTACCGCCAAAGGCAACAGTGTTGCCTGCTGATGTTGACTTCTTGGCGCGAGAAATGTCCGCTAAGAGGTCCTTGGGAATATAAGTCCTTTAAGTGCGAAGAAATATAGGCAAAAATAAACCTTAATCAATAGGGTTGAGTTCCTTAAGAATTTAGTTTTTCTTGTTTATCCTTCTTCGTTTTTATTTTTTTTTGGCTCCTTTATCACATTGATGTGTCCTGCTGTTGCTCAAGTCAAGTTTTCATCGCTTTGTTGTGATGTTTGCCCATCATCGGGTGTTTACGATTACTCATTTCTCTTTCCGTTCGTTGTGCTCTTTCTCGCCCTCTCTCGGACTCTCTTTCTAAATTGTGTTGGGAGAGCATTGCATCTCTGAGAGGCTCTAAGGGAGCTAAGCAGCTGTTCTCATTCGAACTGATACTGCCACTGTGTTTTTGTTTTTGTTGTTGTTCCTTGCTTATAAGCTACCTCCATATGTAACTGTAGCTAGAGTTTTCCCCCACTATGTCAAGCTAAATCACAATCCTTTAATTACCATACACCTTTCAATTAGTCTCTAATATTAATAAGTTTCAACAAATTCACAATTATAATTTTCTTGTCTGTGTCAAAGATTTGACATTACAGAATACATAAATACGTACACTGATAAAAAAAATGTTCTAAAATCAAGATGTTGGTCTCAGAACTAAGATTTTTGGTCTAAATAATGGGTCGGGAACATAAAATTCATAAAAAATTCTTAAATGTTATGGAAATTAAAATAAAAAAATAATTTTTTTAAATATTTTTTATATTTGTATATATTTTATTTTGTCTTGGTAATTTTATAAATGTTATTGTAATCTTATTTTGAGAACCAAATATTTAAGATGTATGTTCTTGATTTTAGAAGCTGGTCTTTTATTTTCAGTGTATTGTATGTCAAGTAATTGTTTTGATATAGTAAACAATGCACATATTTGATTTTTATTCTTAGTTAGAATTTATGATTTAACACATTTTAAATGGCAAAAAGAATTAATTATCGTCTATACATTTTTATTTTTAATAAAATTAGTTTGATATTTTTTGTTCTCTATCTAATCAATTATTTTATTTTATTGTTTTCTTTGGGCTTACCTCGACTTAAATAATTATATAAATTATTTAAAACTTATTAATTTATTTTATATTCTTTAGTAGGCCATAATAATTTTCTTTTAACAGTCGTAGCTTGCATATACCTGATGTTTACTACTCGCAAATGAAATATTTATACATATCGATACTTTTGTGTTAAACTAAAGTATGTGTCAAAAACAACGTTTTACATTGGATCGATTTTTCTACTTTTATTTTGCTTCTGTCTCATTTTTTACCTATTTAAAGTTGTTTAATTAAAAATTTTAATCGCATAAGAGTGTATGTAGTCTAATTCTTATTAGCACAAGTATTTATAATGCTGCAACTAGTCTGCTGATAAATACATGATAATTTCGAAGACAGGAAAAACTAGTCGGAAAGGCTATAGTTGAAACCCCGTTCATAGGAATACACGTTACATACTTTTAGGAGCTTGAATAACTTTAAAAATTAAAACAGATATTACTGTCGCTCTGTTTACCCGATCTACCTGATTTATTTCAACTACCGTGTCCGTAAGTCTCTTCGTCTGCATGAACGCGTCGATCTTAGAAATCATAAGATTGACACACTTTGTCGGTAAAAAATTAAGAGTTTTATCAAATCTAATCGAATTGCATCTGGTTTGGTCTTATGCATCATGAACAATTTTTATTTATATCGGTTAACTATATTATATAGCTGTCTTTGGAACAATTAATCGACAATTTAATACACCGCTCTAAAAGGGCATCAAATCTTTGACATGCCAAACGGCATCTAAGCGCCTGGTTACAGGGTATTAGACCAGTTAGATGAAGTGGATAGTTTTTAGTAAATGGACTGGATCAAATTTAAATATGTTTCTGATTAACATAAACTGCTAAGAATATTACAAATTTACTTATTTGCTTATCAATTTGTGTATGCACAATTCATGTTAATATCGAAAGGAATTTGCGTGAGCTAAAGTATCTGAAAGACGAGGATGTTCTAATAGCTAGATATGTATGTATATGTGTGTATAGGTACATACTTTGATGCCAATATACTTAGCATAAGCAACTGAAAATCTTTGCCGGTCTCTATAATAACAATGAAAAAGACAACAACAGTGTCATCAGAAAGTTGTGTTAAGAGATGTCTCTAAGAATAGCTTTTAAAATTTCAGTTAACTGACAAATATGCATGTGATTGTACACACACACACACACTTGCACAACATAAGACTATACCTATATCTGGTCAGAGCATCGGCAACTAGTACAAGAAGTTTCCATGTATATACCGCTTGCTAAAAAGCAAGCCGGCCGTTTCTTGGGTTGGGGTCAGAGGTCGGTTCATTCGCCGTGTGCTCACACAAACATACACACACACACACTCACACATATACACTCGGAGATTTCAACATCCTTAGCGCAAATTTCGTTGCAGCGAAAATTTAGAGTTGCTTTATCGCAAGTCACGTATGGATATACATAATACATACATATGTGTATCCTTCAGATTTTCATCGACGATACCGCCAGCCATCCCATAGAAGCCGGCCTGTGAATACCGACCGACAGAGCGACAAAGCGACAGTACGACCAACCATTCGACCGACCGACCATTGTCCACCAAGGCGAAATTTTCCATTTTCTATTTTCGTTCGTTCGGTTCGTTTTGGTGTCGGACTTTCTCTAATATCTGCAGCTCCTTGCCCAGCTGCTTCAGTGAATGCCCATCCAACGGCCGATTTGTCGTCCAGCATGGCCCGGCTAGCCTCCCCTTTCCCTTCACCTTGCTCATGACCATTCCCATCCCCATCCCCATCCCCATTCCCATCCCCACGGTCAAACGGCTTGGTGTTGGTGCGTGTGTGCGCACAATTACGAATTCGTCGTTGTCGTTGTCGTTGTCCTGAACTAAACTCGATTCGCTTTCAGCCATACTTGTTGTTGGCCGCCTCGCTGTCACCGTTGCCCAGCATCATCAACCCCACCTCCAACCAACCCCCATTCCCGCCTAGCAACTTCCGCTCACACACACACACACACACATACATACAAACACACACACACACACACACACACACTGTCACACTCACACCTTAGAACGAGTTTGCTGCGTCGGCGAAGGAAAATTTCGCGTGAATTGAAAGATGAAGGCACATGGGGCAGGACACTGGTCACCAACGTTTACTCCGTCGATTCTCTTCGTATGTGAGTGAGTGTGTGTGTGTGTTGATGTACTCATGTGTGTGTGTGTGTGTGTGTGTGAGCGTATATTATGTGTATGATTTCGAGCACATATCCACCCACCATGTCCAGAGACTCGACTTCTTCTCGGCATTGTCTTCATCTAACAGTTTTTAAAACAAAATTTTCAATTTTGCGAGCTGAAAAGCTGTGCTTTTATACCTACCAACAGCACATACATACATACATACATATGTGCTCACACACACACACACAAGCAATGTAGTATGTATATAGAAAATACAAAAAACATCATTCTTATATGTCTTATACGCATGTCTGACCGTTTCCCAGATTTCCCATCACAGGTTTTTGTCAACGTCTTTTCACTGAAAACCATTTTCTTAACAAAACTCACCAACGTGAATATACCGAGTATATTCATCTATGAGTGTGAGTGTGAGTAGTTACTCGAAGTATGATTAGTTGATATTTGAAAGATCATTTCTGCAACCTGTCGTCGCAGTCTAACATACAATACTACTAAAGAAATAGTTTAATCCCTTCTCAAGCAAAAGTTCGGTATAGTCGAGCTAGGGAGTTACTACCTGCTAGACACCCTACACTCCGATATAGTATGTGCGACTGTGCGTGTGTGTGTGTGTGTGTGTGGTGTGTGTCCGGCTTGTTCTTGTTTAAGCTAAGGCGATTTGAGCAGACGAAAACCGCAGCTCTCGCAAGTTGTTATATTCAGTTCGTCCTGCTCGAAATCCTTTTCCTTAGGTTTCGTTTTAGACCATGCTGTGAAATGGTCAGAGCTCTAGCCATAGCAATGTTGGCATATTGTTGTTGTTGTTGCTGTTGTTGCTGTTGTTGCTATGATTTGCATATCGTAGCTCGTAGCTTGCTTTGTTTTAATGCGTCTACCTCTTGCCTCTGCCTTTACTTCTTGCCACCATCATTGCCGAGGCTTGCCGATGTCCGAGCTCTTTTGTCAGCTACCGTTACCTGAGTCCCTATATGTATATGTGCATGTGTGTGTGTGTGTGTGAGTGTGCTTATGTGTGTGTATTTGCCATGTCAGACTGCCCAGGATGCCGCGTAAGAAGAAGGCAAACGTGCAGGCCGAGGCTGGCATTTGTCCTTCCAATCTAAGCTAAATGCTCCCACTGCCGTTGCCAACGTCGTCGTCGTCATCATCGTCGTCGTCGTCGTCGTCGTTGTCGTCGTCGTTGGCATCGTTGCTGCTGCTGCTGCTGCAGTCGAGTCGAGTTGAGTTGAGTCGAGAAAACAGAGAATTTGAAACAATTGAGGCGCCAAAGGAGGGAGGACATGGCAGACGCAGCAATTTCGACCACCAACTACTGACCACTGACCGACTCGGACTGCATCTACACCGTGCTTACGCTTAGCATAGCTACTAATGCACCAGACAGAGACAGCAGCTGCGTAAGAGTGAGAGATGGTGAGCGAATGAAACGCAAGAATCGCACAAGTTGAACAGAGACAGCAAGAACTTTGGCAAAAGCTCTTAGCAACGTGCGGCCGAATCCTTCTCAAAATTAAACTATATGCAGGCAAGGAAAGACATGAACACTGCGTCCACTTGCGTCCTGCATCCTGCGTCCTTCGTTCCCTTTGTCCCCTCTGCATCCTGCTCCGAAAACCGTTCGCCATTCACCATTCGAGTCTCAGCCACATGCAAATAACGCAGACACATGCAGTTTTTCTTGTATCCTTTGCTTGACCCTCCCCCCCCACCACCTCCCCTTTTCACATCTATCCTTCCCTGACCTCCCCTCCCCTTCCTATCCGACTTCTGCTTCTTATGTATTCGCTCGAGCTTTGTTAAGATATTCTTTGGCTCTAAGATGGACGACGCTTGATACGAGCAGGAGCTGCAACTAGGCGTTAGATACTTTTACACACACACACACACACACACACACACACACACACACCCACAGATATATAATATAGATACACATACATAAGCAAGTTCAATCAGCTGCTAATTGCAAGAGTGCATATACCCCAACCTACACTTGGTGGTATGTGTTGTGGCAACTGCAACTGCAACGCGAGTTGAAAATATATTTGCATAACTTCATAGCCTGATCCATATTCCATGCCATTGTCCATATAATATAATATTTATATATGAATCACTTCTTAAAATCCGAGGAATTTCTCAAAACAAATACTTATCAAAAGTCATCGCTGACAAAAGTCACCTTGAAAATCTAGAAAATCTAGAAAAAAATCACCATCTTTACAATACTAAACAGACTATTTTTTGAATAGAATGCCTCAGTTTTCGAATATAGACGGCTTTTACTTGTTCTCAATGTGATAATGTATATTTCGCAACCTTCGAGCTGCTTTCGTCACTAGTTCGAACTGCCTTCCGCAGTGTTCCTATTTTATAGATAGAAAAACTGAACCCAAATTTTTTTATTTACAGTAGCCAATGGGAAAATATGTCTCAATCTATAATGAGGTTTAATTAATTACCAAAACTTCCAAAAGTATACTTTTGCACATTTATCGAAATTATCTATAATTTTTGCTAATTTGACAATCGAATAAAGCTTTATCTTGATAGAAGCCTGTATCTGAGCTAGTTGTGCATTCTCAACTAGAAGATATCCTATATTCAGCTCTAGCATGTGAATTATGTATATCTATTTATTAACTAATTTCCTAGAAGATTAATTATATTTCTATAACTTATTGCACTACACAGAAAAAAAAATCCGAGATTCCGGGCTAAAGTCAAATACTTAAATCAAGCCAATAAATCAACCTACAATATTTTCATTATTTGGATTCTGTAAGATTTGTTTTTAGTTCGAACAAATAATTTAGGCGTCTTCGACATTTTTAATGTCGAGTTTTTAATTTTGCTGCCATTTTATTTACGTATCACCCTAATTTAAGAATGATATCCCTAATACATACTTAAATAAATTCAAACTACAAGTCCGCTATATTGCGCCTTCTCATGACTAATATTATTAATTATTATCCAATCCCTATGAAATTTTGAAATATAATAAAAGAACATTTTAAAACATGTTTTTGTCAAAAATAAAACATTATTTATTTTGTCCTCTATTATCATTGTCCATTATAGGGTATATGAGAGCACATTTCCGTCCTATCTTTTATAACGTAGTTGGTAAAACCAAAATTCGCAATTTTCAGCGCAAGTCGATGATGTTCTTGCTTTTCTTCCGCTGTCGCACCCAATTTTATGTACGAACTCGGATTGAGATTTGCGAAACGCGATGACGATGCGACATTTCGATTTTGCCTTAGCCGGGAAATTGCCGAGAGGCCGTGGTTGAAGAGACTCACTGAGGGTACTACAACAGACAAGTGCAAATCTGCCTCTGTATTGGTAGAGCGACACACACACACACACACACACACTTGCATATATATGGAGAGTGAGACATCTATGGATTTGAAAGGGTTTTTCTTAGCTTCTTGTTGTTGTTTCATTATCGATACTGCAGTACAGGTAGAGGTGAAATTGGCGACACTGTGCGACAGAGAGAGTGCAAGGGAGGGAGGAGAAGCGAATGAAAGGGCTCAAGTGTCATGTCCTTTGCAGTCCCTTGCACTTGTCGTCAATGAAATACAAGGAAATATTGCGGCAGCGATGTAAAGTACAAAAACGCGATTTGGCGCGCATTTAGAACGGTCGCCATGGCCCTACATCATACATACCCATGTACATATATACGTGAATACATCTGTGTGACAGTTACACAAGTGACAATCCATAACTGTATGTTTGGCATTAAGAAAAGGGCAAACATACAGATCAATAATTATTTAATAATTATATTTCAATGTAGAAATCTATATAAATGTTTACTTGAATTCAATAGAAATGTCTCGAGTTTTGCCCAGATCAAACTAAAGACTCAAACGTAATACAAATTGACAGAGGGTCAGCGTTCGGTGTCCTTTTTGCTGAAAAAGTCACGAGGAAAAGGATAAGAAAAAGGGATGGGAAAAACTCGCTGTCGGTTCCGGTTGAACGCACACAATCGCGAATTTTCATCAAAATAGAAAACAGCAGCATGTCGCGCGGTCAGCATTACGAGTTGCCAGTTGCCCCTTTCCAGAGTTGCCCCTTGCCAGAGTTGCCATCGTCGTCGTCGTCGTAGTCGTCGATGTCTGCGACAAAACAGTGTCGTCTGTGTGGCAAAAGGACAGGCGGCAAGACAAGGAGATTCAAGGCAATGGCAAAACGTGTAGAAGGACCTTTCCCTGCATCAATCAGAGCACAACCCCGCGCGCCAATTCAGCTAAAATCCGCAGTCGCCACCCTGCGGCAAAGCAATAGCGACGTCGACAGCCTCAGTCGCAGTCGCAGTCGAAGCCGCAGCCAAGCATCACACATCCTCGAAAGCCAGCCTTCCCTTTTCCCTTTCTCCCTATCCCCTTACCCCTTATCCCTTGCTCAAATGCCATCTCCTATAGGCATCGCGACTTTCAGCGTATGTAGAACTGACACTGACTGACGGACCGTTGAATGTGCGGATGCGAATGCTACACACATACACACATATACATATCTCTCTATTGGTATATGTATATGTATATGTATATGTATGTGCATATGCAATGAAGGTATACCTCCAGCCCATACAAAACTGAACAATGGATGGCAGCCCACTTGAGATCAGAGCAAGTGGCAGGCGGTGCTGCAATGTAACCTGGCCCAGTCCACAGTCCCACTCCACAGTCCGCAGTCCACAGTCGACAGTCCACAGTCCACAGTCGAAGCCAAGCCAGTCCAAGCCAAGTCAAGCCATGCGGCCGAGAGAGTGGCGCAATTTTGCGTCAGTACCGCCCCAACCCCTTCAATGCTCTCCCCCTTTGGCTATAGCTTTCGTCTGCGTCATATTGGCACAAAGAAAGACCTCTCGCTGACTGGCAACGGGCAACGGACATCGGACAACAACGGACAACTGGCAGCGACTCCAGACTCACAGTCAAGCAAAAAACTTAACCATATACGAGGAGACAGAAAGAGTGAGACAGAGAGAGAGGGAGAGGGAGAGAGGTAGACGAGCTAACGACGATTCAGTGATGGCTCCGGTTCTGCCCGTGGCACTTTCTCCTGTTTACCATGCTTCCCCATGTCCAGTTTAAAACGCAGACCATCCGCGAGAATTCTCCTCGCACAGCATGAGGCGCAGCCAGTTCCCCACTCCTTGTCCCATACCATCCTGGGAGATGCTCTGTTCCTTTATATAAACACACTCTCAGTCTGAGTCCTTTCACCGACAAACGTCTGCCTGAATTCGCACACTTCTCTTCTAACCTGACGATATTCTTAGCGACTTTGAAGTATTCAACTCCGATTTCTCTATTCAAATTATTTGTTAATCTTATATTTATTTTCTACGTCTGTAATCATTTATACTACACTACTATCAATGAATTGTATTTCTATCGTTTTTGTTTTTGAAATGTTGGATTAATTACACTTTTCAGAATCTTTATAAATTAAGTTTGAACTTTTATATTTTACTTAACTTATTTATTATTTTATAAAGTTTTATTTAATTTTTTAAAGCTGAAAATTTTTAATATTACTTGACTGATGTAGCTTTTTAATTGGTTTCTTCAACCTTTAATTTTTGTATATTTGAATGGGTTATTTTCTAAGTTTAAAATTATACTAATTAATTTTAACTTAAAAAATATTACTGTTGCTTAGTGGCCTAATAGACATCAAAGAAAACAGATAGTATAATTTTATATATATTTATACAGAAAGGATATTTCATTTTAAAAATATAAATAATATCCATTTGATTTATTTAGTTTAGTAGGGAATCCATTTTTTTCCAATACTCAGAGGTATGAAATACAACGGTTAAAAAATATATGTAATCTGGGTAAGGGTTTGTACTTTGATTGACATAGTAAGGATATTTTTGTTTAATTTTTTTCCCATTCACTCTTCGGGTCTAGACCATTAGATTAAAATAGTTGTGGATGTAGCCACTAGTCTCTTTCTAAATTTTTATTTCTGCTCGATTAACCTACTAAAGTTGTTGTCACCGTGACCATTTTTAAAGTAACAGCAACAGCAACATCCACCACCATCATCGTCAGTATTGACATCGACATCCCCCCCCCCCCCACACTTCAGTTTTATGTGATTCCCTTCCACGTCTGCCGCATGGGTCAAAACTTCATATGTGAGATCCCTTTACATCGCGACATTTCCGTGCCAGCGCGAATGGGCACATTCCGGGCATGATGACTCCTTATCATCCCCCTTATCACTTAAAGGAGACCCCGACTCATATGGCGATGGCAATGTAGATGATTCTGACTGTGACGCGAATGTGGACGCGGAAATTGTAGGCAATGCCATGGGACGCTCAAATGCGCGAGTGCCATCAATAAGAACCATACGTGTGTCCTTATTTTAAAGGATATTTCACTCTAGGCCTTTTCTCTCCACTCGCTCCATTCTCTCTCTCTCTCTTTCTCTCTCTATGTCTTTCGCTTTCTGTCTTTTTCTGAGGCAATCGGAATTAGTGTGCTTCGCATTAGTAGCGTAATATAATCGCGCATGATGGAGTCTGCTAACGCGGCGTAAAGTAACAAATGTGTTTGATTGCATCAAGAGTAAATGACTAGAAGATACCCTATGAACGTATGCAGGAAACAGCAATCGGTGCTCTGTCGAAAGTTTTCGCCCATTCGCATCGAAAAGTTCGATATTAATTTTTGAATTTTGTCTTAAAAAAAGTGTTATTCTATTAAAAAACGGAATATTTTCATAAAAAAAGTATTATCCTAAGAGAGATCACATACCTTATCACATACCTTATAGTCTTTGAGTTAGATACTTAAACACATTTTCTTTTGATTCTTATTTAAGTAAACTTAAACTTATTAGTCAATCTGATTTAATTGGTATACTAAGTAACAGTAAGAACAGCGGCGAGCAAGCATTGGCACCGACTGCTCATTAAGTTATGTTTTTTAAGCGACACGACGCGGTGCCAAGAAGTCGCACAAGCACTCATCACTTGGATTTCGAGCAAGCTAATAAAACATACAAAATAAATGACACTGAGCGCTTTTTCCGTTAGTTTATCACCAAGTCCTCGTAAATACAAATTACAACAACACAACAAATATTTTATATAGGTCGCTACCAGTACTTCTCTAAAGCAGTGTATAAGGTAAGACCACAGAGCTGACGGTTCAATGGGTTAACCCTTAGAGCACGATTTCTTCTCGGTTGACGGGCCAGTTTCAGTCCAAAAATTTAACTAAATGTGCAGTTCATTAAAAATACTCGGTGAAAACCAAAGATTAGAGGAAAGAAAGCAAACGCCATCGACTTACTAACGTCTTTATCTTTTGGCGACACTTTGATGGGCCTGCAGAGAACGATGTGCATACTCGTATAATAACAAGACCCATTCTTGCGGATTTATACACATACTCCTACCTAGTAAATATATATGTCATTATTAAGAAGAAGACGTACACAATGGTCTGTGCTTGGGCTTGGGATCGAGTTTGGGTTGGGGCTTGGATTTGGGTTTATGTCCGTGGTTCTTGGTCCTTGGTCGTTGGTGACTATGTATCATCATTGCCAGTGATTACGACGGCGGTTCGGCGCGTATTATGGTGGCTAGTGTTTATGCCATGCATCCTTTTGTCCCGAGGACAATAACACTTCCGTGCGGACCATTATCATAAAGGGGTTAAGTCGCTGATTTTCATCGTGTGTGCTCATTTAAGAACTTACACACCGAAGCGGCTTTCACAATGGGATGGGAAAAGGGGCAAGACGGCAGGGAACGAGGAATGGGGAATGGGGAATGAGGATAACACTCCCGCAAGTGCTTGAGGATTCGCGCTGAATTTCACCGCTTTGTTTCTATGCTCTCATGACAAAGATGGCAGCGGCTCATTATGCGCCCCGATAAGCGATGTGCCTCCCACGTGAGTCCTTCGCCTCGGGTTACTAGTAGCATACGGGTGTATGTGGATGTCGATGTGGATATGAGTATGACTGTGGATGATGTTGTCTTGAGGAGCGCTGCATCACCATTTGACGTTAGACGTCGCTTGCCTCCTTCGGCTACGAATTCTTCAGCGACAGCCTCGAAATTTGTCGCGACAGTCTTTGTTATTTGCCACCCTTTTGTCAATGTTTTCCTTTCTTTCTGTGCTGTGCTGTTTTTTTTTTTCCGTCTACTTTTATTTTTTGCCCGCTTTTGGTGCAAAAATTTTTGCATTTTGTTGTCAGGGGTTTTTTTATTTTTATTTTTGCTGCTGTTGTTGTTTTTGTTGTTCCCTCTGAAACTCGGATGGACATTGCCATTTGTGTAATTTGAGCTGTGCCCCCTGCTTAAGTAACCAGGCGCCTGTTTCACGATGCTTTCGTGTGCGTTTCTTTCCTTTTGTTTTTGTCATGTTCCTTCCACCGTTCAGCTTTGTTGCCAATGCGAATACAAGGCTTGATCCTAATTTAACACGTTCGAATAACCTTGAAGCGTTTCTTATTTCGCGCCACCGCCAACGGTGAACAACAACAACAACAACACCGACAAGTCACATATACTTAAGGGAGAGAGAAACACAGAGGGAGAGAGGCAGAGAGGGAGAGAACTCGCCCCGTGCTGCGGATTCAATTAGACGCTGTCGACGACTTGGCTGCCAGAGAGAATGGTTTTGACCTCGAATGCCGCGATGTCTCGCTGTCCCCCTCCCCTCACTCCTCACTCCTCTCTCCACACCCTTCGTTGTGATGACTTTGTACTACCACGAACGCCTCATTGTGATTCTTATGGCTTCACGGGGATTTTGCATTTCAATAAACTTTCCGAAACGACACGACGGGGCGCGTTCACAAGGTCTGCACAAAATGCTATAAAATCTGGATACTAAAATCACACGAACTATATAGTTGAGCTCACAAATCGGTCAGACAATCATGCATGTACTTCTTTCAATAGTAAAACCATATCGAAATTTGTAGAATACAATTAGAAATCAGATTTCAGAATACCTTTCAAGTAAAATGCGAAAGAAAATCTGACAAAATTGATCACAATTTTACCATTTTTTAAGCTTCGACACAGACAATTTCAGAGAAACTCATTTATATATATTTTATATTCTGTATTATTATATAGTTAATATATTATCTTTCATTAAAATAATCCCAAGGCCATTTGTGTACAATTTTATCGGAAATCTTATTCTTTGACATAAGAAAATAAGATTATAGATATAGATCATACGATAGAAAATCATATCATTGTATACCAAAGACTTGAGTAATTGCATAAAAATATATTTATTAAATGTGATCAACAATATCAAGAAATCGGAAAATTGATTTAATAGGGAAGATTCTGCAAAAAACCTAATGCTGGATGTGATTATACAATGTTCATATTTAGATAGAATTATCTGTCAGAGAGGATAGAATTATCTGTCAGAGAGATATGTTATATACGAATATACGATATAAAACGATAACCTCAAGGCCATGAAGTCATAGACAGTTAACAGGAATGAGTTTCAGTTGACAATGTAAAGTGTTTGTCATAGGCAATGCCGCCCACTTGGCAAGCCCAAGAAGTACAAAGAAACGTCAATGAATGTCATCCTAGGTACCTGGCAAGATCCTCCAATAATAGAAGGACACGCAAGGATTTCGCTACGCTTTGCGACATCGTATGTATATACTCGTAGGTGTGTGAGTACTGAGATACTATTTTTCTGGCAAATCGCTGGATAGTCTCGTTGGCCCGTGTTATAGGGGAATTGTGATGAATGGGACACGGGTAAATGGCCAGGACTCATGCGTTTACACCGACACGGGATATAAATGCAGCTGCGCAGGTAAACGGTCAGGTCAGAGATAAGAAAACACTCTCCGGATTAAGGATGGGTGCGATTTACAACTTTGTCTCAGCTTGAGACTATAACAAACCGACGCCTGTTTCGATTCCTACAAAGCGAACACCGCAGGACATCCGTGCGTACCAACTAATTTGAAGAAATCATATGTATATGTAAACAAGTAACTATCTAAAATGTTAAGTTTAGTAAAATCCAATATAAATCTGAAAAATATACATGTAAATTATCTAGTCTGGTCATCAATCTCTACTGACGATTTTCACTGACTTTTCTAAAGTAAAGTAATATTTACTGTATTTGACTGCGAACCAAATAAAAATGAGTCCTTCATTTCACTTCCTGCTGTGTCCGCAATTTCGGACAACCTTTTGCCCAGGTTCATACTTCCTTAAATAGGTAGTAAAAGGTGTCCTTTCAGTCCCATGCTGCGCAACAATTTTCGGCGACATTTCCTGGAACCGTACGTCTCTTTTTCTTCCTCTAGGTATTAACCTAATCTTTGGCTTTGCAGTTACAATTTTTGAATATCCAAATACTTTTCACTTTACGATAACTACACTAATCATTCCTATAATTGTTTAAAGGAATGCATATGCAAATAGAAATCATTCCTATCTCTTTCTCCCCATCTTTGTCATATTCTTAAGTTCTTGGGTCAAATAATAAATGTTTAAGTCAAGCTAATATTGACTTTTATGCTGTTTGAATGTCATATTATGATTATAAGTATAACCACGAAAATATAAGCTTTTCTATTTGTTTGAATTTAGTAGGGATAGTCAAGAATTTACAACAATTTCTGCTTTGCACACATGTCTTACTTTTCATTTCGAATTCGATTGCTCTATAATTATTATTAATTTAGGACAAATCTACTTAATAACATGAAATTTTTATAATTTGGAAATACGCGTAACACCTACCTTAAACGGTCGCCTATATTTTCTTGAGAAAAAGGGTTTTATTAAAGGAGTTTTTTAAGTTTTCGAATTATTATGCACATATTAGAGAGATTTATTAAGATTATATAATTCTAATTAATTGCTAATACTCAGCCGACTCGTTTAATATCGCCGGATACGCTGCTACGAAAACGGCGTGGAAATTCATATGAAATGGCCACATTATTAGTTAGCATGCTTATTGGAGCTGGACATCCTGCAATGGTTGTTTCTGGAGTGGCACGTGAAAATACGGTTCAAAATGAGCAACATAATGTGCCATATCCGTATTCCATCGATGAAGTCGAGTTTGTGGAGGAAACACAGGAGAAAGAGGAAAAGAGTGTTAAATATAAACTGAGACCGTTGCCCGATTTGGAAAGTCATCTCGAGGAAAATATGGCCGAAGTCCATAAACAGAGAGCTGAGGAGCACAATCGATTGGAACAGGAGCTATTGCGGAAACAAATGGCAGTACGTATGAGTAAACTTTCTTAACATTATAAGTACTTATTAAAGATAGTATTCTCCAAAAAGGATCTGGAGTTATTGGCTGTTGATCGATATCATTATCGGCGCTGTCACGCTTGGGTTGTGATTATAAACAATGCACCTTGGAGCATTAAGCCAAAAATAACCTATACAGATGTGAATGGTGATGTGGTGGAAGCGCCACCTAGCGGCATCTTTATAGAGCCCTCCACGGGTTTCATCTGTGAAACGAACTGTAAGCAATATATTTTGGTGGACAGCATATGGAATCAGTACAACTACTATGTGAACAAGCAGACATATCAGAGAGTTGCCGATCTGCGTTGGGATTTACGGGACCTAAACGACTGGGAGCACATGCTACCCGGTGAGCCACCAGAGATGCGTATATACAATGTCGGATCGGATGAAAATATAGCAGAGGATGAGCAGGATGTTAATGACGAGAAGCATTTGGATGCCATCTGCAACTGGGTAAATCGACTCCACATCGGTCTGGCCGATTATGAACAACGCTTTCCAAGCTCCGAGAAGAAAGTCCAGTACAAAGGAGCTATACACGAACGCTTCTCTCCCTATTCCCAACGCGATGGCAAAGTAATGCAGTTGACTCTGTTCAAGGATAATAAATGCACAGAGCCAAAGATTCGCTATGAATATTTTAAGAACCGCATTGACCGAATGATACATCTGAAATATGACTATGAGACTGACAAAAGTGAGGAGCAATTTATGAAGGGCCGTGATGACAGCTTGAAATGTAAGCTCTTGTTCTGTAATATAATCTAGTACGTTCTAAAATTAACAATATATTTTTTTAGCTGTGGAATATTATTCGGACACCTCACAACCTCGAAAATTGTATTTCGTTGCAAGTTCTAGATTGGATTCTTTGGAAACGATTGACTTAAGCCCAGGCTCAACTATATTACACTATAAGGATCGTGCCGACAGGTGCTGGTATAGGGAGTTTCTGTTTAAGCCAAACGGAGGCGTGCTTAAAGTAACTAATAGTATTTAATAAATTAAGTATTTATCTTTAACTTATATCTTAATTTTGTAGAAAGTCTTTGAAAGATTTCAACAGGCCGATGAAAATGACATTGGAACCAACGATATTGCCAGCAGGACCTTCATGTTCCAGCAAAATAAAATTGTACTCAAGTTCCATTACACGTTTGGAGCTCTGACTGCGACTACAGTGGAGTTTACGAAACCGCCGAAACCGGATTACGGCAAGGAATTGGTTTATGATGAGAAACTAACAAAAATATATAGGGTGGGAATTATATACCTGGTATAAATCGTTCTAGAACCTTTTCTAAATATGTTCCTTTCAGGCGAATCCACTGGATCCAATACGCACAAATCTGGAACTATATAAGCTGTTATTGGAACAACTTCAGGCAGAGGATCAAATTATAAAGCATTTTGAAAAAATACAGGACGATATCAGCAATATATTTGATCTACGCAGATGGGAAAAGATGGAGCCCAAGCTAAAGTTCAGTCTGTTCGACCCGCTTCGCAATGGAGCTGCCCGAGCAATTAGAATGCAACAGGTAATTCTCTCCGAATACCTTAACAAATTTTATAATATATTTAAATTTGTTAATATCTTTCAGTATAATGAAGAAGAAGAGCAAAAGCGAGAAATCGCTAGTAAGCCAGCTGACTTTTTGGCTCCCTATTTAATTCCGTACAAGGATCAGGAGCAACTTACTCAGGAGCAATCACTGGGTGCCTATCAAGCCTGCCTAAACGATCTGAAAACTCGATTCGTCGTTCTACTTAACAATCTGCAACGACAATATGAAGACGTAATAATATTTATGTAATTTCATTAATGATTCTTATACTACAAATATCATATCGATTTCACAGTTAACCAGCGAGGCAAAGTCATTGAATCGGTTCCTCAACAAGTTCGAGAATCAATTCGATAACTTTGACTACAATCGTTTAGTACAGCAGGCCAAGGATTTGGAACTCCGAAAACGTATGGTTCAACAGCGCTTGACCTTAACACATCAGGAATCCCAGAAGAAATACGAATGGGTCAAGGCATCGTTGCAGAAGGATCCACGATTGAATCTAAACGCAGAAGACGAGAAATCATCCGACGATTAAACTGCTATAAACTCTTAAGAAATACGACTCATAATCAGCATAATTATATGATAATAAAAAAAAAAAACAAGTTGATGCTGGGGTTGTTTATAAATTTGTAGGTCGAACGGTTTCTAAATGAACAATATTTTTCATTAAGACGTATAGTATTTGAAATATTTAAATAGGCTTATGTGTATAGCGTAAACAGGATGTTATGCTGTCTAGTTCGAATCATTTCTTAACCTAACTTTTCTACATAAAAGTTGTACATATATAAAATGAATTCCTATTTTAAATTGAATGTATATGATTACATGGGTAAGGGAGAAGGACAGCTAAACGTAGTACGATTCAAGTCACCACCGCGAGAATATTTTGTCCAGATGTAGGCGTGGATAGAAGTCGAACGGTAGCGGATACACGGATAGACAGCTGGAGGGGATGGACTGGGAATGGGTGTAGATGTGGAGGCTAAAGAAAGTATGTTTAAGTGGATTCTAAAATGCGAATGCCAATTTCATGGTCTTGCATCACAACAGCAACGCGAACAGCGTCGCAAAAGCAGATCCCGGAGTGTGAGGAAAATTCGTTTCAAAAGTGACCGTCTGAAAATTGGACAAAGTGGCTGCCGCGGCCATGTGTGTGGGTTCAAGGCATACAATAAGGCATACAAACATAGCCGGAGGCAATAGCAACAACATCATGCACACACACACACACACAAATACACTCACCCCCTCACACTCACACACAAACACATAGAGCACATGTGTGAGCGGCTTCAGCCTGAGCCTGAGCCTGTGCTGGACGGTCGTCCGTTTTTGGCGCTATACTCAAACCCAAACCCACCAAAAACCACCCACCGTCTACTTACCTACCCGTACTTACACATACACATGTACACACACACACACTCACACACTCACGTCCCACAACCCACGCACACTTTGAAGCAAACTTACTTACATATACGATGTCAGTGTCCGTCCATCCCCCATCGGCGGCGTCTAAATTGCGTTTGTCCCTTGAAAGAATCGTCCTAAGATGAAAGTGCTGTCCCTTGTCCCTTGTCCCCTGCCCCTGTCCCTGTCCCTGTCCGTGTCCTTGTCCACCGCCAACCGTCCGTTAGCATCGCTGAAAATTTGCTCGTGGCATGAACACATGTGGCGTAATTTCGTCGCAGATTTTTGTTCGCTAACTGGACAAGGAGATTGTGTACACTGCAACAAATTCTGCAGCTCTTTAACAAATAATTTTAAGATGTCTTCCGTTCTTGGTAAAAATGTTAACAATTTTGATGGTTTCAATAAAATATCTAATTAAATAGATCTCAATTGAAAGCTAAGATTAAAATTACTAATAAAACGACTACAAATCGGCTATTTCGGTTTGAATAATTTTGGTTATTCGTTTAAAATCAGTTAAAGGGTACGATTTCGAATACGGTATTAAATTACTGCTATAAAAATGGCAGCTTATTAAAATTATCATATTTTTAAATCGCGGTTAAACTACATCAAATTGAAAATCATTAATGGTTGTTAAAACTATAAATTAAATCATAATTTTTTGAAAGCGTGTAATTGGTTACCTATAATCGCTTTATTAAAATTACTTATCATTCAATACTATATTTTGTGTGCATGTTCAAATTTGAATGTGAAATTCATAATGAATTTAATTGAAAATAAATAAATAAGAAAAAGTAATTGTTCTCAACTTACCAACATGTACCAAAATAAAACCAAACTGATCCAATGTCCCAAGAAAAAATGTACCATTTTTGGTACATGTACCAAAGGTACATGTGGATCGAAATATGAGTATAAGTGTGAGTGTAGATGTATCAATAGCAATATAATTAAATATAGGAGCAGAATTAAAAGTAGCAGCAGGATGAGAAGGTAAATGTAGAAATCACAATAAGATAAGCAGAAATTCAAGTAGTAGTGGAAATATAAGTAGAAGCTGAATTATAACAAGCAATTGGATTATCAGTAGTATAAGTAAGTAGAAGTATAATTAAGTATAAGAATACGTATAAGTTGAAGTAGTAAGAGAGCTATATCAACAAATCTGCCATATAAAGCTGCGAATAGTATAAGTAAATAAATTGTTTATTAAGCTATGCTTCGATAGGGTTGCTAAAAAATCATATAATAATAATAATATAATATTAAGTAAATATAGTTATCTAAGTAAAACGGCTTGCCTACTTATTGGTGGTGTAATGTTTATGTTACGTCTTATTTCTTTGAGTGTAATTTGAAAAGCATTCGCACCGCGCGGCCCCCAAAGCGGCAGATATTCGTGCTTCCTTTGGCGAGCCGTGGGCCACTGTAAGGCCTTTGTCGCAGTCACCGTCGCCGTCGCCGTCGCCCTCGCAGTCGCTGCTGTCGTTGCTGTCCGTTGCCTCGGTCCGTGTACTGTCCAGCTTGGCGTAAGTACAGTTGTGCAAATACACTTCTAGCGGACAGTATCGCGGCCCAAGAATTTGTATTTTATCAGCATCGTGCGCGTCGCGTAGTCAAGGACTCCCAATATTTACGCGAAATACACACACACACAAGCTGACTCACACATACAAATGGCTATTACACATGTGTATGTACGGTGTGTGTGTGTGAGTGTGTTTGTTGAAGCAAATGGGATATGTGATGGTGGCGGGAGAGCTCTTGGATATGTGTATGCATGTGTGTGCCTTGGGTGTGGGTTGTGGATGGTGGAAGTGGGAGTGAGAGTGAGAGTGTGTGTGTGTGTGTGTGTGAGTGTGAGTGGGATGGTTTGGCAAGGCTGAGGGTTATTGTACGATCCTTTCATTTTAGTCCTAAATGTCCTTCTTTCAATATTTCAAACGTGCTTCGTGACGCGTCCGTTTTGCAGGATGAGCGGCTCGAAGGCGGCCCTTTGTGGACACGGACTTTGTCACCAGCGCCAAATGCTAGCGACGTCGTCGTCGCAGTCCGCGTTGCCTCAGCTTCAGCTGTTGTTGTTGTTGCTATTGTTTGCCATTGCCGTCGCTGCTGACGTGTTGTCGTCGCGTCACGGCACGCTGTTTAGCGGTGGACAGACGAGGACTTCACGTTGGCTTACAGGACGCTGGGGTTCTCTTCTGTTTTGTACGTCTACTTCTGCGCCTGGGGATGGGGTTTGGGTTTGGGTTCGGGATTGGGATTGAGACTGGGAACAACTTTTATCACGGCGCATTTATTTTTCTATTCCACTTATAATATATGCCAGAAACAGGATACACACTCACATGGGCATATATTGGATATTTATTTTGTATTCGAACGCGGGCCATCGGACACCGAACGTGTCAGAAGCGTTGGCGGCTGGACGTTTCGACAGTTCGACGGTTTGACGGTTTGACGGTTCGACCGTTAGTTGAGGGTTATCCAGGGGTCTCTATATATATATATATATATGTATCGCATGTGTTTGTGTATGTGTGCGTATGTGTACTCGTATTTTGTAAGTATTGGGCTTTCACTTGGCTCGAACAAAGGGACAGACGGACACTGAAAAATGGCGAGAATTCACTTGGGTGATTTGCGCGACGTTGTGCACGACTTACACACGCACACACACGCGCACACACACACATGCATATCCGTGTGTATTTTGTATATATACATATAATGATGAAAACATTTCTTTCTTCCACTTTTAGGTTTGCTTCTTACTATTACGTACACATATGTACACATCCCTAATATGCCAGATACATACTATATACATAAGTACATGCCACTCCACAAATCTATTATATAAAAAAAAGTTTATATAACTTTACATATTTGGAATATTTACGACACAGGTATGACCTGCATTACGAGTATCAAAAGTTATTGACAATCTAAACAAAATTCAATTATGATTCGAAATGTTTGATGGTTTCATCTTGAAACTGTTAACCAAAAAGTTAGAACTAAGTTAAACATACTTGCCAAATTGGCTCTGATTATAATAGTCAATACCTGAAAGGCCAAACTATAAAATAAATTAGCTTAGACTGTGTTTTTAGGTTCTTTAGCAATGGAACAAAATTCACTTTCCAGTGTAGAAGCACTCTTCATACATAAACCCAACTTCCCTTAACTTTTAGGAAGTATTCTTAAGTATAAATTTGATTGATAATAACCTTATGCATTGGGGAAATAGCCATATGAACAAAAATAGGTAATTTAATAAAATAAAATCTATGAATCACTAAGAATTTGACATCTAACTTTTTATTTTGATTTTACTTATAAACGGGAACAAAACATCCGAATTATAATTTGTTTATACAAAACATAAGAAATGTAAGTGTACAAAAGATGTTGTTTTAAATAATTTGTTTGACAAACTTTAATTCAAACTTTTTTTTAAGCAAGACATCGATTTAAGATCCTTATTCGAGAGCCTAAATACTGTAGAGATGATAACGACAGTCGTATGAGATATAATTCGGTAGTGTGTTAATGCAGTAATCGTACCTGCCTTCCAGTAAGTCGACATTATGCGAAATTGTTGTGTTTGGCCTTAACGCCATCAACTGGTTTGGCTTTAATGGCTGACGACTCGCCTCCTGACGCCTCCTGACGCCTCTTTCGCGTTCGAATTCGCTGTTTATTGCCCTAATTGCCCCCGTCTTGGCAACTTTAGCTGGTAAGTGCTTATCTGTGCCCAGTTGATATGTTGATGATGTGTTTACTGCAGCTTAAAGTTCCTTTTACGACTCCTTTTATTTATATCCCACAGCAGAGAACCTGACCCTGCTCCCGCATTTCCGTTGCTGGACCTCTTCCTGTCCTGGCGTCAATAAATTTTTATGAGCCATGATGCGGTTGCTCTTGAAGATGCCGTCCAAGCAAACTGATTTCAATGTTTTATGGCCCATATTGTGGCCATTCAGATGGATGCATGTATGTAATTCACGTTTCATTTTGTACGCGACCAAATTAGTTTTCAATTTGTCGGACATTTAATCCAAGTTAACAAATGTACATACTTACTTCTACATTTGAATAGGGGTAATTAACATATTTTGTTTCTTTCAATCAATTATTTATTATTCACATACAAAATATTTACAGTCTCAAATTTACTTAAAAGATATCCCCCAAAATGATAACACAATCTGTCTATTTTTTATATTTGTTTTCTTTTTTTACTTTGTATTAAAATCCACATTTTATCACCACTTTATAAGCACATAGTATTATAATATATTAAGGACTTTCGGTTTTTGGAATATTTAGTAGTTTTTGGTGTAAGATTTTAATATTATTATTGTTGTATTAAAGCAATTAAAGTAAATTAGCCCCTAATAAAATTAGGGCAATCGTCTAATTTACAAAGATATTTGGGAATTTATTTGTGTGCATATTTGAATGTAATCAATCGGTTAATGGCAGGTCAGGGACAATAATTTAATTTAAGGATTAGTAACCTGATTATCGAGTTCAGTAAACTTTCACCAATGTTATAATGAGGCGCAGACATAAACATAGACATACATACATATGTTTGTATACAATCAGAACCCTAATGCATATGGGTGTGTTTGCATTTCGCTTTTGTTGTTGTTCTCAGGTCCAGTCAGACACACTTAACTACTTATGTACATACTTATGTATTGCATTGACATTGACTTTCATCTCATTATAATAGGTATATACGCTTATTTATGACTGCTGTGCGAGTGTGTGTGAGTGTGTGTGTGTGTGTGTGTGTGTGAGTGTGTGTGGGTATGCGAAGCAAATGCCAACCAAACTGCCACAAGCTTTAGACCAAACAACTTGATTTCCTAATTTAATGATAATGAGCTATTTATGGGTAAATACATTGGTATGTGTTAGTTCCTGCTCTCAGCTGTTGATAGTGAAAGTGTTCTTAAAGTCGACCGTTTTCAACATTCCATATAAGTACATCTACTTATCTACTTGTATATTCGTATAGATGAATTCAAATCGTAGTTAAGTAGTATTTAAAACTGCATACTTATGTACATTTAAGAACATAGATAGAATAGAAAAAAAATGCATATTTAATTACTTTAAGTGTACTATATATGCGTATATACGTATACTATGAACAAATATATAAATAAAATAAAAATGTATTGAAATCTATCCAAGCCAAAATAAAAAGAAGGGAAAAGGAAATTGTTCATGTCTGTGCATTATAGATTTTACTGGGTCAAATAAGCTGTGAGCAACTGGATATACAATATAATATGTTATACATATTTGTAAAATAATTAACAATATTGTTTGGTTATAACTAAACAGATTGAGATATAAATGTTCACCATAAGCTAGTTTTTTTAACCAGTCGCGAAATATATCATTCAGAACCAAATCAGAATATTTAATTACACCCACAGTTTTGAAGATAAAGCTCTGTTCTTGGTGATTAATGTTCTCATATACTTAATAACCTATTCAATAACATCAAGATCGGATAATTAAAACGGTAGTTAAAGCTTTTTTCAATTTTTAAGCAGCACACACACAGATCTAGAAACTTTATATTTGGGATGCATACTGCTGACTAGCATACGCGGATCAAGTTATTATTTTGGATCGGACCCCTATATCATAAGCTGTCTTGGCACAATTGGTCTATAGTTTTAATACTAAACCCCTTAACTTTTTATTTGAGATATCTCAACCAATATTACGAAATATATAATTAAGTTGGTTCAATGCTTTACGACCCAATTTGTTTCAAATAGCTTCATCATGCTTTTAGAAATATCTTTGTAGTCCACTAATTTTTTACATATAATCAAATTAAAAATTCATTAATATCTTAATATTTTTTTCTCAATTTGATCACAATTATAATTTTATGACGGTTTTCTTAAATATCGAAAATATATTTCTGACCGGACAGACTATCCGTTTGATTGCTATCTTAATTTTTGTTTTTTTCCAGATAAGTTATAATGTCGAAACTAGTCAAATTACATCACACTATCAAATAGCTTGAATATAAACAATCATTCCAAAATCCACCTGTTTTCTAAAATATATCAAACTGACTTGCAGAGCTGGAAAATTGACTTTACATTATGATCAAATTTGTCTAAAATCGGAATAACATATCATATAGAATTCATAAAATAATCATTCAAAGACTGATTTAGGGGGTCAGCATGATAAGTAAGCCTTAGATTCAATTTGAAGTCTTATTAAAATAGTCACTAAAAATATCGATATAATTTCAACAGTGCTTTAGCTTTCCTACTTAGTAGGTATACAAATTTAAGAAAACAATTTTCGATGTAAATGAACTTTGGTATTTCAACCTCAAAATTTGAGGAGTAAATAAACAATGGTTTGGGGCTGAGGAATTTATTCCTTATCCTTTACCATGCGATTACACTGCTCTGCAATATATTATATTAATGTACGTACTCCAAATATATAGGTATTTACTCGTGTATTTCTCCAAAATATTTAGATTGTGTGTGTTCTCATATGCATACAATTTAATTGTATATATCATTTCTAAGTACATATTTATTTAGATAACATAATAAAATAAGGAATAGCTAAGGATGAGTTTGTGGAGGACGTATTCGTAGTCTTATAATTGCGTTTCAATCTGGCTTCCTTTGTGGCGTGTTGCGTGCATTTGTCTGTAAAGAATTATAAATTAAAATCAGCAAATTTTCTGCACATATACGGCCATCTCACTCTGACATTGCACTGCAGATACGGGACAGACTTACAAGCACACAAACATACATACATTTTATCATTTGCATTGGTATATCACAAGTGCGTGAGTGTATAAATTTTAATTTGCGCACAACCACGTTGCTCCAACTAAAAGTGCAATAACATATCAAATACGCACACATGCGATATACAAATACATATGTATATGTATCTAAGAATAAGAACCACATACAGTATAGGCTCACAAAATAGAACTCACTTATATTCGAATTGAATACGAATTTTTACAAACACGATAAGATCTAAAAACAAGTGGAAAAGGCTATAGTCGAGATTCCGACCACAGGATATCCGTTACTTATTTCAATATATATAAAAGTAATTTTTAAAAATTACTTTCTTATACAAAATTTGGCTTAAATTTGCTACAAACTTGATCTGCGTGGGGTATATAGAAATCTGTGTGCCAAATTTGGTTACTCTACCTCTTATAGTGTCTGAGATCATTTTGTTCATACGGACGGACGGACGGACGGACAGACAGACGGACAGACACACATGGCTATATCGACTCAGCTGTTGATGCTGATCAAGAATAAATATATACTTTATGGGGTAGGAGATGCCCCCTCCCTGTTACATACATTCTAACGAGCACAATATACCCTTTTACTTATTTATAAAAATATATATTACAGAAATAAATTTATTTGCGATGAGTTCGTACTTTATAAGAAATATTTCTTATTTATATGAATATCTTTTTATAATATATTTCAAACTTAAAAAATGTATAAATTGAATTAAATTTGTTGAATCGTATATGGGAAAAAATAAGTCGAGACTTGAAAAGCTCAAGGAAAATTGATCTATTGGAAAAAATCAAGTAGTTCTAAATTACGAGAGACTACTGTAGCTGCATACAAAAAGCATTCACTATATGCGGGGGATATCTACACATATCAGTATGTATGCTGAGAGCACACACACACGCACATACACATACACATACAGAGATTCTTACGCACTTCTGCACTTTGCTTAGGCCTTTGTCTTGCAAGCTTTTTCTCCAATGCGTTTGTATGCTTCATTTTCCTGTCCACTCTAAAGTAAAATTACTTGAGGCCAGTTGGCGTTGGTTGAAACAAAAAGATTCGTTTCGAAATTTCTAGCTACAGACAAATACAGACTGTTCAGGACAAGCCGACGCGTCGGATGGGGATTGGGAATGGATCTTAATACCTAAGACTCATATATGTGTGGGTATTTATGTGTGTTTAGTTGTGTTGTTTCTTTATGTATCTGTATTTACCTCAGAGCACATATGCACACACACAAACACACACAAATACGCAAATGCATTTATGCAAATGCATCCGCATGCGAACTAACGATTCCTTAAATTCCTTACTGTAGGCGTGAGTGTGTGTGTGTGCGTGTGTGTATAGTGTGTGTGTGTGTGTAAGTGTACTTTTTGGAAATTCATATACAATATGCATATTTGGCTTTGGCTTTGGCTTTGGCGAATGCGAATGAGAGCGAAAAGCGTGTATGCATCTTTTGCCGCTGTATGCGTTCTAATGTCCAGCAACTGAAAGTTTTCCGAAAACTTACGTTTGCCGAGAAGCAGCAGCAGCAGCAGGAGAAGATGGGAGAAGAGATGAACGAGAAAATGCAAAGGGAGCAGGATGAGGATGAAGTTTTTGGGCTCTTGGGCAGGTGGCAGTCTTGATATGGCAGTCGAGCATCTGGCGTTGCAGAAAATCTACTGCTGCTGTTGCATCTGCATTGTTCTTATGAGTATATGTTGTATGTTGTATGTTGTTGCATGCATCGACTTCAGCTTTTGCTTCTGCTGCAGCTACAGCTTCTGCATCTGCATCTGCATCTGTATCTTTTGGCCATACATTAAGCACTCGGTCGACTACAGAAAAGATTATTGTGCATAAGACTCTGTGTATGTTTATATCTATATACTGCTGCATGTATGTTTTCGAATATGTATGTATGTGTGCACTTTGGTCGGCTCTACATCATTGGCCATCGATGGATCGAGACAGGAACATTTTAGCCAGTTGCATACCCGCAAACTTATTTATTTTAATTTAAGCGATTACTATATAATATATATATTCATGTTTTACCCAAAATGCAAATTACATATTTTTATCTAGAATTTTAAATCCTTGATTATTACAGTAGGCCTTGAAATACTCAATATAAAGTTCGCAAACATATTTAAAATATTTAATTCGGTCTCATCTGTCAATAAATACATAAATTTTTATACCAATTCCGTGTTTGCTAACTGATCCGCATTACTGTAAACAGTTTCTTGAGTACAAAAAGCATAGTAAAGTTGAATAAATAAATTTAATAGTTTATCACAAAACATTTAACTGAATAATGTAATAATCTCAAAGATAATACTCCTTGATTTACCGAAAAGACATAGTTATGTTAATTGAAAAAGATAGTTAAGTTTGATACACTCTCAAAGCGTGATCAGTTTTAATAAAAACGTTGACATTTCTTTTTTAATATAATTTTTTTTAAATAAACTTTAATTAACTGATTATGTAATAACGACAATTCTTTGGGCAAAACAGTCAAATCAAAAAGGATAATATACTATATTTATATTTATATAAGATTAGTATTTTATCTTACAGTTTTTTAGGGAAGGTCCTCTTAATTTGATTTCGGGTTTATAAAAGAATCAAGTGCCCAACTATACTTTATACATCTGTATAATGGTTACATAGTTTAGCACCAAATTAATCGCTAATCGCTAATACAAGTAACTGATTTAAGCATAACAGTTTTAATCGGTTTAATGAAGCAACAATATATAAAAAAAATTAAATAATTGAATTTTTATTTATAAATTAAATTAATCCAGTTATTAAGAAAAAAAGAAAGTCAAAATGCAGACAAACCCAAAACTGTAACTGAAATTAATAATCGTTTCGGTTTGATACCGTGGTTTTTATTTTTTACTTTAAGGTATATTAATATATAATGATATAATACTCTAAGTTAATTTAGTTTGTAAGAAATTTAAGTTTTTTGTGAAATATATATATTAAATATATTTATATTTATATCTTTATTATTTTATTTCTTCAAATCTACTTAATGCATATTTAGTGATAAATCATGGGTCATGTTTCATGGTTCATACGTGTGCTCCACAAATCTCTAAAAGCACCCAAATGTGAGTGTTTCTGAAAATATTTTAACAATTCTTTTAATTATCATATACAAGATTTCCCCAAAAAAAAATGCTGTAAACAAATATATCTCTTGTATTACAGAAAATGATTGTTTATTTTCAAAAACTAATTGGAACCTTTTTAAAAGAAGGTTGTTTTTAGGCCTTAGAAGGAGTCCATAGCTTCACCTACATAATTCCACCTCGGTCGAATTGTATTGGCAAACATAGATTTTATATTGAAAAGATAAACAATATAAGAGATGTAAGAATATCAAATACAAATGGAGTATATCGAGTCAAACGTATAGTAATAAATTGTCCATTGGGATTGTATTTGGAAACAAAACTAGCTGAAATCTAGCAGTGTAATTAGAAAGTCCTGTTTTCGGACTTTAAAATGTAATGCCAAATGGATGCTTACCACAGCATCCTTATATACATTTATATGCAAATACCAACTACCCCACATTTGCGCAAGCAAGCAACCGTGCCGTGGATAGGATGGAGGTTGGAGGATGTGGGATGGGATTGGGATGGGGATGGGGATGGGAATGGGAATGGGTTAGTGAATGTCCAAGGCATGTTCACTCTTTCACGTTCTTGGTCAACTGTGCGACGTCGGCGGGATTCGTGAAATAGCCAACTATTATACATACATACATATATATATATATATATATACTAGGAGAGGCGTATATTTTTGCTGTCGCAAACCGTCTCCGTCTTTCATTTCAGCCTCTTCCCCCTTTACTCCCCGTCAATTGCATGTATGTTTGTGTATTAATTTACCCTCCCACTCGCTCACGCATACGCTGGACGTAGCAACTTGAAAAGTCGAATTTTCACAGCCTCCATCTCCGTAGTCGACTTACAGTAGTACCTCAGCCGGTGCTGCTTCAGCTTTGTCCTCGTTCTCGTTCTCGTTCCCGTTCTCGTTCTCATTCTCGTTCGCGTTCTCGTTCTTGTCCTCGGCCGCAAACTCTGCTGTTGTTGCCTCATCCTCGGTCTGTTCACTGCCTCGGCCTCGGCCTCAACTTCAACTTCAGCCACGACAACGACGACGACGACGACGACGACGACGACGATGGCGATGGCGACGACGACGCAACGAAACGTGACCTAGCCGGTTAGTATGGCTACGTAGCCCACATAGCCACCATCTTCATATCCATTACATGCCGCACTGGACCAGTGGCAGTACCACTCCTCTTATCCCCTTCTGTCCCTCCCCCTTCTGTCCCTCCCCCTCCCTCTGCCCTGCCACCGTACTCTTCTGACAGGCAATCGCAAGCCGTATGCAAACAACATTTTGCAGAGCAACTGGAGGTTCTTCTTCTTCTTGCCGGTCGCCTTCGTTGGGCTTCCTTCGTGAATTCTATGCTTTGCCTATGTCAGTGCCATCTTGCTGCATACTGCTTCCTTCTTGCGTCCTGTACGATGTCCGAGCACACACACACACACACACACGAATACAAAAACATACAGGGGGATAAAGGGGGTAAAGGAGATTCGTGTTTGTGTAAATGTTGGCATCTCTAAATTCGCATATACAGCCAGTGGTCAACTATGGAAATTATCGATCGACTTGCTTTTGGTGTCAGGTGGTTGGGCGATGGATGCGGTGCCAGCAAAGGCAGCAAAGGCAGCAGCAGCATGATGGACACGCTGCCGGAGTGGAAGTGAAGCGCCAGCTTTTGCCAACGAACTGCCTTTGCTGCCTTTGCTGCTGCCTCAACGGATTTCGGGGGCGGCATCACCCAAGGCGGACATGGGTGCAGTGTTCGAGGGGGTGACGGAGTGAAGGAGTGAAGGCGGGTTGGGTTTGGGATAGATTTTGGCATAGCAATAGGGACTGTGCTTGTCCAAGCAATGCTTGCGACAGCGACAACATACTGGATGCTGAATGCTGGACAGGACTTGGTTGCCAAGGCAAACTACTACTACAACTACAACTACAACTACATGTATGTTGTTGCCTCAGTTCGAGCTCGAGAATAAGTTGGCATCAACGTTAGCGACAGCAAAATGCCACTGCCGCCTGCACACATGAATCAGCCCACCTACCATTCCCCTTTGCTCCTTGCTCCTTGCTCCTTACTCCTTACTCCTTTTCTCTACTTGCACAATTCTCAGCACGACGAATCTAACGACCAAGAGATGACGAGGAAGAGAACGACTGTGAGCATGAGCATGAGAACGAGATGACGATGACGATGACGATGACCAAAAG
This sequence comes from Drosophila phalerata, assembly GCA_951394115.2. Classification (NCBI taxonomy): domain Eukaryota; kingdom Metazoa; phylum Arthropoda; class Insecta; order Diptera; family Drosophilidae; genus Drosophila; species Drosophila phalerata. Next base: position 15,342,198 of record OX596005.2, read on the forward strand.
GAATGAAAGCTACAGCTACTCTGCATTTTGCGAAGCATTCGGCGGAAATATTCGGCCCAGCTCTCGTCTTTTCAACCGTCTACACCCCACCCTCCCCCCTCCCCCCTTCCAAACGTCAAATCATCCAAGTTGGCCCACACATACACAGATGGCCCCCATGGCACATCAAAAGGCTGCTGCTGGTCTCATTCGAGCCACCATTCAAAATAGCCGAGTGGGCTGCCAAGTCGCTATGAATGTGGATGTGGATGTGGATGTGGATATGGATGCGGATGTGGATGCGGATGCGAATTGAGATGGGTGGGTGGACGTCGGAGGCCAGAAATTGCTTATGCGACATCTAGTGGCTCCAGTTTTAGTTATGGCAGGCAAAGTCAAAGACGGCCCAGGTCCAGTTGAGTCCATTGCCAAAGCAAGGCGGCACATACGCTTATACATACATACGAGTTAGAGTATGTACTTAAGGCCAGCCTGGACATATCTTTCTCTATCTCGCTCACACACTGTCTCTCCCTCTCTCTCTATCTGCCTCTGCCTCTGTATTTGAAATTTTTCGCCGTCAAGTTAAAGGTCCGCTGATATGGATAACTTGATCTGGGCATGTTCTCAAGTTTAAAACACGAATCAGAGTAACTGCGATGTCCCCGCTCCAACTCTGTCTCGACATCTATGATGTGGAAGTGAAAGAGGGACGTCGGAAAGGACTGAAGGACTCAGGATGGACGTGTTCTGCGTGCTCATCGATGCATTAACTCGACCATCCGATGTTATACCGAAGATTCTTTAGTCTCTCGCCGCATTCCCCATACCAGCTTACTCATTTATACCTCTTACAAGTGCCTCAACCAAGAGTTGTTGTTTCTTGTTGTTGTTGTTTCTTGTTGTTGTTGTTTTTGTTGTTTCTTTTTTTGCCGTCTCCCTTCCTCTATCTCACTTGAGGTTATTAGATTGCGAATTGCCAATGACTGACACTGTCCATCCATCCAGTTACGAATCCCCAGTCCAATGAGCCACATCGAAACTTAAGGTTCATCGGATATAGAATTCGATTTTCGAATCGCATCTCAAATGAAATTAGGCTCTCTTTTTATATCATGTTTGCACAGGTGTTGGTATAGGATTGGATATAGGTATAGTTAACTAGATATACCAACAACAACAACAGGAATAGTACAGAGTTAAAGTTAAAGTAAATACATTATTTAGAAATATCCCTAGAATCCTTATATTCTTTATCATTTCGGTCTTAAATTCAAATTATAAAAAATCAATGAATTTATCATTAAATTTAGCATCATAAATCTTTCATCTACATTTGAAATAATTGTTTGACTGTTTTTTGATTGAATTCTGGAAATTCAAAATAAGTCCTTAAGATGAATATCATAATACGTTTAATATATAATAATAATAGTTATTAGTAAATTATATAGCAGTTGGGTGAATAGAAATAAACATGATAAAGATATCATATTAAATTCACTTGGTGCACTTCGTAAATATATTTTAGATCGAATTGCAATCTGTAGATATAAGACCTTTTCCGGCTTTTAGAATTTTTTAGATTGAATTTACTTTTAGTTGGTAAATCTAAGTCAGATAAATTTTATTTATAAAGTCTAACCACAGTATCAAATTACTGAGTTGTCCGTAAGTTCAAGAGAGAAAACATAAATATATAATTATTATATCATATTATCAAGATTTAAGCTAAAAGTATTGGTAATAATTAAAGAGCCATGGAGCAGTTAAATGAATGGAAAGTAACATGTGATTATGATATCATATTGATTTCTCATACGGCACGATTTGTTAACTTTTATTTTTATCGAAGTCGGCACACACAGAAAAACGCACAAAACTATGTAGACGTCTGGCCATCTTATTGGGATTAACCTAGTCCCGTTCATGGGGGTCCAACAAGTGGCCCATAAAAATACAAACGAACATATACGGATGGGCATAATAATTTATGCGCTTTGCTCCACTTTCAGCTTACGAGTGCAAAGTACCACTGCCAGCTTTATTTTATTTTTATTTCTATTTCTATTTTATTCTTATTCTTTTATGTTTTCTCTGTTTTCTGTTCTCGGCTCTCTGTTCCCAGTTCCCTGTTCCCTGTTCCCTGTTCTCAGTTCCCTATTCTCTGTTTGCTGATGCTTATACGACGTGTTTACGTTTTCTTTGTGCGACTCATCCAAGCGCTTAGACTGAGACAGAGACAGAGTCAGAGACAGAGACAGAGACAGAGTATGTGTAGGGCAGGGGTCAAAGAAAAAGAAAAAAAGTAAATGCTTAAAGGCAGAAAGAATAAAATATTTATTCATCCATTCTAGATTTCATTCATGAGCATTTACTATTTCTATTCGTACATTCCCGCGTAAAACTTATCCTATCGTCGTACATTTTTATTCCTACATTTCTCTATGGTATCTCGGCTCCATGGTGCTGCTTCTTCTTCCTGCTCATACTGCTGCTCCTGTGTTTTCTACCAGTTTTGTTACTTTTTTCCTGTCTTTTTTTGTGTTTTTTTTTTTCATTTTTATTCAGTGCCCCACTCAAAGTTACAACTTAACTGTTATTTTATTACAACATTTAATAAAAATCAACAAGTGCATGACTCGTCTGTTGCTCCCAAGTAGAAAGGAGTGTGTTCTCTGTTCTCAGCTCTCCGTTCTCCGTTCCCGTTCTCCTTTCCCGTTCTCTGTCCTCGCCCTTGTTACTGCCACTCGGAGCTGGCGCTTGAGCAAATGGAGCGTGATTTTGTGGCTCCATCAAGTTTATATTAAGTGTTGGTATTAAAATAAAAATACTTGTTATTTGTCTTGCCTTTTTATTTGCCGTTTGACGCTGCCCTTGCTGCCCATCTTTTTTATTGCATCAGGATAGAGATGAACATAATCCATGGACACCAGTTTGATAGTGTACTACACTACACATACGGGAGCTGGGACATCAAATCAAGCGTAATGTAATTACCCTACGGCGACTCGCCTCCATTCTCCATTCTACTCGACAGTCTACAGTCTACAGACTCCTCAGGAAGCGACAAAATATCGAATTTCGATCAAAACCAGCATGTCCCTTAATTTCGTGCTTAATTTGTCGCCGGCGAAACGTAGGACCCCAACGTAACGGTATTCCTCCACAATGTCGCGTTTCACTGATTCACTACTATACACGTATATGCGCACTTGCTCCTCTTCAGAATTTCCATTTAGTATTTAGTTACTGGGACACAACTCAATGATTCGCTGACTCGTTGATTTGCTGACCCGCCGACTTGCCAGGAGCACACCTCTGGTCAACACAATAGAAACATGCGATACTCAGATCATCAATTCAACTTGAGCTCATCAAAGACATAGATTTTCAGCAAATCTTCTACTCATAGACATCCTTTCGTCCTTCTTTTTCTTTTTGAAACTGAATGGGTTCGAGATTTTTAACAATAAATGGAAGGAAGTTGCTAAACATTTCTTCAACCAAAGTGATCAATTTATATAATTATAAACATATTAACATTATGACATTAACAATGTAAAATATTTATTATAATATTTAAAATAAAATTTTGTATGACCGAAAGATAGAAACTAAATAGTAACATTTTAATAAATTAATATTAAATTAAGAGCTTTAGGTGAGAGAGTTCGACTTTTTATATCATGTAAGTTTGGTACTTCTAGCAGCTACTTTCTCCGAAATATCTTCATTCATAAGGACAAATGAACACGGTTATATTGAATCGGATTGACAAATGGCTAATATTGTTCCAGTATTTGATGGTATGGTTGGCTAAAATCCAGTAAAATTCTATTAGACCAAAAAGCAATAATGTTAGAATATAAAAATCAACAAATTTTTAATGAATGCTTAACATTATATTTAAGATAAGCTTGTAAGCAATTTAAAAATTTGTCTAAAAAGAGAACGCAATAGCTGAAGGATTCTGAAATTCCTTTGAATAGTATTAAAGTTGAATGCACATTCAATAAAAATTTAAATTAAATGTATTATATTTATGTGTACAAGTAAGTATATGTATGTATATATACCAATGTTAATGTATAACAGTGTGCAACAAAATTACTTGCACCCTATTATATTTGGTTCGACTTTTCGCAAAGTTTCACCCTATGAAAATAAAGCTGAAAAAATCACATTAAATAGTCTGACACTGACCTAGCCTAATGCCTTTCATGTTATTTAGTTCACAAAAGAAATGAAATAAAAACTCTGAATGTGGCAAAGAATACACACACACACACACACACACATACAAATACAAACAGAAGAGAGACACAGTTACAGGCAGAGACAGACAGACAGACATAGACTCTGTATGTAGTATGTATGTGCATACTTACGACAAGTCTGATAGCAATACATAAAAAATTTAATAAGTATTTATATGTATATGTATCTGAATGTTAAAGATGGGTGAAGGACACACACACACACACATACAGACAGAGAGACAGACAGACAGACAGCCTTAATAAAGGAAGTTTGTAAATATTAGTCAGACATCAGGCTTGTAAACGTGCATGCATTAGTGTGGATTATGTATCAAATAATCCGAAAATGTTTAAAAAGAATACAAGGAGAGCAACAGATAAATACTCTAACCCTCGCCATCCCCCTTGGAACGTCCCTTTCTTCTGAGAGGGAGGCAGATAGAGAGAGTCATTCTGTTAGGTACTTGCGAATTGAATATAAAAACAAACATAAAAGTTTCACGCCTTCTTCAATCCTTCCCAGTCGCAATATTGGTCATATATACATGCTGTATATACATATGTACATATTACATACATACAAATAAAAACTATTTTGGTAAGTATGTAGGGCCACTTTCTTTCTTCTAGCTTTGAGACACCTACAAAAAAAAATAAAAAAAAAAATTCCGGCTATGGCAGTGACCACTCCGAACCACTCTCTACCCCTACCCCTACCCCTACCACTACCCCAATCCCTACCCCAACCCCTAGCCGACCTCGACCTCGACACCAGTCTGGCTTTGAGTAGACCAACGACTAAGGAGCACACAACATACGACATGCAATATATATTTTTATGTAGACAAAGTCTGCTCGAAAAAGTGCAAACAAAAAAAAAAAAAGAAGAATGAGAAAAAAATAGAAATCCTTACACATAGACAGAAAAGAAGTGGAAAAAATTGGTTTTATGATTCAAGGACAGGAATCACATTATTCTTACAACGGGATAAAACCCACACAGACACTAGGTTATGGGGAAGTCCCCATTCCCACTATCCACAACCTACCACCCTCATCTCCCTCCTCGCATCTTTCCCTTAGTTCGGACTTAACATTGCGGTTATACGCTACCCGCTTTTGGCCCGATTCGAAGCAATAATTTAAGTCCAACATTTTTATTGCTACACATGCACTCCTAAGTATGTATGTATGTACGTACTATATATGTATATATGTGTATATATGTATGTATTGTCTATGTACATAAACTGAGAGCACTTTCGATTTCATTCAATTGGACTTTGAACTTTTGTTAAAAGAATATAAAAATACTAAAAACATCAGAAAAGTGAAAAGTTGAACGTTATTTTTTTCCCATTCTCTTTTCTTTTTCTTTGCTCTCCATTTCATTTCTTTCTGCTTTTTACTTAGAAGCTTCATTCGCTTGACATAATTAAAAGCATTGTATAATATTCCGGATGATTTGTTATGTAAATACATGTGTCTAGATTGGTCGACTACGAGATATCCTCTAACACATCACGCAGATATCCTTAAAAAAAGGCGCCGCAAAAGCGAGTTTTACCAGCTGTTTGCTAGAGTGCTTGTGCGACTCTCTGGCGCCGCTTACCGAAAAATCATGGTGACTCGGTTTCACAATACGTAAATATACCCAATGATATTGGTAAAAGAATGGCAGCAATCCCTTGAAAAGGTTATGCCCCATCTTAGATGCCAATTTGGGGTATTATGTTATTACGTTAGCATATCAACAGCAAATGATATTTTGCCGTAAAAGCACAGTCAATAACAAATCTGTGGTATGGTAGTTACCACATTTTCAATAAATTCGTTGATTTTATTACTCAACATACACCGACTACATATACTGATGTTGCCACATGTGGCACGCGTCTTGCTTTTTAACTGTATTCACAATTTTTCTGAAAGTATGTGGCTGGAAGTACGTACCCTCATACCCCACAAGGACATACTTGGCAGACTATGAGGGATCGAGACACTTTTCCTCTGGCGAAAGCGAAAGTACAATTTTTATTTGAATTTTATGAGCTAAAACAAACAGACATGTCCACACACAACACACGCTTGACATGAAGTTGGACTGAAAGGTCGAGGGGGGTATTAACTGAATGTCGATGCCCTCGGTTTACGATTGAGTCTATTGTGTGCAGTTGAACTTTAATAGCTCGTTTCTGAGTTCTTTATGTTCTGTACCTGTACCACATAAATTGAGATACTAAAAGTAGGCGTGAAAAGACCTCACTAAGATATATTTACAGGCATTGCCCGTGTTTATGGCCAACTACTTAACTGTGATTACAAATTTATTGATAATTAATTGACGACTAAGCGATTTCTTGCTTCGAATGGTTTGTAGATTGTTATTATAATTCATGATGATGATTACAACAATATAAGATATATGTAATAAAATTAATATTATTGATGGGATGGAATTTTTTTAAAATCCTTTTCAGATTGAATTCGTTAAATATTTAAAGATTTGGTAAAGAGACTTTGAATTACAATTAAGTTCATAATTGCTTTATAAAGTATTAGAATAGTTTAAATTCATTACAGAGGGTGTAAAAAGATTTTATATCTCAAATATCCACTTTGCAAACCGGTCAGCATTTATTGAGGAAAAACCTCTCACCTTGATGTTGATTTCCACAGAAAAACTTAAAAATTATTCAAATTTTGAGAAAATTACAAGTGAAATCATTTATTATGGTGAGTAAACCCACTGCACTTTTGCAACAATAAAGTTTTTCCATATTTATACCCGACTTAAAAAATAATCGATGATTTTGAACTATAACTATTGTTTCATAACGCCCTTCGCGATTTTCCTATGGGAAATACCTGAACTTGATAATACCAATACTTGTACTAACACTAATTGATCTGATTGGATTTATTTGGGTTTTTTGCCAAATCCATGCTGTAAATGTGTTAAAATAAATATTCATACTAGGTTCAAAATGTGTGAGTGAATGTTTATTGACTATTGTTGCTCTAGAAAGAAATTAGAAACAAATAAGAGAATGAAGAAGATTAAAAATTAGGACCCTTAAAAACCCCTATTTGTTAAATATGTAAATATTTATCTACACGTAAATTTTTATTTCCATATGACATGTGATAGAATATAGTATTTTATAGTCTGCTTTTGGACAACACTGGTCTAGACCGACATTCATATGACTTTGTGTGTATGTGTGTGTTGCCAAATTTGCATTTGTGTAATTATGGCATATAATTATACACCTCAAGGAGTACATAATACGACAATTAAAGTATAAGTAGCTCCGACATTGACCTCTATTTAGGGAATGCCAACTCAGTGAAATCAGATACCACATGGGGGTCACTCACACTTGGTACTTATTTGTGCATAAACAAGTGCATGGGTATGTACATATGTACATAACTACTCTCACTAAGTATATACATATATATACTTAATAATGTAAACACAAATGCAAATTCATACCTATGTACAAACGCGATGCATTTATGTAAACACATGCGTACATAATCGAAATGCACATATTATGTGCCTAGACATTATAATGTGTGTGTCATTATAATAATAATTATGACAATAATTATGCATGTATGCTTATCAATGTGTACGTATGTGTGTACGTGTACGTGTCTGTTAACGCCAGCTCATAAATACATTCGGTCAAACACATACATTCACATTTCGACAAATTAGGACAACGTCAACCTATTGCCTATTTAATTATAATGAGCTCAGTCCGAATGCAATGTGTATTCATTGTGCATGAATACTCATACACACATACATACATATGTACATATATCCATGTGAGTATCAGATGTAAACATATGTATTGTATGTATATGATTAAGACTGCATATGGCTTACAGGCCTTTGTGTTTCTATGTACATAATTACCTTTGTAAAAGTAAGCAAATAATGCACATAACAAACACAACCTTGAACTTGAATTGATGTTGTACATAAGTATCTGCATACATACATGCATAAGTATGTATAGCTATTCATAATTGTCGCAACTGTGTGAAGGTCATCTAATTACAATAATAATTTCAAATTATAGGTACGTTGAGCAGAATAGCATCAATATACAATTTTAAATATGTTTGGTTGTTTCTATATATCGATCAAAATAGATCTTAAGAAGGCTACAGTAGTCAATAAACTCGAGTGCAAATATAACTATAATCATGGAATTTTTAAAGTAGTCTTAAATTAGCTTCAATAAATTGTGTAGATATAAGATATTAGGCACACTTTAATCTTTATTTCGGGGAATAGCTTCTATTTGATATAATATTATTAGGAAAATTACTGCATCGAAAGTAGATAAATTCCAATAGATGCAATTTAACAGTCTGATAACATTCATGAAATTGTAATATGACAAAGCTGATTGCAATATGGGTAATGGGGACGGATTTTTGGGATGCCCGTGGAATGATTCAGATCGGATAAGAGCAAAATTAACATCAAAATTTGAGATATTTTTCGTTAAGAAAGCACCAACAAAAAAAGGTCTACAAAGTTGGCCTCGAATTGAGACCCCACCCACTACTATTTATTTTACAATTTTCCAAATATGGCTCGCGAAAAAACGATTTAATTAAATGAAATGAATGTGGATTTAACAAAATTAGTATAAACTTGCTTAATTATTTTATTAATTTCCCTAATTTTAATACAGGACATCAGAACCTAGCTTTGATCCTGTGTGTGTATGTGTGTGTCTATCCTTATACAATTGTATGTATTTTAGAAATCTCTACTGATTTGGATGACAATTGTTTTTCAAAATAACCGAACAATGTGTCAGAGTTTTAATTTTTCAAATATATTTACGAAGTTACAAATATATTCGAAATGTTAACATTATTATAAATTTATATAATTGATGTCGTATAAATTATAAGTTAAATTACATTTTTCGATTTATGACTTTTGATTTAATTTGAAAGTTAATTAAATATAATTAGTTTTAAAGTCTTTCAAATCTCTAAAATATTTCCTCATATAGATTTTTCTGACAAAAATTAAAGGCTGTATCTTCAATATTGGAGTATAATTTCAGCCTATTACTTTTCTTTGGAAACGGGGGAGGAGATATATCTTGATTTGCCAATTAACTAGGCTTTTTTCTTCGCATTGTCTATCAAGAATTCTTCTTAAGACTGTTGTGTATAGAACTTTCCATTCGTGTTTAATTTGGCAATCAGTTATGTGTTATTTTTATTCTATAAAATTCATTGATTACATAGCTTTAATTATGTTTAGGACTATCTGAGATTCGTGTATTGTCTTGTCTGTAATACTACAACATTCCAAGAATTTGAAGTTTTAGGGTTGGATGGTCTAACATTGTAAATATACAAAATGCCCAAAAATATCCAAATTTTGCTTAAACATCCACTTCTTCGCCTTTCGCTTACACACATAGAAAAAAACACAACAGCAGAATTTGCCTATGTACAAAGTTTCATCTTGCGTACGTAAGGCGTACATATCAAGTATACGTATGTATATGTATTCATTTACCATATAAGTAAAATATATCTATACAAGTGTAAGTGTGTGTGCTTACAAACTGTAGCTGTGTATATATAGATACATATACCTATATAAGATACGTATGTGTGTGCTTTCGAGAAAACGTCTAATTCTCTAAAATGTGAAATTTTACAATCGCCTAGCGCACATCTTTACCTCCATCCACCAGTCGCTCCCACGACGCAGCATCAGCTCGAGAGATGTTGCTGTTGCTGTTGCCCGGACAGAGTCCACTCACTCCTTCTGCTCCTGCTCCTCCCATTCTATACCAATCTCATACCCAAGCTAACCATCAAGTCGTCTGTCCCGTCTCAGTTCCAGGCAACGGCGCGTTGCTTGACCAAAAACCCACACTCTCACTTCGACAGCCACACCCCCAACGTACAACGTACAACGTACAACCTACAATCTACAACCCACAACCTACAACCCACTCTCATACCCACATTTAGAGCAATTCCACGTCAGTCCGTGGCAACTGCCCACAACGAGTCCAGTTCAGTCCGGCGGTCCCCAATCGCGCCAAACTCCCACTCACGTACTATTTGCGGCATCGTCCGCTATATGGCACTAATACAGCGTCATATTAAACACACACACACACACACACACACAGAGAGAGAGACCGACACATATACATACATACATACATACATATATACATGCTCACTCTTATCCTTTTCACATGTCGCAAGTAGTATGCAAACAACATTTTGCAGAAAACAGTTCGTTCCTTGGTCTTCGTTTTATCTTCATGGCAGACCCTTACTTATTGTGGGGACTGACCATCGTGTTGCCATCACCATCCACACCAGCACAGTGCCGTTATGTGGATGTGGATGTTCATGTGGATGTTCATGTGAATGTGGATGTGGATGTAGATGTGGATGCTTTCGATGCTTGATTCAGCTTCAGCCTCAGATACAGCAAAGCTTTCGTGTGTCGTCGTCGTCGTCGTCGTTGCTTCTAAGAGTAAATGCTTAGTGTGTGTCCATGTGTGCATGCATGTGTGTGTGTGTGTGTGTGTTAGTTGTTAGAGAGGGTGATTCTGTACGTCTGTGCAGATGTCCGCTTCAAAATTCGCATACACAGCAGTGGTCAACTATGGAAATTATCGATCGACTCGCCCCTGGCGCCAGGTGGTTGGGTGCTATGATGGAAACGTGGTGATGGCGACAGCAACGACGACGACGACGACGACGATGGCAGAAGCAATCTGCGCTGCTCTGCGCTATGCTGGGCCGCAAGTTGCTTGTGCCATGTGTGGATCCATCGTCGTACAAGTACAACGTCGTTGTGGAGTAAGGCGCACAAAGGCAAAGGCAAAGGCAAAGGCAATGGAGAGGCAAAAAGGGATTCTCGCATTCAAGCTAAATGGCAGCAGCGGCAGCAGCAGAGGTAGTGGCAGCAGCGGCTAAGAGATGCCCAAAAAGAAATTGCGGACATTTACATTATGTGTCCATGTGTGACTACCTAACATAGTATGGCCACGTCGACTCATGGCTAAGTGTGCATGAGTCTCGACCGTATGTGCTTTACTTTCCATGCATACACAGAAATATACGTGGGTCGCCATCGCCATCGCCATCGCCATTTGCCGTCTGCTGGCGATATGTCCTCTTGTACTAGTCCAGATGTCCGCGTGTCCAAATGTCCAGATGTCCAAACGTCGCTTGCTTGGTTGTTCGGTCCGGTCTAGGCATTGAACTCGGAGGTCTCCGCATCTACATCAAAAGTAGAAAGACCAACGGGACAGACCCCAATACCACTCCCACTCCCACTCCCCTACCCAGTAGCATCGTCAACCTCATCTTCATTCTCGCAGATGGACGGTGGGAGCCATAACAACAAGGCAGACGAAGGAAACGAATGACTAACGAAGGAAATTGCTGATATTGTATGGAGCAAAAGTTGTGCATGTCTGTCTCTGGCAACGGCGCGCTTTAGTTTTGACAGCACCTAGAATGGCTCACACACACACACACACACACACACACACACACACATGCATGCCTTCATATTTCAATATACGCGTATACACATCTGGAATACATACCAAGTCGGTAGAATTCAAATACACACGAATATATGAAGGCAGATAGACACTGTCCAATCCATCCCTCAACTCTGTCCAACATCTTGTCATGCTACAGTTTTCTATATCGATACTAGGGACTGCTCCAAGTCTTCTTCCATGCCAGAGCGCAAGCAATTAGACAAGAAAATCTCTAAGAGAATTGTACAACAATAAACCTTATGCAAAACACGACACTTCACCGACCACCTCCTCAAAACCAAAGGACTTTGCTTATGAGAATTTCAATATCCATCCGCATCGGCGTTAATTAAACTTGCAAATGCATCTGAACAATCTGCGAGCCAAATTTGAGATCGAAAACAAAATAACCCACTCAAAATGATCTAACGCGATGCAAAATGATTCAATAAATTTTCAATAAACCGATATTATTAAACCGATTATCGATTGTTTATCTTTATAAATGCAGTCCTAGCAAATACACTGATAAAAAAAATGTTCTAAAATCAAGATTTTGGTGTCAGAACTAAGATTTTTGGTTTAAAACATGAGTTAAGAACATAAAATTCCTAATTAAAGAGAACACATATTGGTTTTAAGAACATTTAAAATAAGACCAAGTTCTTATATTAAGAATAAATGTTCTTAAAATTAAAATAAAAAAAAAAAAAAAATTTATAAATTATTTTTTTTTTAATTTTTATCTATTGTGTATATATTTTATTTTGTCTTGGTAATTTTATAAATGTTGTAATTTATTATTTGAAATTTTACATATTTATACCTTCCTAACAATTTAATCTTATTTTAAGAACCAAATATTTAAGATTTATGTTCTTGATTATAGAAGCTTGTTTTTTTTTTAGAGTAGGAGTTATTTTAATTATTATATCTCAATTTTCATTTATTAAAACTCATATTTTTAATTGTAATATAAAAATTGTTGTATAAAATTATAATACATTTTATATTAAAATTAATTGTAAATATATTTTAGACCTTTTTAGCATTCACGATGTGCAGTTCAATAACTTTCGCCATAGTTAAATTTGGGTCTTTAAAATAAATTATGAAATTAATTTATTACTTCTTTTTTTTATTTATATCAAAAGCATAAGTGAAAATTAATTTAAATGAATAAAATGACAACAAACTTATAAAATATGAATATGAAACTACCAATTACATAACCTTACAATATGAAAAATTTTAATTTATAGCTAAAGAGAAAAAAAATAATGTAAATTGAAATTTATAGATACCAGATGTTGTGAAACAACAAATAGTAAAAACCGAAATTGAGTCTTTGACTTTTTATTGCCTAAAAGCTATTGAGAGTAAATTTAAAATAATTTTCACGGATATAACTAATATTTATTGAAAAATCAAGCAACGTCTGTATAAAATATTGTTATTGTTATTAACATTATTAGAATTACATACACATCTGCAATAAGATCGATTGTTAAGCAGACTTAGAAGATTCAAAACATGGCATAGAACTTTATCGATTAAATAATAAATAATATCTATTTCTATCAATTCATTTCAAATTTTAACGTTTATTTTTATTTTTTAAGTTAAATCGAAAGTACCTCATTGAATATTTATTTAACTTTTTTTAGAAGCATAAGCAATCATTAAAATAAATAATTAAGTAAATAATTTATTACTTGACTGGTATCTCAGATATTTAACAGTTAAGAACATTTGCTTAGAACTATCTTCCATGTAATGCCGATATCGAGTCAAACGATGGATCAACCTTAAACCATATGAAACCCCTCTCAAAGACCACTTCAATATAAATAGATGTCATGGCAGAATTAATAATTAATATATAGAAAAGTGAGCATGAATGTGTTTTGCAACTATTACTGAAATATGAGCGCATAAAACAATGATTTCCAATTAACCTGTTAAGCTGTGGGAAATAGAAACATGGCCAAAAGCCAAATTCAGAATATGCAAGTCTGAAAAAAACTATTTTTTCGAGCATGGGCCGTGTCAAAAACCAACAAACATTCGAAACACACATCACAAGCACTTTGCACGTCCATACATGCCTAATCGGCGACAGTATCACATGACGATGGCCAAAGGAGAGAGGCAACATCTACATACATTGAATGCGGTTCAGGACCATGGACCCAGGACCAAGGACCAGAACATGGCGCCTGCAATGCACGCGAAGACGCATGAGTTGGATGAGGGGCACAGGAGGGGGGGTGGGGGCAATGCTGTTATGCAGCAGAAAAAAGAGTCAAGTGCATCAAGCTGCATGCCACTGGGCAAACAAGCGGTTTCCAACTGACTGCCTAATCCCCTTAAATGGCGCTCCCGCGTCCATCCGTCCAGTTTTTCCCGTTGTCCGGCGATTTCTTCTGTCTTTTTTCTTTTTGCGCCGTAGCTCGAAGCGCTTAGTGAGCTGTGTGACGGCCGCAGTTTTTGTTTTACCGCAATTTTGGCGCATCGGTGAAAGGCAGTTGCCTCTTCGCTCTTGCCAAGTTACCAAGTTGCCAAATGCCAGTTGGCAGTTGGCTGTTGGCTGGAAAAAAAGGCAGTCACTTGATTGACCTTCGCATTGGAGTACACAGCTGCACTTTTTTTCCGTCATTCTCGGCGTCAACGATATCACGGCAGTTGCCAACTAAATTTCCATATGGTGCAATTTTGATGCGTGCTAACCCGAAAAAAAAATACCGTTATTCATGGCCGATTTTTGTACCCCTTACTCGTTGAATACAAGGGTATATTGAATTCGTTGCAATGTATGTAATTCTTGATAACCATCGACAGTCGATATATATTGTCAGGTCCGTCAGTATAGGGCCTATAAGAGCTAGAGCAACGAAAGTTGGCAGACGGACTTCTTGAAGCCCTAAACAAATCTGAATACTTTCAAAATTTCGACACCACACCCACAGTTTCTAAGTTAAAATCATCTTTACTGTCGTGAAGTTTAAATTTTAATATTTTTAATCTGCATAAATAATCACATCAAGGTAGAACAACTGTAACTATAGATATAACGATTTTAAGTTTTAAAGCAAGGCGAGCTCCTAAAAGTATGCTGCAAGTTTTTACTTTTAATGTTTAGCAATTCACACATAAAAGTTATACATTTATGAAAAAGCAAAGGGTATCTCAGAGTCGAACTCTCGCTCTTACTGGTTTTTTCAGCGTCTTTTTTGTTGCAGTTTTTGTCTCCGCGAAACACTCGAAAAGTGAATTTTTTGCCGCTGCGATTTGAATGCAACACCTTTGGCAATGGCCAGGGTAATGGCAGCAGCAACTCAATATGAGCGTGCTCCATGAAAAACTGCGGCTATTCAACAGCTGCCAACGGCAGTGAAACTGAAACTGATACACGGACAGTTGGGAGTCAAGGGTACATCCGGAGGGACAACTGAAGCCGTACCGAATTCTAAGAGATGTTAAAAAGTGCATTGAATCTGTGGCTAACACGTCAAAGACGTTAAAAAAAAAAACTAAACTAAATATAGTTGAATGGAATGCTCCACTTGTTGAATCATATACGAGTACGTGCACATATATACAGATAGATACTCGTATACTTATTACACATCTTATACACACAGTTCCATATCTTAATGCGATTCGCCTTCAACGACCCAAATGAGAAAAACTTACTTTGAACGTCTAGGTTTGGCTAAATTCTTTTCGTGTAAGTCTCAAAGTTTACAAGGTCAAGAAAACTTTTCAGTCACTTGGCAAGTTTTGAAAGTCAGTAAATAAACTATTTCTATGCATACTAACAATACCGACAACGAGCCAAGATGCAGTTGCAAAAGTCTTCAAACAAATGTTAAGGCAAACATTGTTTGAATGGTCACAGAAAGATTGATACTTTACACCCACAGACATATATATAAATATTTCAATCAATAAACATCAGAATTTCTCGTCTTTTTTAAATCGGAAGAAATATTCGAAAGCAGAGACATTGCTGAAAACCCACTGAAAAATAGACTAAATATGTGTTAATGGAAATGAGTATATATTTTATTTTATTATTTTTCTTTTCTTATACATTTCCTATATATCACGTATATATAGATGTAGTTAATATTTTAAATAAAAATAATCTAAAATTTAATAAGAGATGGACAAATCGATTTTTTTTTTTGAATTCGTTGTTTATATACCACCTAGTACTAAGTTTTTGGTTCGAGCCTTGGATTTATTAAATAAATACATATTGTTAAGGTGTGCTTCAGAAATCTCTAGAGTTTTTGAAGAGAATTGCTTTTGAAATCGTTCGAAATGTCGGTATTCCTGAAATGTCAGAAATTCAGTTTCTCGAACTTATTTTTCAAAGTCACAGAAATCGGCTTATTTCCAGAACACCTCTGATTGATAATATATGCTCAATATTATAAAATTAGAAATAGCATTTAAAGCACATATTCTTTTTTTTTAAACAAATATGTATATAAGTCCGCTAAGAACAATCTAATAGAATTCCTTCGAGGGCCTTTTTAGCCAAGGGATAAAGAAAACATATACGACGTATTGAAAAATATTAGTATTCTATAAATTGTAATAAAAAACAAATGACCAAAGGATAGACGTAGAGAAGATATTTTATATATAATAGAGTCTGTATACTTAAATCTGTTTAACCATTCCTTAGTAAAAAGGCATCCTTTTCAGAGCTAAAACTCATTACATAGTTACTGTGATGATTTGAATTAACAAAAGTCGAAATAATTACCCAAATATATTCAGGTATTCACGGCAGTGACCTGTGACCTGTTGTCCAGCGGGATTCACCACGGCATCAATCGCTGCCACGTGTGAGCTGTAAAATTTATGTCAAATTTTACTACTTCAGTGTGGCATTTTGATTACACTACTAACCCTATTTCAGAAAAGTTAGATTTAACTAAACATAGCATCCTTGCCGGATTGGAGGTGGAGTTTGAGAGCAAGGTGGATGTGAACCCCATCGCACAATAACCTTCCTTCAGGACGCTTCGCTCCGTTCGTGGGCTTAACGAACATTTGCCAATCTGTTGACCACTGTTACACTTTTATGTGTCGACTAAAATTTTACATACATACATACATATATACATACCTCATATTTACATATCTTATAATATACAATTTTTTTTTGTTTGTTTCATTTACAACAACACCTACTTATATATTCCAGCACACTTAGTTATGTATATGTCTTACATACTGGCCTAAGTGTCTATGTATGTATGTATTTTTAATGAAAGTTCTACATACACACATACATACATACATACATACATACTTATTAGATATATATGTTGGGTATGCATGTTTGTTTGTATGTCTATGTTTGTATAATATATTCGTAATAACATTTTCAAAACGTAGTCGTAAGCATTTTTCAGCCGTTTCATCCCTTTTCTGGACACTTTGGGGTTACAACAACGATATGGGAATATGGAATGGTGTGCGTGTGCACAACACCTCGCGAACATTTGTCCAGCCTCCACAAACCGCATCTATCACAAAATTTTAGCTCTTGCCAAATGGTCTAGTCCGTTCTGAGCCGGTCCTGTCCGATCCGATCCGGTCCGGTTTCGTCCGGTCCGGTCCGGTCCGTTCCCATTCCCGGGACAACCCTATCCCTGTCCCCTGTCCCCTGTCCGGTTTGGGTCGGTTTGACAGGCCTAACGACACGGCTGATGGTCCAGCGATTCTGTAACGCGCATACCCAAATCGCACCGCACTCTGAGCAATTATTAAACGAGTCGGTGGCACGTTAAATTCTGTCCACTTTGGAGCCGGGACCAGGACCATCTGTGTTATTAGGTGTGTGTGTGTGTGTATGCGTGTGTACGGCGAATGTGCGAGTGTGCGGTAGTGCTGAAATAGACATCGCAAGTTTGTTTAACAACAAGTAAGTAAAAAGGGTTTGTTTTTAATGCCACCTCCGCACATGAGGCAAATATAGGCCTCTCTCTGACATTTGTATCCCATATATATAAATATATATACATAGCACATATACTACCAAGTACATAAACATAGAGTATATACCAAGTTATATATATATATATATATATGTACATGCGTACAACTATTATAAATGACGGCAAGTCCTATATTCCTGGACCAACCTGACCGTTAAAACCTAAACCATTTTAAACAAAATGTGAAACTTTCCATTATATTCGTAGCACATTGCGTTGACCACTCACTGGACCAATTAAATTAGTTAATGAACGTTGCCATGTCGAGTATTGTAACACTCACAATTATTCTTAGTGAAATAACATTTAAATATGTACATACACATGTTTTTACAGTATGCGAGCTTCTGTTCAGAATAAGTTCGATTAAACCATTAAATAAACTAACGTATTAAATAAGCAGGCTAAAAAAATCATAATAAAATGATCCAAATTAGTCGAACCTGTTCCGGTTTTCACTTCCGATTTTATCGGGTTAAGCATTTTAAAATTATATTTTATCACTTTATTGGACTTCAATATGCTAAATATTTGCAGATTGATATAAGAACAGTCTAAAGATTTTCACTTCCGACAAATCTTGCCGAAAGTGAAAACCGGAACAGGCATCATAAAGAAAAAACACATAAGCCGGAAATCATTTTTGTTATATAAATTATATTTTCTTTCTATTACATCATCTGAAATATTTAGTTCTATCAAAATTATTACTTTCAAACCAATTTCAAAATATAAGTCATTCAAAAAAACTTTATAATTATCGAAATAGTTTATAAAAACAAATATACCTTAACTATATAGTGAAAATATGGTTTCAATCAATTGTATCATAAGAAAAGCACGATAATTTATTACGTAGATTTGTTTTAAATTTTTCAATTATGAATTAATATTGTTTATAATATACACTATTAAATGGTTAATTTTGAAATTTTTATATAACTTATCCGGTCATGTTGTAGTCAATTTTTTATTTCTCTGTCAGCTGTGTCTAGTTGACCCGAAAAAAATAAATTCTTATTATAAAAATTCGCTTACTCATTTTTTTTATATAATAATATTTTATATGAAATAATTTGTGTATAAGTACGATTAGGATGAACAGAAAGACTCGTATATTAAAAAAAAAAATAAAATAAAATAGATAGGCTAACGACAAAGTAGATTAAGGGACGATCTGACAGGACATTTAGTCTTCATTCAATTGGATCCGAAGACCAGTTTTCCGCAGACATTGACGATGAGACGTTAGGTCATTTGTTAAGATTAGATGCTTGTATAGGCAAATGACTGCTTAAGAATTCATATCCCAATATACCAAAACCTACCTAATTTTTCATATCGCCTTTCAGTGACAGTGTAATAAAAAAATAAACACAACAACCGGTATTTAGCCTTAATTTATCAAGAGTCGTCATACATATACATGTATATTTGCTTTGGTAAGAGTATATAATCAAACCGGACACAAATTACCACTGAAAACAACTACGGATTGGGAGATAATAAGCCCTTTTTCTCACGAAACGTTTTGTTACGGGTAACATGCATGCCCTTTTAACGGATTCTCTGGCCGGACACTAGAAATGCATTGACGCCGAACGAATGCCGAAAACGTTGATGAAATCTGCAGTAGTTTCTACGCGGTGTTCGTCAAGATGACCTCTGACCCTTTTGTTTACCATCCCAAAGTAGTAAGGTAGCAAAGTTCCCTTGCAAAGTTCCGTTGGAGAAAGTGCACCCCAAGAATAAGGGTTACTTACACATAACGTAACACTACACATAATGAATATTTTTAACCAAGTATGAGAATGTTTTGTTTTCATATACAAACATTGTCGCGTTGGTTTTACGGTATTTATACCCTTTTCATATTGAAAGAGGGTGTGATTAAGTTATGCGAATATATGTCACAAACAATTGAAGGCAAGTAAAAAACTATTATATTATTTTACTAAAGCATCGGCTCTATTATTTTTCTTGCGGCTCTGTCTTTGCTCTTAAGTTCTTGATAAGTTTCCGAATAGAGTAAGTTACAGAGTGTCTCACAATCGAGCACTCTTAACTCTTGTAGCTGTGACACTACGTTTTTTAAAGATACTTCTTAGCCTATAGTTTCTTAAGCGTTTATGAACACCACACAACCGTTTGGTTTGCAATAAAATCTTCCTTAAATATAAATCCACTCCACAAAGGCTTGTTTAGTGCTCCTGCCTGGCGTTGATTATCAAGGATAACGAATTTAACAGCTCCTCTGCCCGAGGGCTTATCCATCCCTTTAAATAAGCTCTGAAAATCAAAAAATCGCCCCGACGCTTCGTGTCATTCTGACAAAGGACACTGACGGAATATGTCATTGTTGGTTCAGATAAGACTAACTTTGTATTGTAATATTAGTTCACTTACATTTGAATGTGTCACAACAAAATAAACAACTAAATAAAGCGAGACTATCGGTAGACTTCATCTAAGAAGAATTTCTTTTAGCCCTTTTATACACAGAATAAAAATATTCAAAAATTTAAGCTTAAAATTCTTGATTTAAGTATATTCATAACATTATTGTTCAATTAAACAATATGACAAGTACTCAATATAAAAAGAATCCTAAAAGATTTTATCTAATTAGAAAAATCTTACGGAACTTCGGGAATATCTGCTGAAAGGCAAATGAATATTCATGCTTGAAACAAGTATTGTATACTTGAATTAAGAATATCCGGGACTTCCGTACGTTTGACACCGAATTTATGTTGGTTGGTTTCCATTTTATACTTGGAACTTCAAAACACAGATACTAAATAAATAAATATTAAAAATAAGGCTATAACTATTGATTGTATATTTAATTATATTTTTAATAATTTAGTATAACTTTTAATAGTCTTTTAATTTAAATATCAATGATTAATGGTCAGTAATCACTGGCTTAAAATTTGGAGATCATTATTTTTCAATATAATACTTACTTACATTATTCATTTTTCAATTATAAAATGTTTGACAAAAGGCTTAATGTGTTTATTTTTAGGAACATTATCAATATCCACAGTCAATTGGGCAATCGAGCATACCCGAGTAGAGAGCTCTCGACTAGAGTATTCGTACTTGTTACGCTTTTGGTGTAGGGTGTGAAAACACCATAATGACAAAGGTCCAAAGATAGACTTTGATGTTAGCAAGGACAAAGAAGTAATAGAGAAATGCAGAGCACAACTATAAAAAGAAATATGAATACAAAAACACAATTTCAGCAAAAGACAAAAAAGTGATTATTTGCAAAAGATGTAGGTTTCCCTTTCCATGCGGTTAGACGAAAAAAAAAAATTAAATACATACAAATCTCTGTGTATATAGATACTATGAATATTTGTATATTTGTAAGAACTTTTGTGCAACATTGTGCGAAACTCTTTGTCTGTATACAAATTTTGATTTGTTTTTGTTCTTGTAATAAAGGACATAAATGTAGCCTACATTTTAATAAGTATAGAACACAACACAGACAAATAATAAGTTGAAGCATTGCTGTAATCGGAAATGCGCGCTACTAAATACCCTATATTTGTAACAACTTCTATTTTAGCGAACAAAATTACAGAGATGCTTTTATAGAGCACATATGAACGAATATGAAACTATATAAATTTAGACAAATATTATTTCAAATATCAAAACTGGTAAAAGATAAATGATGAGATAAAAGTGATAAAAGATAAATTAGAAAATATAAATTTGAAATCAAAACTAAGAAAAATTTAAATCAGAAATTGCAAATAAAAAGAAAGTTTGGTAAACACAAAACTTAACAAACCCAATAGACCCCTGTACTTTTTTTAAGTACGAGGTCAAAAAAGTCTAAAACTATCAATATAAAAATCGCATAGCTCTAAATAAAACGTTTATTAATATATGTCCATTGCAAATTTTTTTTTACTTCTATAGAATACTTTGGTTAAAACTTAATAAAGAAATATTAAAATAAACTTTAGAGTCTTTTATTTATTCTTATATTAAGTTCTATAAATTTTATTGTAATTCTAACAAGAATATTCGTAATTTATATGAGGTACTGAATGTCTTTTCGCATGTCTTTTCGAATTGGTGGTCAACCAAGTGACACAAAATGCCAGCATATAACATCTTTGAGGGAACTAATGAGCGATTAACCGCAGCATCGCGTCGCATTCTTAACGCGATTTTTCGCTTGCGTCAAAAGAACGCCAGAGGACATGCAACTAATCTGATTGTAATTGCTGCATGCTAGAGCATAAAAACCACTCAACACGCAAAACTCTCTAGAGCTTGGTCAGAACTTGCAAAGGTATCTTTGCAGCCAATTATTCAAACGCGATCGAGATGCGATCGAGAATAAATTGGCTATAAAGTCCTTACACACACACACATGGGAGTGAAGACTAAGAAACAATGCAGAAACAGCCAAATGAACTATGGAATATTTTATTAGCGATATAGAACGTAAATATGTTTATATTAAAAACGATATAAGCCTATTAATGTCTACCATATTTGCATGATAACTCACCGCCAATAGAATTAAGTATTGCATTACAAGCTTAGTTATTTATTAACATGGGTCTTACTATTCCTTGAATATCCTAAGCTTCCCTATGGACATTTTTCGTACGTTTTTTTAGCAGTCGCATGTATATCTTTATATCTACCTAGAACCAGCCATCATTTTATTTTTCAAAATTGTCCATGGCGCGAAATCCCTGCTGCCGGATAAGCTACTGATTCCGTAGCATTCAGTTTCTAGATTTTGCTAATATTTGTCATCTTCCCTTTTGTAATCTCTCAATTTAAATTAAACGCAGTGTCAGTTTGATCGATAGTGTTCACATATTTCCCAATATGTTGGAATATATATGTGTGTGTTCATAATTACTTTGGTATATGTATATACGTGAATATTGGATAGGATTCGTTATAGTAATATCAGCAACATTCAGTCCGCCTGCACGCAAACAATAATTACAGAGACCATCCGGTAAAGTTGCGGTGTCGAGACAATGCGATCGGTTAACCTGCTGCTATAATTGTCAATCATATGTTTGGAGGATGTCAGACAAATGGAGTTGCAAATATCCGCACCCATATACATACAGTAAGTCAAATAATTGATATGACAAAGTGAAAATAATTGAGAACAATGGCTCTTAATATCCCTTTTTTTTTTTAATAGGAACATAATAAAAAAGAAAAAGGGTTTCTATTGCCAAGTAAAATATCTTAAGTTATTATTTTGCGCAAACAATTTCTTGACTAACTGTATGTACAGTGGATACACGAGTATATCGTAGTATTTACACACACCAAATTCTTATTGTATATAGTAACCTTATGCTGAAATATGCATATGTATAGCCTTGTATATATATATTTATACATTCGCATGTACCTTGATATAATGATGCATTTCGGCGATCAGTTACGATCATCCGGGTTACGAGGCGTCACAATATTGACAGCGGTTGGATGCCAATAGTATTGATATGCCCAGAGGTTTGCTTTTAAGTAATTTTATCCTCATCCAGAATGCCACGAAGATGTCCACAAGCACAACGCAGAGGCACATGCAATGTGAGCATGGACATGGACATGGATATGGATGTGGATGTGGATGGACGCATGCATAGAAAGCTCGCTTGGATGGCCGGATGGACGACATGAATGCATGGGAGCATTGTCAGTCGCGTAATCATCGTAATAATTCGCTTCAACTTCAACTTCAACTTCAACCGTTGGCAGCAGCAGCAACAGCAGCAGCAACGAGAAGCCAAGCGGAAATTACCAACACGCGATATTTAATTTTACCAAAAGGTGAACCAATAATTCGTCTGCGGCTGCGGCTGCGGCTGCGACTCTGACGTTGAGGTTCGACTGTCTTTGTGGCTGCTGTTGTTGCTGTTGTTGCTGTTGTTGCCACTTCGATTCTTCTCTGCTCAGTGCAAATTTATACATAGACTTTTTGCAGGCAGTAGTAAGGCCCATTATCCAAAAACCATCTTAACCTGTTTATGTGGCACAACTAACATTTGGTCTAAGATCGGTTAGCATCACTCCCCAACAAATAATTCAAGTTTAAACGCAGTGAACCTTAACTTGCCCAACTGCATCTTGCCCTTGAACTAGTTTTCTATGAGTACAAATATATCTGGTATATTTAAATAAATAAATATTTTTATATATACATTTTTTATGATCGCTGCAGTTTTCGTTTATATGAGAGTATTGAATATGATAATAGAAAAAAACAAATGAAAGAACTACAGTCGAGATACCGACCATAGGATACCCGCTACTTATTTTAATAATATGTATAAAAGTACTTTAAAGAATTTACACCTTATAAAAACTACTGCATACTTTTAGGTGATGCTATTTAAATAATAACTTTATTAATAATTTTTGCTAGCTAATACTCCCGTTCTACTTGTCCGATCGTGCTCCGGTTAAGTGAGATTATAGATAATATTAATAAATATCGTTAATTACCATAAAAACTGTATTATCTAAAAAACTGTGGGTGTAGGGGTTTTTTTTCGCAAATTGCGGAAAGGGGCATAGCTTAAATTTAAAAGAAACTTAATCTGCTTGGGGTCTATAGAAATCTTTGTGCAATTTATGCTAGGCTTCAGGAACACAGGTTTTTGGGTTGCTCTTAAAGGATGTTTAGTTACGATTTTCAACTAAAATTGCAGATATGGATGCCCAAAAACATAAAAATCAAATGGTGGATGCCCCAGAAACCAACAGTGGCTACCTTCAACTGTGAAAATATATAATTAAATAATAAATAATTTAAATTTGTTTATTAAAAAACATTGTGTTCTTCGATATACTCATATTCCATCTCCTTCATTTCCGGAAGAGTAATAATATTGAAATAATCGCATTGCACTGCTTATTCTCTTATTCAGCGATCAAAATCTTTTTATTTAGAACCTCATTTGCTATACTTCTACATGTATCATCTTGGTTGGTAATACAACCTATAATGAAACTTCCATTTATAATATATTTGAAGTTCAAAGTGTCCCTTGTGGCAACTGAATGGCAAAGTACTCTGAACTTTTAACTGTTGTGTTTTCGTCAAAACAATGCAGAGGAGAATTTCTAAACTTAATATGCTAAGACAATTGTATCTTTTTACTAGTAGACACACCGTCGATTTTGCAGAGAGTTGACCACTGTTTCCACTACAATTGACCAAGTTGGTAATAATGATTATATTGATATTAAAGCCTGTCAGCTAGTGTACAATTTTTATAAAATTTGCCAATCAGGGGTGTTCCAGAAATGTAAGGGTTATGTTTTTGGCTGGTCTTCGATTGATTTGTATTTTAGGAACACGCCCGAATATGGAAAACTTTATAATTGGTCAAATTGTAGACTGCCAAAAAAGAATTCCATTTTCTAGAGGCATACTCGAATACGTGTAGTACATACTCTGTAATCCATTTCTCAAACGTCTGAAAATGTATAATACAATTTATGCCGCTGTCAACTATTATGCTGGTGGAAGAAATTATTGCATCCAAAGACTTTAGATCTTTAAAAACCAATTATTTAATCATTTTTTTAATTCCATATAAATAGTTTTTGAGCCCATATAACAAAGATAATAAGTGTGATAAATAAACACAAGTGCTTGGATATTTTGAACTATACTCTCATGAATGTATATTTGTATCTCAGTAGTATTAAGTTATTTATAATTTAAATATTTTAATCAATTATTATGTTACTTACAAATACAAATGTGATATTTATTTCTTAAAACTAAAATGAAACAAATCTATTAAATTAATTTACAGATATGCCAAAAATTTAAGCTATTTTCTATTAAATACAACTAGAACTGATTTCTTAAGTAGATTTATTGCATTTGGTTTTTTATACACAGTCAACGATTGTTGTTATAGTATGACATTAAAATTGTATTTGTAATTGTAATTGTAATTGTAATTAGTAATTGGTAATTGGTAGTTGCTGTTGTTTTTATTTATTTCCTTTTATAATACTTATTGCTTTGATAAAACTTGAAGATTATACTCAATTGTTGGCAATTGTTATCTTGGCCTGATTAAAATAGGTTATGATTGAAAATCTAGTTTAGTTTATTGATATACGACGCATAAAAGATTCGAATTAAGAAATCTAAAACATTTATGAAATTATCTACAATGTGTGAGTGTGTGAGTGTGTGCAAATTGACTATTGCTCTCCATCGCTGTGTATGGATGTACTTGATGTACTGCTCTTATCGGGACTCTGAGATCTGCTGTTTGCCGGACTTGAGACCTTGGAGCCACACGAGCGCACGGACAAATCTTCCGGTTCGCTGTCGTAATAACTTTCCTTGGAAGACTCACTGTGAACCGAAGGACTTAGTCTCTTCAAAAGGTTATCGCTAAAACTATGAGTATCTGTGTCTGTTTCACTCGTCGCCTGCATGCCAGAAAGTCCGACTCCAATTCCAATTCCAGTTCCCGTTCCCGTTCCCGCTCCTGGATGCATAGATGCGGCAGCTGCAGCGAATGCAAAAAAGTTCAAACTAGCACTAAACATTTTGCACCAATCTAACAAGGCTCCGCCCTGGGATTCGGCATCGGTTGCTGGTGAGGAGACCAAGGATGCGGTTGCAGGATTTGACTGGGTGCTCAAAGTTGATTGCATTTCCTGCTGCTGCTGGTGCTGCTGCCTGGCATCCTCTCCAGGAATTATAAGTGGTGAGTGACAAGCTACGTTGTCTGGAGTCGGTGTCGGTGTCGGTGTCGATGTCCTGATTCTGCCATCAATATCGTTGTTGTTGTTATCGTTGATATATTGGGGTTGGGGATATGGCACATGTTTAGCTGGATCCTTTGCCCAATTTTTGACACTCAGCAAGGGACAATTATATTTTTTGGACTCGTCTAGTACGGTTTGTGGAACTGTTTCATCCTGCTTAAGATTGGTGGCAGCCACATCCGGAGTATCATGCTCGACCTTTGGCGACAGCTTTGAGTTGAAGAGTGCCAGCAAGTTGAGCTGGTGCACCATATTATTTGTGGAATAGCCTGGTGCTGTTGGATCTGTCCCAGTGCCTGATAGTTGCTGCAAGGATTCGGAGTGCAGGCCATTTCTCTTCAAGAACTCGACCAAAGCGAACTTCTCCAGCAATGCATCGTTGTGGGAATTGTAATCCATAGCCGGAAATGGCAAACTACCAAAGCCAAGATCATCATAACTGGGCATCGTACCGAACTTCGGTGGCAGCAATTGTAGCTCCAATTTGGCGCGTTTTTCTGGCGGCGTATCGAGTCCGGCCAGTCCCATGTTTTCCGAGCCCAATTGCCGACACATGAATCTTAGTTTTTGCTCATTTTTACACCAACCGCGAAGCGTGGATTCGGGAACTCCAATGTCCCTGGAAACACTTGCTTTCGTCTCGCCATTATGAATTCTTTGAATGGCCCGCACTTTGTCATTAGGTGTTAGATTTCGCAGCGGTCGCTTGCCACGAGTACTCATTCGAATATTCATATGCTGATACGCTGAGATATCCATATTCAAATCTTATTACAAGCAACAATCACAAAGTATCTACGAGATTTATTTCAAACTGGTTTATCTGCGCGACTCTCAATAATTACGAAACTCACAATTGTTAATTGCGAGCACTGCAGCAACTGTTGTTCACTCTTCGGATTAACAGAAGGATGTGATTTGATTTCAGCGAACTTCGTCCTATCGAAGCTTTATCTCTCTGAAAGCGAGTTCAAGGCAAATGCGGCGAAGAGAGCGCCACACAGATACATATGTACACATACAGTGGACAAACCACTCACTCACACTAGCGCACACACCACAGAGAGCAACACACAACCGCTCTCTGGCATAACAAGAGAGACTTTGCAATAAGAACAGAGCAAGAGAGCAACGTACCACCACAACAACTTGTTACTCTTGTCCCATTGAATTCGCTTCGCGCAAACTCAGAATATGAAGTGCATGGGAATAGAAGGGACCACTAAGACTGAAATCAACTTAACTCTTGTTTTGGGTACGGCTCAATCAATTTTGCTCTCTTTGTATTTGTCCCAGTCCGTCTTTTAGTAGAAGTCAATCTTCTGTAAGGCATTCGATTTTGTATTGGTATTCCTTTTCTTGTTTTTCACCTCGCTATCCACATTTGGAGACAAGTATGTAAATGTGTGGTCATTAACCGACTGCATTTTACTATTATGCATACTTATTTAATTGTCAATACAATTGCAAATATGCTCGAAGATATCTTTTCTTGAAGGTTCTTTGTAGACACATTTTTGTATTGATTGCTCAAATTAAGAGTTTACTCATAAAATACAATTCTTTAAAATTCTTCAAGCACGCCACACGGCTAAATAAAATAAATACCATCGAATTTTCATGATTCTAAATGCTTTTCATATTCAAAATTAATTTTGAATTTTAATTTTGGCGGCAATATGACGCTGGGACAAGTAAAATCGATATATACACTATCGCCAAACAAATATTACATCATAACACGATGTATCGATATGTATTCATCGACTCCTGTTGAATAACTTCTCTGCTTTACGATAGGTCAAGATTTGAATTTGAAATTCAATCGCAAACAACAAGATGCTACAGTTAAGACGGTGAAAACAACAATTATTTAGACAAATAGGATTACCAAAGAAAACCAGCTGGCGCCACCTATCGTACGTTGAACTTAAAGTTTTCCTTCAAAGCTTTGTTTAAAATGAAAAGCATTCAAATAATTATCCACATTGCGTTGGTTTTATTTTGTAATCCTTATGAAATCCATTTTATATTATCTAATTTAAACTATATACATAAACAATTTTCATATCATATTAAGTGTCTGATCATTTTGGGTTAAGAGTTGGAGCATTCCTAAAATTATAATTGTTATTACACTTAATACCGTTAAGATAACAAAAGAATTCGTTAAAACTATTAAATTTTAATATATACAAAAATTACCTTTGACATATGAACTTAGAATAATTATACAATATTGTCGAATATTCTTTACATCCCCACAAATGTAGAATTGAAATATAAAGAATGTTAAGCTTACTTGAACCAGGCTATTATTAGATTATATAAATTTTAAGAATTAATTTATATGTTATATATTAATATATCATTCTCCTCAATGAAATTATCAAACCATTTGGTTTCGTTTACACTAAATTTCGTTCTGTCTTTATTATTTGTAACTTCATTTTTAAAAAGGATATAGTATTTACATATGCATATAATTACGGCATAAGAAATCAAATCAATCAATTGTTAACTAACTCAAGACATCAGCCTTAAGTCATAAGTGAGAATCTCATCGTTTGCAATTATTAAATTGTTATTGTAATTGATAGTATCTATATCTGTATCTGTGAATACAAGTATATTTTGTGCACGTCTAATTATCAATTACAAAAATAAATGCATCATCGGGAAATTAAAATAATAATTTTGTTAACAAATAGTTTCGAAAATATCGGAATTCTTACATATGTAAAAGTGCACATCTGACATATAAATCTTACATAAGAAATGTATAATTTATTCGGTATTTTGTGCATATATAATCGTTTATGTATGTAAGTCGTAATATGTACTTATTAATGGTTGTGCGTCTGCTTTAATCAATAAACCAGTTTAAACCGCACACAAGAAGTTAAGACGATTATTTGATTGAATTGATTTTGGTTTGGCCGTGCACCAGTTAAATCTTTTAATCGGTTCATCGAGAACCCTCTAAATGTTAAACGTATGTACAAATATGCCTATGTACAATAAGTAATTAATTTACTATACATACATATAAGTCGACCTTTAAATTACCTAAAATTAAACAAATTCATCAATATATGTCTATGTATATAACAATTGTTAATAGCTTATAGATAATGATCCCATTTGCCCAATACAGCGGCCTTCCTCATCAAAACTGGCTAAAGTCAATCTAGACAGCTTATTGCATAATACACCGTTTCCATTATTTTGAATAGGATTAGGCTCTGAAAAAAAAAAAACAAATGCAAATATTATTAATTTCAATTATTATTTATGAACAGAATATCAAGGATAAAATATTGATGGTAATAGCTACCGTCATGGAAATGTTCTGCCGAATTTCCTTCCTGTTTTCTTTTCCGAATCTGCTCCGTAAAATGCAATATAAGCGCATCAATCATGGCAGCTTGCTTTGAGAACACTTGTACTAGTTTCGATATTTGTATTCCATTTTCCACCGCATCAAACTGAAAGTCAAGTAATATTTGTATTTGCAAAATAATATATAGATTTTCCTATACTATATATAGCTTACTAACCTGCAAGAAAATGCATGTTAGACACTCAGGATCATCACTGGCACTTGGCTTTGCATAATCCCATGACATATCTTCATATCGAAGGCCCAACAATAGTGTCTTTAAATAAAGTTAAAATGTTAATGTTATCTCACTGTATTCAATGAATACAACTACTAAACTTACGTGCTCAAAGCAGTCTATAATAAAAACTCCTCTCTCGTTTACAGCAATCAATACCTCCATATCTTTATGGTTGACCAAAGACATAATTCCCCGAACAGGTTGTTCCATTTGTCCATGAAAGAAAGCAGCGCTGTGTTTTTGAAAATTACATTTTGGTTAATCAAATTTATACTTATCGGTTATACAAACTTCATTTTTAATCAAAAATATCAAAAAATTAATTTGTAAAGTCATATTTATTTTATAACTAATATTTTAATAAGCAAGCCCTAAATAGATATAAAAAAAATACTGATGCTATAATATACTTACCCATAAAATGGTAATGCCCAGCAAAATTCCAAGTATTTTCGCATTAGCTTCCGGGTTGTAGCTGTCTGGGGCACTCTCTTAAATTGCTCTAGAAGCTTGATTTCAGCAGAATTCTTCTGGCTTATAGGTAGCCAAAGCCAATTGGAACTTTTCGCAACGTGTTTTGGTAGAAATCTTGATTGGTTTTCCCTGAATATTCAAGTATACGACTTAGTAAAGTCGAAATCTTATAAAATTTAATTGCTGTCACTCACCTAAAGAAACTAACAGTGTGCGTATGGGAATTGTAGGGACCGAGTTCAATTCTAGCTTGAATACCGCCCAGCATAAGGGAATGTACAGGCTCCATAATGTATCTTCCGGTCAACACGTAATGCTTAGCCTCCTCGTAAAGAAGCTCCACAATTCGATGGTCCCTGTGTTAAATATAAATATTATTATTAAATTCCAGAGGTATATAACTTCAGTAAACTTACTTAATTTTCTCTTCATCTCGCTTAGAAAAGAATACATTCCGCTTAAGGACAATCATGGGTTCATCAAATTTTCGTTCGATGGGATTGCCACTGCTAAACTTTTCAAGGAGACTCGACCACGCGACTCGGACAATATAGGGACAATGGTGTGCCTTCAATTGCATTTCCAGGAGCCCACTGGTCATCCATAATCCAAAGATACTCTGCGCTAGCAATTTGTTCGATATTCCCAACTCCTCACAGCCCAATGCAGCTGCCAACATCACTTGCGAAGGACACTGTGCTGTTCCCTCGATCTCCATGTGCACGGCTACTCTGGACATTAAGTATACGCACGTAGGGATAACCTAATAATAGAATAAAAATAATTATATTATTTTAAATCCAGTCATTAGACTCTTTTCTCAAAAAACTGTCAAGTTGATCGACTGTTAGATACCAGTACCCGTAACTTCGTTATACAAATTTAAAAATACAATATTAAGTACTGAGAAAATATAATACAACAATTTTAGAAAGAAAAAAAATAGAAAACCCTTTCTTGATTCAAACACGGGTCGTTAGACCATCAAGCACACGAATAAAATACCTGCTAAAATAAATTTTTGATCTGAATTCGAGCATTTTTTTGATGCTTTATATAATAATACTGAATTAAAACAAAAATATAAATGAATAAGAAAAACTTAAAATAATAATAAGACCAAAATAAACTACCCGTTACATACTTCTAGGAGCTTGGATTGTTTTAAAAATTAAAACAGCTATTACTGTCATTCTGGTTAACCGATCCGATAGGTTAATAGATAAAGGAAGTGAACACTGACGAAACAAAGACTATCCTACTAGATATCGACGGATCTTACATTTTGCAAAGTGCGGGCTACGAGGGAACTGGGTTTTCCGGCACTTGTGTATGTGGAGGTTGAGTTAGCACCAATCATCCGTTTGGATATCGCAGGATTCTGTTGGGCTTCATTGCTGTTGTTGCATTGTTGTTGAACTGGTAAGAAATTTGTAAGCATACCTGAATATCAGATAAACTTAGATTAAGCATCCGCTGAATATACTATAAGGGTGTTGGGTCCACTTACCGGATGGACTGCGGACACCAGTGAGAGGACCAAGTGCGTTGGCATTGCTCATAATATTTCCGCTTATCTCAGATATATGAAGACCAGCAGTGTGACACTGTGGATCATTGGCTGACATGGACATCGCTGAAGTGACTTGTGCCGATGTCAGGCAGTCGTTATCATTGCGACCGGCACTAACGACACTCGACACACTCGCTGACGATGCAAATGTACTTCCAACCGCTGTCTGGATCTGAGCGGTGGTCACCACACGATGCACTGTGTACATCACTGGCGGAACAGGCACATTGACGGGAACCAGAGACACTGGAGTTTGCTCACAAGCATTGTTAAGATGCGTCTGAGTAGCGGCCACAACACGGCCATTGCCATTGCCACTTCCACTTCCACTTGGATTAGAATACATTGAACAGTCCACGGCATCGTCTAGAGTCTCCAGGACAGACTGAGAGTTTGGGCTGCATGCGTTTGTCTGTTGGCTGTGTTGCAATTGATGATTATGCGTATTCGGATTCATGTGTTGCAGTTGATGTTGCATGTGGTGTTGGCTTTGTGTTTGTTGTTGCTGCTGCTGCTGTTGCTGCTGTTGCTGCTGTTGTTGCTGTTGTTGAAGTTGAAGTTGTTGATGATGCGAAGGGGCAGTGATTTCGTTATTAATACGCTTAACATTGTTTCCTGAATAGTAATCGTCACGGCACTTTACATCCGTGGTATTGTAATATAGGCGTGATCTGTTGAAAATTAAATAATTGTATCAAAAATGCATAAATATTTATATATTATATATTACATATTACTGTATGTAGTAAGTCAAGTAATTAGTCAACAAAAAAAATATGGTTCCCAAAACAATTTCATCAAAATATTAATAAACATGTTGTTTTCTCTACAAATATTAAATATTTGAATAAATAAGTTTCAACACGATATAATTAATACAATTGTATCTTGTATTTCATTTCATAATTTACTTAGATATTTAATACATAATTTACTAACTGTGTCTACTTACTGGTAGTCCTGGGTTGTCGACTTCTTGCGATTATACTGCAAAGTTCCCAATGGCACTGTCATTATATTTATATAATTTCCAGCATTATTCGTATTGCTTGCACAATGACCACTGTTATTGCAGTTTGAGAACACATAAGGATTTCCTATGTTTCGGTTTCCAATAAATTGTTTATTGTTCCCATTTCGTGAAGACATTTCCCTCGAATTGAAACCCGACTCCGGTTGGTTTGAGCTGCATGGTAAATACTCTTGACCAACATTATTTCCATAATTCATCTTACTAATGGGAGTTTGTGAAATTGCTGATGGCGATGAAGTCTGTTGCATTCCACTTCGGCAGTAATATTGGTTTGTCTCCATATTGTCATATCAGTTTATTACACCGTCTAAAAGTCAAGCGATATGAAAATTGTAATTATTTTAGATTGTACATTGAAAACAATCCTACAAAAAAACATAAATTATATACTCAAGAATATGATAAGTAACATGAGAAATATTTGAAAATATGTTACGAAAATTAAAAAGAAAATATGTTGAGAAATATTTTTTTTATTATACTTAATAGGCATTTATTTCTTATATTCAATATTCAAGCTCTGGAGCTGATTGAACAATCACATTAACAAAAATTCTGATATACTGAAATAATTTTGATTGCAAGTCCTGTTAGTAACATAAGACGAAGTTCCCGAAGAACAACAGGTATGCAGTTTTCAATAAGGTGTGATCTTCCAGCAACTTTATCAGCTCAGAGTCGATAGCTTGGACCTCCTTAAGAAGATGCAGCTTTAAAGTTGTCTAAAATCGTGCCAAAAATAATTTTTTGATGAAAAAGGTTCGCATGTAAAGTATGCATTCGATAAAAAAAAATCTGGAAATATTACGATTCCTATTAGGCTATTTTTAACTTTACAGGAAGAAACCTATCTCCTGCCATATCACACCTCTACTACAGAACGCTTTGGTAACCTATTGTCTAACTACATTCGCCATGCCTTTTTAATACAAAGTTTGTTTTTATACAGAGTAAATAAACTATTTTTTAACTTTTTTATGAAATAAGATTAAAATTTACACGTCGGAGAAGAAAATTGATGTCTTTTTAAGTGTGCCGCCTCAACCGAAAACTTCTTTGATCGATAAACCTGAACCCTGTGGGCCTATCAGACTGTGTAAGCAGTCATTTCAAAGCTTAAGAAGTTTTCCATCAAATTCCTTTTAAAAAATCTTTATTGGTTAAAAATATATAGTTATAGTTTTTTCTGGCAATAATATCAAAATCGTTATAATTTTACGATGTTAAGATGCGAAAATTCGAAATATTTGAAAATTGCTATTAACCGGATTCTCTGGCAATTTTAAATATACTTTTAGGTATGTTTTGATTTTTTTTTTTTTACAACAGCTGATGTTCCCAGAAAAATCAATTTATATGCTTTCAAGCCAGAACCATATATTTTTACACTACAAGTGACTGATTGTCATATTTATGAAGCAGAAATATATCGACAGTTATTATGTACGATCCCTGGTGTTCACTATTTATTGATGTTAATCGATATTGTTATTGAAACGAATTTTATTACAGTCGATCTCGATACAAATTATTTATGGACTGTCGGTAACTGCCAAAACAGCATTTAAACGTTACAAATATCATGAGGATTTGTTTGATCCTACAAACAAGAGTGAATAATGCTTATTGCATACTTCATATAAAGTTATTTGATAGCTTTAATTATAACAAATTTAAAAAATCAATTCCTACGGATGGGAAATGAGTTAAATTCCACTATTTTTAACGCTTGAAAACTTAATTTCATTTGAGAGTAAACCGTGATTACATACATATGCATATGTATGCACAGATTTACAGAGTGCATAGGTATGTATGTTCCAATGTACGTATGTATGTGCATACTTACACTCATAGCAACCATGTCCGTATGACTGAGTGGAACTTGAAGGACGTTGTTGTCATGCACTTAGTTATTTAGGTATGTCATACATCTCTACATCTATATGTATGTGAAATATGTGTTATATTAATCATTTGCGTTGAATATAACATTTATACACTCTTTGAAATATTTATTATTTAACTAATTCATAGGATTCACACAAATTTTCATAGACTTTTGTTTGAAAACATTTTGACTATTTTCACGCACTTATTATCATTATGGGTATTCATACTTAAACATACAGTATATGTACATATGTACGTACATACAAACATATAGATATGTAGATAAGTACATACGAATCTAAGAAAAAATCTGTAACACGCAATCCACAATAAGCTTACAAAAATTCTTTTATATCCTGTATGATTTTTTGCAATTCTCGTAAAACACGCGTTCAGCAGAATATGCTTTTTAGCTTCGCTGCTGTTAATTAGACCCGATAAAACATATTGCGAGCATAAATACTTCTTTTTAGCTCACAAATACCAAAACGGGCGACTTGGTAGCAAACCGTACAAAATTCGCCATTTTCATACCAGAACAACTTCAATAAACAAATACATGCAAACTTAGGTTCCACAATGATAAGCTCGTAACGCGTCTGCGCGGAAACTATCGACGATAGTCTATCGTACAAGGACAATCGTGCTTTCGATAACACACATATGCAACCTTCAAATATATTGGCGGTTAAAATGACAGCAGCAATGAGAAATTAAACTTATAAATTTGGTAAAACCATTTCTATCTAAAAAATTTAAAACTTAACTCTTGAAAATTGTGTACAGCAAAAAAGCTTAAATACTGATAGATAATTTATTTAAATAAAAATAGTCCACGAGATCGGTAATTCCCATTTACTACTTTATTTAACCAATTGTATCCTTTTAAATTAGCTGAAATGTCGACACTAGTAAGATTAAATCATTTGAAAATATTAACATTTATTCTTAATATTTTTAATCAATATAATATTTTTCATATGCAAACAAGTTTTTCAATATTCAATTAAATTTTCAATTTTTACTTTCTTAGTTTTTGTAATTGCGGTGCTGAAATTTTTACTTTCCCAGGAATATTTCTTGCAAGAGTTTCTTCTTTTATACTTTTAAGTAGATCCTTTTCTCTACTGTTGCAGGCTTTGTCCTTTGAGAACATGTTTACGGCCAATTTAGCCGCCTTGCCTCGTTTTCCTGTGCCAGGTGTCAGCTTTACCTTGAATCTGAAAATAAAAGGCGCATATTTAAAATATAAACATAAAGTGGGTTCAAAAGAGGTCGACTTACTTATATTGTTGCAATGCTTGGTAAGGAGCCACTACTGGAATTGCAAACAGTAACTCATCATCCTCAAGCGGTTGACCTGTAAGAGTATCAAGCAAGTCGGCGTCAACGCCAATGGGAGTATCATCGTTTTCATCAATTTCAATTTGATTTTTTTGGACGGATTCTCCAGTTTTATCAACATTGGGTATTTTTTTCTGGGTATTTGACTTTTCATCATCTTTCTCCTCATTCGCGATTAATTTGTCTTTCCCCGACGATTTAAGTATCATCATTCGTATTTTACGCTCTTCCTCATCTTGATCCTTATATTTTAATTTCATCTTCTTTAATTTTCCCTTCTGGCCTCGTTTAAGCTTATTAGAATTAATTGGCTCTGTTTCAGCCAAACTTGCTTGCTGGTTTTCAATATCGGCCTTATC
Organism: Drosophila phalerata; assembly: GCA_951394115.2. Lineage (NCBI taxonomy): Eukaryota > Metazoa > Arthropoda > Insecta > Diptera > Drosophilidae > Drosophila > Drosophila phalerata. The sequence goes on from OX596005.2 coordinate 15,379,152, forward strand.
GGTGCGCCCTTTACCATCTCGACGTTTCTTTGATACCTGAGTCTTTTTACGCGAGGGTCCGGCTTCAATAATTGCAATTTCTTCATCATTTTTTAAGATGTCTTGTTGATGTTCAACAGTTTCAGTTTCTTGAGTTTCACTAGACAACTGTGATTTGACTGTAATTCGTCCAGTATCATGTTCAACCTTAACTTCGGTGTTTGGAAATCCACTTGACGCACCCTCGCTTGTATCATTTACTTCACTTATATCATCAAGCTCCGCATATGTTACTTCTGTTTGCTTAACATTGGGCTCATCTATGTCATCTTCTGTGTTTCGTATTTTTCGCTCTCCTTGATGACGCTGTACAAAGCTATCTTCTAGTTTAAACAATAAGCTGAGGCCCATTATCAAATGGCACGACGGTAAAAAGTTCTTCTTTCCACGTATCATAAAACTTCCAGTACCCAGATATTCTCCCGTCGGTGCGGTTTTACTCACTTGGTCACTATTGACCCAGTATGCATTCGTTACAACCTTTGCATCCCATGCAACGCTATATGAAATCGCCATAGTGCCAGCTTCTAATAACGTTTTGGGGGGAATTTCTCCCCCAGTTGAATTACGGATTATAACGCTGGAAGCTCCTTGAATGTCAGCATGCACATATATATCTTTAGGTCGCATATATCTAGTTTGTAGTTTGGAAATTTAATAATGAAATATGGACAATGCAATTATTTCACTCACCGTTTAACTATCAATTCATTCTGCTGCGCATCTCGTCCTCCAATTATCAAGTAGTTCTCGGAACTAACAAACCAATAAAACTTCTCAAACCAAAAGACCTTTCGCGCCTTGGCTATATTTGATATAGTGCGGACTTCCTTGAGAGTTTGCTGCGTTTTACGCTCAGCTGACTTAAGCGCCTTTTGTGATGCGTCGATGGTCTTTTGTTCCTTTTGAGCCGCTGATCGTTTTAAATCATAGTATCGTCGGGCATTTGCCCAGGCGGATAAAGCTAAATCAATGTCTATAATCATAGATTTTTCTTTATTATCAGCATCATTGTCACTATCATCATTTGAATCGGAATCATATGGATCTTTTAGAAGTAAGGATATATGATTTATCTCCAACTTTAGTTGTTTTATTGAACTAGCTACAAGATCTCCACTTGCTTGGGCCTCTTTAACCAGCTCCTGAATATCTGGCCAAGACAATTGACTAGCAATGGCCGATTGAATTGCCAGAATGGCTTTATCAACTAAGCTTTGATTGCATGTTATTAGTTCAGCTTTTCTCTTATCAACATCTTGAACTTTATTTAGTTCCTCCAATCGCTTTGAATGATCCTTCTTTACGTTCGACAGTTTTTTTAAGGCTTCTCGTTCTTGCTGCAATGTTTTCATATCAATCTTTTGCGATTCTTGTGTAGAGAAGAATTCATCAACAGCTTCCATGAAAGTTTCATACTCTTTAAATGGCTGTTCCTTATGCTGTGCGAACAAGTATGGATGAAACTCAACATTTCTATAGAAATGTTCCACTTTATCGCCGTCCGTTGGTTTTTCTTCTTTAACTTGCATTATATAACCTTTACAGTTTTTATTCCTTCCCATTTCGATGATATCATACGCAGCCTGTAAAGAAACATTACAATTATTATTAAATAAACATAGATAACAACATTTAACAAACCTTTATCGCTTTCAATAAGGTAGGAAGATCGGTTTCCATATCAAAAGATTTGGTTGCAGCATTGTTTGTTTGTTGATTCCGTGACTTGTTTTTCTTTATCGTTTTTTGACTCTTTGATGCTTCTTCTTGGACTTTCCCATCATCATTTTGGCCATCATCAACAGCAACATTAACGGCGTGATTCTCTAAGCCGTGTTCAATTAGAATGTGCTCAATTACAGCTGGGCCACAGTCTAAGATTGGCATTAATAATCGCCTCAAATTCTCGCTAGGCTTTGCAGTTTCAATTATTTTACGCAGTGAATCCTCTGACAGTTCATTGTTTTCCTTTTTGGCTCGGTCCATGGGGTATTTTTCACGCACTGCAAAGCGAACACTCTCTCCTTCAGTGTGAGGTCGTAGAATGTATAATATAGTTTGCTCATAGTCAGTCAATATAACATTTCCTCGATCGTAAAGCTCCAACAGAACGTGATAGGCAGCGTCTGCAGTTCCAAATTGAAAATCAATGATTCTGTCTCCGCCTAGTTGACTTATTTGCTCAAGTCTCTTATTCTTCAAGTGTTTCCTCAGCTTCATGCTGAAGCCCGAGGGTGCTACATTTTTGGGCCACTCAAATCCAGTTGTGTGGAACCGCGTTCCAGACTCAAGCAGTAATGTCACCTTCTCCGATGATGCGCCTCCATGAAGTCGGAAAAGATATGTCTTGTTGTCAATATCATAGATTTGATTGACGCGATAGCCGACCAGCCTGTGATAATATAAAAACATTAATTAATAATTAATTGTAATTGCAATATTGCAAATAAAATTACCTTTGAAGCTCTGCTACGCCACATATGATATCGTAGGAATTGAAGCGTGTTTTCATGGTAAGTTTCGACACGTAACACAGCTGTCAGATTTACCTAAAATTAAGAATTATATATTATTATTAATATACAATAGCATATTATTCAATAGCACTTGACGTATACAAGTAAACTACTTTAGTATCAGCTTTATACAAACTTTCAGGTAATTAACATGTATGTTTGTAGTTGAAAGCAAAGGAAATGTTTTAAATATTTAAATTTATTATAAATTATTCTGAATAAACGCGCTTTTGTTGTAAAATAATTTATAATAATGATGTGGACACCGGTGTGCAGGTCTCTGATTCACACATACATTCACACATGTCAATATATATACATGTGAGTAATTTCACCAGGTTATTGATATGTTTTCACTTATAAAAATTCAATTCTATATATATATCCCATAACACTAATTCTTAACAACTCACCGTGATTTTCGCACAACTATTAAAAACAAACAAATTATATTTCCTAAATAAAATTCTTCCAATGCAAATTTAGAAAGGTTATCAAAACATCGATAACAACTCCTTATCGAAAAGACGATAACAGATAAGAATGATGAACGAAATAATCTTTGTTAGCGATAGTAAGTAAACTTATTTGAGAAATTTAAAACTTCGAAATTAGACAAAATTAAATTAATTATTTTAAAAAGGGTTAAAGCATTTTTTTAAATGCAGAAAATTCCAACAAAAATATGCAACAATTTAAAAAATTTAATCATTAATATTAAATTTGGTTAAAATGGTACAAGCTGCCAGATCGGTAAATTCTGCAGCGTGGCAGCCTTTGGACCGGTTGGCAACATTTGGGCCAGATGGCAACGTTGTGGGTAGAAAAGTCCGAACGATTTGATAGATTGAATTTTTAAAGAATGATGTGAATTTAATTAAAATATGAGCTTAGAAAAGAACTCGAGGCTTGTTGATATTAACGTCCTATTTTTTGCTAAAAGTCGTGAGCTAGCAAAAACATCCCGTGCAGTATTCGCTGTTGAGCCTGTAGTTATTGGAGCGGATTTGCTTAAACAGCTAATTGATCGCTTTGACTTGTGTACGATTGGCCAGTCTTTAATTCTAGCTCACAACGAAAACTACATTGATAACTTGGACGCAGAGATTCATTTACATCAAGGAGACGAAATTGCTGTAATACCACCCATAAGTGGAGGCTAATCGACTGCAATGGACTACATACAGCTAGTGAAGGACAAAATCGACATCCAGCAAATTCATGATTTAATAATCGACGATGGTTGCGGTGCCTGCTCTGTTTTTGTGGGCACAACACGTGACACCTTTGAGGGGAAAAAAGTAAGCATTTAATCGTTATCATAAAAAGTGTATATGCGTGTGTAAACATAAGAAAAATTAATGTACACGAGTTGTTAGTTGTCTATGCCGCCCTAGTTACCCAGGGCTGTCATAATCTAATCTACGACACTTACAAGCAACAAGTGGTTACAGTCAATCAAAATTGTATTAGCCATGGAAGGTAAATAATGATTATTGTCTTTTGTTGTTTCAGTTGAAAAAATCATTCACTTCTAGTAACTGGAAAAAAAGCGAAATATGCTGCTATTTTACCATGATTTTAAGAGTTATCATTTTTTTTATTTTACTCATGAAATAATCAATATTTTTGAGTAATTAAATAAATCTTAAAAAATAATCATTATTTTTTAAACAAAAAAAATAATATAATTCAGCATAATAATTATTTTTGGAGTTTTATTTTAAAGTAACACCTTAAATTATAAAAATAAAACTCAAGAAATTATCATTATTCTATGAGTTTTATTTTTTGCTCAAAAGTAATCATAAGTAAAATAATACAACTTATAGAATATTGATTTTTCATTGAGTTTTATAATAAAACTTATAATGATTACAGTCTCTGGTATTAGCACATCAATATTTATTAAAGATATTACTAAATGACAAATGAATTTTTGCAACTTGATTATTTATTCAGAATTATAAACATCACATTATTTGTTTTGTATTACAGGTGATATCTCTGGAATATGAAGCATACGAAAACATGGCATTAAAGGAAATGAATAAAATCTGCTCGGAGCTGCGAACTCGTTGGCCGAATCTTAAACACATTGCGATATATCACAGACTCGGTACAGTTCCGGTTCGCGAAGGAAGCGTTGTAATCGCCACTTCGTCCCCTCACCGCGCTGCTGCCTTGGAATCGGTTAGTTTTGCAATAGATCAGTTAAAATCACGTGTGCCTATATGGAAAAAGGAAATCTACGAAGAGGATCTAACCGGCGAATGGAAGGAAAATAAGGAGTGCCAGTGGCCTCGTAAGGATTAATTTCTATTTTTTTTTTTAATTTGCCTCTGTGTATATATGTAATTTAAAAAAAGAAAATATTGTATATAAAGTGTTAACATATCAATCATTTTTATTTTAATATACAACAAATGTAGAATGTTCAGACTCAACCTTAAGGGCTTTCGATTTCTCTTCTTGCCCAATCGATCAGACTATATCGCCCGATAGTATTCCTGATAAATTGGTTCAAATTCGAGTTAAAGACAGCGACTTGAACAGACGGGTTGATTGTTTTTTAAAAAGGAAACGGGATGAAATCAACTTATGTAATATAAATGATTTCAAAAAACAGTTCCCCAATGATGCTACTAATTCCGACGACAACATCTCCCCGGATCCCACGGATCAAATTTCTTGTGCCCGAACTCAGAGTTTCCTTGTCAAGCAACAGCAATCAAAAGGTCATTTGAAGGGTAAGTATCATTGTACAATGTGATGTATTGTTCAAATACTAATAAGTATATAACAGTAAGGCGAGCCAATAACAATTGTGGGCCACAGATGAGACCAAACTATTCACTGCAACTCAATAAACTAATGACATCGCCTCAAAATTGTAATGAGGTCCCCGAAAACAATTCATTACAAGGTTCGCGTTTAAGGAACATTGAAGATTATATGGGTATTAAACCCGATAACAACGATATGTTCAAACGCATTAAGGATTTAGAAAATAGAATTCTCTTGTTGGAATCCAGTTCTCCAGAATACAAACATTTTGTAAGTTTTCTACTTTCCCACTAACAAATTGTTAAATATATATAGTAGTTACTATTTTTTAATTATTTTAGGTCCAGTTACCAACGGATGAGCAGGAACTTGGTCTTCAAAAGCACAAGAAAAAGGTTTACATGTCGGATAAGCTAAACAATTTTATTGTAAAGATTAAAAGTGAAATTGACTAATTAAATTTTCTAAACATCTTTAAAGTGACTTTCGGATGCAATTTTTACAAAAAACTAGAATATTTTTGCAATTTACTAAGATTTAGAAAAGACGGTTTATCCATGAAGTTCTAAACAAAGTATTCATTTAAAAAAGTTTCTTTTTCAGGAACTAAAAAGCTAATGTCTTGAGACTTTGATTTAATAAAGTACAATTCAATTAATGATTTCAATTTGTTATTATTTTCTCATTTTGATTTATTTATTCATTTCCAGTTATCAATCAGTTATCATCTTGCTTATTACAGGGTATCTATCTAATATATATACACTTGTAAAAATTTTGTACGAATATGGGAAGGAGTTGGTCTATATTTTAGAATCAAAATAGGCTTACTCCACATGTAAATAATTATTTGAAATAAGAAAAGTGGCCATTAAGTATATAAATGACGTATATTTGTTTCAACATTTTGAACTATTTCCAATAGCTTTTTTTTAAATGCATAAATGCCGTAAAGAATTCAAAATATAATCGTATGATTCTAAGAATTATGAGTGTGGAAAGCTGATTTGTTATGTAAATTACATATTTTTGTTGAATGTCAAGCAGCTTGTTAAACTCTCCTTTATGTGAATTACTTAGAAATATTTTTTTTATCAACTTTATAAAAAAAACTTGCTAATGCTGTTTTTAGGAAAGAGTGGGAAATTGAGCTTCATCGTCGACCTTCAAGGGCTTCGATCCGGAGCGACGCTTCTCCCCAATCTTATAGGATGCGGCTTTGTCAAACCCATTGCTTGGTCCGGCCTCCGGGCGAGGACCTCCACGCGGCGGACCACGTGGTCCCCCCTTACGGAAGCCCGACTTGCGACCATCATTGAAATTGAACTGGATGTCCATGATGCGCTGCATACGTCCAACGCGTTGCGGATACATTGATGGGTCGTATTCCAATTCATCCTCAGCGTCCAAATCCTTCTTTTTGCCCAAAACAACCATCTTTTTCCATTCAGCGTTCTCCTCGCCTTCGCCAGCCTTACGCAAATTGTAATTGGGCTTGGCACGTTGATCCTGGAGTGCCTTCCACTCATCCAGAGTCATCTGCTTCGAGTCGTCCTCCTCCACATTAGCGGTAACATCTCCGCCAGCCTGTTCATTTGCCGAATCGTCTTTTTCTGTGGTCGGAGCTGGTGCGCCTGCCTTAAGGTCCTCAATGTCCTGCTTTGCAGATCCCCAGTTATGGGCACCAGCGCCATCACGTTTATCAACAGACTTTATACCTGATACGATAAAAATTGAATAACCCAGAATAAGTAAACTATTAAGACAGAAATAATTCAATCTATTCATGTGAAATCTAATTGACAATTTAACGGATATCGGTAACCAAAAGCTGGTTATCAGCTCCACATGTTCCAATAAAAAGAAATTAATCCGCTTATTTGCATGAAGAGTGACATATCTCGAGATATACGCATTTAAGGTTTTCACTTGCCTTAAATTATAAACTCTTCTCACGCTGTGTGTATTAAAGCTAGGATAATGCAATTTTGATACAACATAGATTATTACATAACGAACATTTCTGCATCGTTGACTGATAATTTGTGTTTTTTGACTTATTACACTCTTCATGTAAATTAGCGAATGTGCGTTGTTTTTTGTAACGCACTGTTTGTACAAGCATAAAACAAATATTCAATGTAGTCAATCATTAGTCACTAAAGTTTATAACTAAAATGAATTTCTTATACCCAACAACATAATACAGTTAGTCAAGTAATTGTTTTAACAAAAATAAACTTTTTTTTTTATTATAAATGTTTAAGGTTAGAACATTTGAAACAAGATAAATACATTAAATAAGCAGATTCACTGAATTTAACAACTACGTAAAAAAAAAAGAATGCGAATTTCATAATTTGTCACACTAACTACTTGACTTACTGTAATTTGCAAAGACGCACATGTTTAACCAAATGTATGTAAAGTATGTATGTGTGTGTATATGTTTACCTGTTTTATCGGAGCCCGATTGACGATCAAATTCTCGTTTACCAAATTTCTCGTTGTTACGGAAACGAGAAGGTGGCCCCTTAATATCACGATCCCTAATTGTGCGTTTTGGAAGCTCATTGTTGTATTCTGGCGCATTTGCTTGATTGTTTTCCGCTGGATGATTACGGGTATTTTGTCTTGGACGCGTATCCTTTACTCCATTTGTTATAGCCGTTTTTGTACCAATTGCCTTTTGTCCCAAAGTTGCAACCTTTGCCTTGGTGTTGTTTTTGTTTAACACGCTTGACTTATTCTCCTTTTCGGTTTTATTAATGTTGGACTGAGGCTTTTTTTCATCAGTCTTCTTTTTGCCGGCTACAGCGGGGACCTTAGTTGGAATAACTGCTGCGTTAGCATCTTCATCCATAAATAAGAGCTCATAACGATTGTTGCCGGAATTCTCCATTTTATAAAAATTATAACAAAAAAGGGATTCTTTTTAAGATGACAACGTTATTGAAAGATTAAATTTGCTTCGCAGACTTCATTCGTAATTCCAGTAAAAAGCTTTGTCGAACTGAACTGGTTTAAGTGAACGGTTTTGATAATCGAACAATTTATCGAAACTATGACTTGTTCAACTGCTGCAGTGATTCTGAAACGATGGAATGAAACAAAAAAAAAATGGTGTTCATAATTAATTTTGTATCGTGTTTTTCTATATAAGATGTACTAATGTAATAACATTATATATAACTTATTGAGTCTAATAACATTGTATTTAGCATAAACATACTATTGTTTTTTTTTTTTTTGGCAACTTTTGTTAAAAGCTACGGTATATAATATACAGTATACCTGTTGCGCAGGTGCTTAATTAAATTATTTATTTAAAAAGATTACATAAATATTCTAGTGGTTGTCTTTCACTAGTTACATCAGATCTTTAGCTATATTTGCTTAAATTATATACCACTTGATGTATTTGTTGTAAATATTACATCATTGTAAATATTAATATATACCTATGTACAATATCATATAAATATATATATATAATAGTTACAAAAATTTGGGGATATTTCTATACACATATACTAAATAAAATAAAAATTTATGTATAAAAACTCTATATTTATTATATTCTTCATTTCGAAATTCCTGTGATTCCTAGTGGATTCAACTCGTATCGATTAACTATATCATATAATCGATAAGCTGATTTGTTCAGCCCTGATTTAGTTTGTCCATCACTGAAATTTTATGTGAATTCCATCTGCATATTCATTTTCTGTCGTTGTTATCGAAATTCTCAGTCCGTCTTCGTCCTAGTGCAAATAACAAATTTAAGTTATTGCAAATTTCTGTGGAAATTGAAATACATATTGAACAATTGCGTGGCTGATTCTGCATTTGTTTAAGTGTGAGGACACAAGGAGGGAAAAAAGTTAAGTACGTATCAATGTACAATATGCTAATAAATGTGTTAAAGTTTGTTTATTTTTATATAGATTTATGAAACATACATGTGTATTTGAATACGTATGTAAATAGAGTATATACAGATTATTATGTTAAAAATGTAATTTTTATTCATTTATTCTAGTGCTAAGATTCTAGGACTGACAAAAAAACACATTAACTGCAATATATACTTTGTAACTAATGCCGGTAAATTAGTTTACAAATTGTACAATTGTCAGTTTAAACCATTTTAAAATCAAAAGTAGTGCAGTGTATGTATTTACATGTACATATATAAACAAGTACACATTTGTTTTGTATATGTGATGACAAAAAAAAAATCAATGCTCGCATGACCTCATGGCTTATGCGTTTCTAACCATTCCGATTACCATTAACAATATCATATGTATAACTACGATGCGTAGCAACATTGTTAAGTATGTAGTACTCCAAGCACATATGTGTGTATATGTGTATAAATGTAATAACATTGCCACTTTTGTGGGAAGCAACACTTTCGATTGCTTCCTTGACACACATTGTGTCAGCAATATTCAAATATGTATACAAATGTATGTTCATGTGTAACTTAAGAAGCTTTGTCAGCAATAAATACACAATAGAGTACGTACTGCTCCCTTAAAATAGCAATGTACGTATGTATGTGAGATATGCATACACTTGTATACTATATAAGTAATCATGGACATAGTATAGCCATATTTACATTTATACCATTTACACTCAAGCGTCATTCGAATGTCGAGAGAGGTGTACACTGTACACTGTACACTGTACAGGACTCTCTTGACCATCTGTCTCGCTGTGACGTTTTCCCAAACATGTCACTGACATGGTCTATTCCCTTGGTAATGCTCGTTCGTTTGCACCCATTTTATAACTCCCGGTTTTGTAATGTTATGAAATGTGAGACGTTTTGAAGGTGGACTTGATATAAAATTATGCTGTCCTGTTTCTATGCAAACGAGTCTCTCAGTTTAGAAGTTTATTTATAGTATGGAGTGGAAAGGAATTAATATTAATTGAAATTACAGTTGTATACATTTCTACAGGTCTTTAAAGAATATTTTTTATCTTAAGTGTTAAGAAAATGCAATAAAATATAATGTACTATTTATAAAAATGAATTGCGATTGTGCTTGGTTAATTTTATTTTTATAAACCCATATAGTACTCGATTTCTTTTACAAACGGCTAAATTATTAATAGTGTGTGAACTTATAGGAGTAAGAATTTATGTACCTCACTTCTTAAGTTGCAGAAAAATAATCAATTATACTAAGAATGTAGAATAATTTTAAAAGTATTTGGCTTAAGATGTATTTGATAAAAATTTGACACGAGCTATCCCTTTCCCAAATATACATAGATATTTAAAAAAAATTACAAAGTACATATTATTACTATGTGTTATTTTAATTGATTGTTTTAATTTTATATAAAAGTATCTTTCCTTCAATTTATAGCAACAAAATATCTGAAAATTAAAGCCAAAAAATAATATTTGTATCAATCAAAATACTACACAAAAGATATATATAAATTATAAATAAAAAACGACCATATGCAGAAGTGACGCTAGTTTTTTGAATGTTTGATATCGCCTAATATTCACGATGGCCAAAGTGCAGAAAAATAAAGATTTGTTTGATAGCACTGATTTTCCAGTGTTACTATCAACATTGTCAATGAAAGAGGTCATGGTTCTCGAATTTCGATTTGTCAACGTCAATAAATGGGAGAAAATGGTATCCTGCACGAATCCACAAAAGAGATTGTATTCATGTAATGTTTGCCAAGTCTCTCAGTCTTCGGAAAAGAACTTGTTTAGTCATCTTATGGGCAAAAAACATATTCTGAAGATGAACACCGTAAAACAAATTAGTCTACCCAAAGGATATGGAGAAACAAGTCCAATTCAGAAAATCCCAATCGCACAATTATCAGAACCAAATATAAAACCCAAAACACCTTCTTCAATGAAAACTACAAAGCCAGAAGAAGTTACTTCGAACAATATTTCAATCTCCGTTGTGCAGCAAAATAATAAGAAACAAGTTGCACCTAATTTAAAGCAAATTGTAACTAAGCCAGTACCGAACAAAATGGAAATAAAATCAGATGCTACAATCACCAAGAAAAATATTGCACCTAAAATTGATTTAGTATCGAAACCAAATATCACTGACGAAGCACCAAAACAAGATTTGATATCTACACCCAAGACAACAGTTGAAGCACCTAAACCTAAAACAGGATTTGAAGTACCCAAAAAAGATTTGATATCAATACCTAATAAAACACTTGAAGCACCTAAGGGTTTAGTATCAAAACCTAAAACGACAGTTGAAGTAACTAAAAAAGATTTGATATCAACATCTAAGACAACAGTTGAAGCACCGAAAAGTGGACTGGTATCAAAGCCTAAGGTAATTGTTGAAGCACCCAGAAAAGAATTAGCGTCAAATCAAAAGATACCTGAGAAAAATGCAGCTAAAACACCAATTAAAAATCAAGAGGCAACTAATTCGACGGCAACTAATTCGAAAAACAATAACATTGTTGGCAGTATCACTCCAATTTCAAAATCTTCAACTTCAGTAAACGAAAAAGATGCAAATTCGAGAACCTCCAATTTACCATCAAATGTTGCAGAGGAATTATCTGATCATTGCAATGTGGACAAATTTTCGCAAAAAGAAACGAAGACTAAAACTATAACAGTGAACTTGCTAAAATCTTCATTGCAATCGAATGTTGTGATAAACCCTCTGTCGAAAGCAGCAGCAGCTGTAAGAAAAATATCCTGTGTTCCAATATCAAAGTTAATTAGCCAAGCCCCTCCGGAAGTTGATAAAATGACCGTTGACGTTGATGACGACGAAGTGGTTTTGGTAACGGAATCTCCTTCAAAAGAAATTGATATTAACATTCACAAAAAGGACAAATCTAATGAAAATACGAAAGTTATAGAAAAGGTTATCACAACTATCGCATCTGACGGTAAAACTCCAGAGGGTCCCACTTTTGAAACTTCATCGCATATGACGGACGTATTGGGACTATTAGGAGTTGAGTACGTTTTGAAAATTGTTAAAAGTATAAGTGATAAAGATCCGAGATTTCTATGCACCTTATGTAATATTACCACAGATGAGTTATCAATGCACAATCATCTCCTTAGCAACACTCATCGCTTAAAGTATTGCGAAGAACATTTCCCAACAGCTATCCGGCAGTACAAACAGTATGTTTCCGAAGTGCCGGAACATCAAGTTCACAAGATATTGACTCCAATCTTGAATAAACTAGCAATAGCCATTGAAACACATCACGGTCGTGAAAACTCATATCTTTGTTATGAGCGCTGGTTTACAAAGAACAAAAGAAGTTTAATTTCAACCGCTTTCAATCGCAGACATGCATCTGAAGCTCTCGGTCCAACATTTATCCATGTTATTGATGCAACTGAAGTGGATATACTAATTGAAAAAGCAACTCGCAAAACCGATCAGCCGGCCAACAATGTAAATGTCGTTAATAAAGTGCTTCCATTTAATCCCTTCAACACGTCCAGTAATAAGTATCCAAATCATCATGCTGTTAATAATTATCTTCCTGTTGTACCAGTAAATACCAACTATTTGCACAACATTGAGACCGTTGATGATGAAACACACAAGCGAATGGTTGAAAATTTTTTAAGAGATACTCGACATGCTCAACCTAACCGCCATCGAAATTCATCTCGAAAAGTTTCCAAACGGGAGCGATCTAGATCGAAATCAACTGATCGAAAGCGAAACCGGACAACGCCTGTATTGACATCGCAATGGAATATAGAGCGCAGATCAATATCTCCTCTACGAGATGGCGACATTTGGCAGGCTTATCGACATATGGTTGATCAGAGCATACGCGAATTAAATACAACGTTTGATCTATATAAATCCGATCCCGAACAACATCCTAATTATAAGGATGAGTGGCAAAAGTTTTGGAAGCGACGCAAAGATGAACTCATTGCTGCTGGCATTAACCACCGATCATACAATTTTCAAAACGAATGGATTTTATTTTTTAATGCTCGTTTGGAGGAACTTTATAATCAAGATGTGGAGAATATTAAAGTAAAGTGCCGAGAAAGATTGTGTTTGCCAATGACCAATACTGAATTGGACAACCCAAAGTACCATGTTAACATCTCTGATGATATTTCGGAGCCCGAGAGCCCAAGGAAAACACAACAGAAAAATGTCAATGAAAATCCAACAAAACTTGATGAGAGCTTGGAAGAGGTAAATGCTATTCATGTCCTTCGACTTCTGACCGCTCTGGAGAATTATTTGGGAAGTTTGGGTCCCAATATTACGGAATTGTTGGCTAAAGCACTACAAGTGTCTAAGGTACATCCAAATAAAATCAATCAATTAATTCTTACTAGCGAAAATTGTGCCATCCTAGAAACTGCAAAGGAAAAATTTACCGGTCTTATAATTTCAAAAATTTTAGATTCTATCCAAGAGCGTGCTCTCAAAAAAGCAGTCAAAGACACCGAGTCCTTGCTTGCGTATGCCTCCAAAATTAGGGCACAACATACAAGCAGAGACGGGAATCCCGTAGAGAGTATGGCTGTTGATCAGTTGAACCCGAGCTCACTTCATGGAACATCTCAAAAGTCAAACTCCAATTCCTCCAACAAAGCATTTGACAAATCAGATCTTGTTACCAAGCTGGCTTCATCGTTGATCTCACAGGGCAAAACAAGTATTAACCAAGAAGAACTTAAACAAATTATTCAAGTTTATTCTCTAATTGAGCAAAAGAAACAGCAGGAGACACCTTCAACTAAACGGGCTGCCAATAATTCATCTTCAAATTCGACTTTTAAGCAAACTAAAGCCCCAATTGAGATTGAGTTATCCGAAAGTACCAATAATAATTTTACTGTACAAAATCGAAATCAACAATTTTATAACCCTAATCACAACACGACCGTTGACTATCGTACGTTTTCAAATCAGAGACCATTCATGAACTCTAATATGACAAGCAATTTATATAACATGAAAACTAGTTCCAACTACTTCACTGCAAATATGGCTCGCAATAATAATACAAATTATAATCAAAATACAAATGAAATGGACTACATCAGCAGCGGGCAGGAGCCGCAATTCAATCAACACGATGGCAATCCGTTTGACAGTGCACAGGTGACAAGAAATAGGAACCCGTCATCCTCATATATTGACAGATCTTATTCTTTTGGACCGACTGATGGTAACACTGGAGAGAAGCCTCCCTGGATGCAATGATGTGCGAATTGGTTTAGATTTTAATTCACTTAATCTTAAACCTAAACGAATATACTTTGTAATGAATTCCGATTTTATATTTACTTATGTTGAAATAATATCTTTACCTACATACATAAAATGGAAAATGTGATATGTAATCATACATATTATTTACAATTTGAATAAGAATTGCTTTAAATGAAATGTTGTTGATAAATTTAATTTCTACATTATAATATATAACTACTTAGATTAAACAATAAATAATATTTTCAAACAACTACATTTAATACAATGTTAAACTAATTTATAAGGTTTCTTCTTTTTGTCTGCAATAGTCATATGATAATTTGACTTTACACTGTATTCTTTACTAATTATTTCATCATAAGCTTTTGATTGAATTTAATAGCAATCGTTAAACGATTGACTGTTAATTTTCTACAAATTGCTGCAAATCTTCGAATTTATACCGCTGATGTGTCCGAAATCAGTGAAATACAGCGAAATCAATTCTGCCTGTCAAATGAGAGGTGGTTATTACTAAGTTAATCATTTCAAATATCAATAAGATTAATTACACCCTGTAAAATGTGCAAATGTAAAAAAAGGGAAGCCGATCGCTCGTTTCTGTTTGTAGCAGGTAAGATCATTATATTTGTTATACATACGTCATCGATTGTAAAAAGGACTTCGGTTCAAGCAGAATGACATCATGCCTTGAATGTTAAGCGCCTGTTGTCGATAATCATATTTGGCTTGTCAGACTACAGAATCATCGCAATCAATTAATTTGGAGTGAGGACGCTTCCTAAAGCGACCGTTGACAATTGACAGCTTAGACTACTACAAGCTGATCGAAGAATTATAATACGTAAATTAATACATTCCATTGCTGTTGATTTTGTTTCGCCTGTAATTAGAAATAAGAAAATAGTTATTTCTTGAATATGTGTCGCGTTTTTGCGACGGTTGAGTACACTGTTTCTTTAATTTAATCAATATCAATATATAGTAAACTGTAACTTTATATGTATAAAGCGAATACTGGACCTTTTTTTTTATTATAATTAATAAGCCTTATGATACCATTAATTTTAATAAACATATTTTATCATTATTACAGAACTTGCCATGCCTGCATCTTCACACATTAATTCTACGTAAGTTATTTTCCAAACTATTTTAGCCAATTGTGCTTAAAATATGTATTATCTATGTTAGTTTATCGTACAGGGGAAACATTTTCCAAACCATTTCTTTACCCATTTCTAATGAATAAAACTGTCGTCGTCAATCTCTGACAACAATCTTTTCTTGTGGTTTATTTTAGCGAAAGGTGTTTTAAATATTTAAGTCAGGATGACTGGGTTACTAGTGGAAAAATTGGTTCGCGTGAGGCAGTATTAGTGTTCCGCACCAATATATTAAATCCAAAGACAAGAAAGACATTATTTTTAACACCACCCGAAGAACGGGAGCTGAAGACTGCAGATAGCCAAGTTACCTTGTCCACTCCAAACGAATTAATTGTCAAATGCTCTTCATCGCCAGCAATTAGTAACACGCAACAAAATTATTCAAGTCGAGGAAAGTTATATGTGGCAGTTGAAAAATCTTTAAAGTGTAAAGAAATTATTAATTTTGACCGTCGGAATCCAATAAGAAAGACTCTAGATGCATTTTCTTCAAGTGATGCCTCTGTTTCAAGTGATGGAGATGAAACTGTTCAGTACAACGAAAAGAAGTCCAGAAAACCCCAGAAGAGTAAAAACTCTTCAATCATCGAAATTGAAGTTAATTTAAATAAGGAAAGTGGCTATGACTCCCCATCTGTAGCATCTCAATCTAACACAGAGATCAACACGAGCGAAGAAGATCATGAGGGTTCTAGCGAGGAAGACAACGAATGTGGTATCAATATGCCCGCGCATCAATTAAAAATTACTTATAAGTTTATTCAGACTGAAACAAAATTGTTAAGGAAAATATTCAATGTTCATGGCTTAACCGAAGTTCAAGGTGACTCAAACTTCAATTTACTGTGGACTGGTGTTCATATGAAACTAGACACCCTTCGTAATTTGTCATTATATCAACGCGTTAACCATTTTCCCAGGTAAGCATAATACTTGCAAGCGAAAGAAGTTCATTTAAACCAAATTTGTCTTTTTCAGGTCTTATGAACTAACGCGAAAGGATCGACTTTACAAAAACATTGAACGAATGCAGCATTTGCGGGGAATGAAACATTTTGACATTGTGCCGCAGTCTTTTATTCTGCCTCTTGAATCTCGAGATCTAATATTTGCCCATAATAAGCAACGAGGTCCTTGGATAGTTAAACCAGCCGCATCTAGCAGAGGACGTGGAATTTTTATTGTGAATTCGGTAAAAATTTAAATTTATAGCAATAAAAATAAGTATATTAAAAGTACTTTTAATTGCAGCCAGACCAGATACCACAGGATGAACAAGTTTTAGTATCGAAATATATTGTGGACCCGCTTTGTATTGATGGTCATAAGTGTGACTTGAGAGTTTATGTGTTGGTAACATCGTTTGACCCTCTTATTATTTATCTGTATGAGGAAGGTATTGTCAGATTAGCCACGGTTAGATACGATAGAAACGCTGACAACTTGTGGAATCCTTGTATGCACCTTTGTAATTATAGCATTAACAAGTACCATTCCGATTACATACGATCATCGGATGCCCAAGACGAAGATGTGGGCCATAAGTGGACCTTATCAGCACTTTTAAGACATCTCAAACTCCAGGGATGCGACACTCATTTACTTATGTTGAATATTGAAGATTTGATAATTAAGGCGGTTCTTGCCTGTGCCCAAACAATTATTTCCGCGTGCAGAATGTTCGTACCTAATGTGAATAACTGTTTTGAACTGTACGGTTTCGATATTCTCATCGATAATACGCTTAAACCATGGTTATTAGAAGTAAATCTTTCGCCATCAATGGGTGTAGACAGCCCACTAGATACTAAAGTAAAAGCCTGTCTTGTTACGGACTTACTAACATGTGTCGGCATCCCAGCGTACACTCCGGAAATGAGAACCCATTACGATAGCAAATCGTCGCGACTTCGTAGCTCGAGCTGTCAAAGACAAATTGATACAACAGAATCCAGCACCACACTTCGATCGACCAAATCAAAAAAGAAACCTGTGATTCCATTAACACAAGAGGAGCAACGCATTTTGCGTAGTGCCCGCTTGCAGTATACTAGACGTGGTGGTTTTGTTCGAATATTTCCAACTGATGACACTATGCAACGATATGGAAATTTTTTGGATCCAGCAAATGGCATTCCAATATCCACACCAAACGTCCAGGGTCAAACATTCCAAGCGTTGGTTAACCAACACAATTATAATCAAATGCTGCATTCAAATCTATTCTGTATGGGCCAGCGATCTTCTAAGGACGATAATTCTCAGGAAAATCGTATTAAGCAGTATGAGCGAGCCTTGGAAACGGACTCAGAAATTCCCTTCCTTAAGAAGCAAATCGTTGAGAAATGTGAGGAGGAAGGTAGAAGACTACGTAAGCAGATGCTGAAGAAAATTGGCAGTGGTTCAACATTGACACACTTTCAAGCGCGTCAGACCTTCAGTTTATATTTAGAGTCGGTTTTACGTCGACTAACTCAAGATCCCAAAGATAGTCATGAAAAAATTATAATTAAGTTTTTAACTAAGTACGGTGGAGGGGTGAAACCGCCAGTTTTATTCCGAAATTCGCAAAACATAAGCAAGGCTCGATCAGCAATGGTAGCGAAATTGTTGGGAGATTTTCTCGAACTTTACAAAAGAGATACAGAATCATATGTAGATTCTTTTGATCATTTTGGAATGATACCAACCAATGCCTACAGTTTATTTTTAATGCACGCTCAGGAATCAGACTTAGAGGCAGTCCTCACTCATCATACAAACATTACTGGAATCATGCCGTTTTTATATAATCGATGTGGATTGTCAGTGCCACCCACGCCACCCATTCCGTCCGGCTTACATGGTTTTCTAAGAGCTCTCCCAGCAATGGTATCATCTTTTGGGGTATCAAGAGAAGTTAGCAAGTATGATGGGTATTTTAAAAGCTGCGATAAAAATTGTGAAAATGTTCATGATATATCATTAAGGTCAAGAAGCACAAGAGATTCCAAATAGGATCAATTTTCTACAACTTTTTAGCTTAAGATATATTACAATTTTTTCATTAATCTACTTTTGACATCAAAATTACTCGCATTCAGGATGGGCTTATAAATAAAGTACAACAAAAGACTATTTCTCTACGACTATAACTTTGAAAATCTAAGCATACATGTAAATTCTATTAGATATCTATAATAATATTAAGTTAAATTTTTGCAAAACAAATATTTTTCTTATGTCTTATGCGTTGTTATCGCAGAGAAGGTAGTGATTAAAAAAGAATGAAAGCTATATTTGGGATATCGGATTTTGGGCAAAAATTTTGTAAAGTATTTAGCTTTTCATAAACAAAATTCATTTTTCGATGAATAGTTCCTACAACAGCTTTGTGATAAAGTAGCCCAGTTTTGATTAAAATTAATCAGAATATAAAATACTCATATACATTTGCTGAAAAACTTTTCATGCAATAATTCAATTTGAAAACTATAGTTCTTAAAACAATTTTAAGAATTCGATCATCAACGAAAAAACCTGCGGTTGTACATTGAGCAAATTTTAAACATAGTGTGCCTTATAATAAGCTATCCGCAACTGCTTTTGGTTCGAATAGATTCAAAGTCACAAAAATATGGTATTGAAAGTGCGCAATCGATTAGATATGCGTATTTTATTTATTCAAATACAAGAGATAATTTCTGTTCCTACGGACTTTCATTTATACATTTAATTCCTCACAATACTTGTCTGCGCAACAGTTACAGTCTATATTTATTCTTATTATTACCTCAATCTTATAGTCCTAGTCTAAGTAATTTATCTGCCGATAACGCTTGATCTTTAGCATTATTATCCTAATATTATTATATAATTATTTCAAGTCTAATAAAATGTGAAAACTAGCAATTAATTGCGGGCCAGAAATAAGAGAAAATTCGTGGAACATGCAAGGATAAAAGTAAATATGAAGCCAAATAAAACTTTTAATTTATATGTTTATGCACATTTTAACTCAATTGTTTTGTTACAAGTATTTGATGTGTTATAGTATTGTTTAATTTGGTATTGTTTTAGTTAATGTAATTTTATTTGTTATAATAATCAAGAAATGTTTGATGTATTTTGAATACAAAAACTATATGCAGTGTGTTTATTATGTTTATTTAAATTAAAAAATCTAAAACATGGATGAATCAGATCTTTTTTAATTTCGTTTGGTTTTTATCTTATTAATGTATTATATGGTAAGTACGATCAATAAGATTTGTTTTGAAAAATTACTTAAAGAAAAAGAAAAGTTTACTAATCCCTCAATAATACTAATAGTACCTCTACCCAAAACAGAAAAATATTAGAAACGATTTAGATTTCAACTTTTATTCATGCTACAAATATTTAAATTGTTACAAAATAATATTCTTTTTTGTAAAAATAATATGTAGAAAATAATTAGGTATTTTGTCTTTACAATTTATACAATCATATCATTAAATTTGCATTTTTTACTTCCGAAGTCGCTGGAATCAGTTAATGAAATTTATAGTATTTGTTAGAAAATTGTGTCTCGACAGATAGTTGTTTTGTGCTATGATCCGATTCTAAATTAAACAAAACAAAATCGGTAAAATGTCATTAGTTTATTTTGTACTTTACTACAAATTACATTTAAAGAACATTGCAGGTTTTCTGTATATTGATCATAGACCCCGATGGACATTTGAAAACTTCAGTCGCGCTACCGCCTTGGGCAATGAGCCAACCCAATCTGAAAAATGAATAAATAAATTGAGCTTTACGTGACAAATAAATAGCCTTTAAAATTTACATGTTGTCGAACTCGGAAGCGCTTGTGTCAATTCCCATATAGTTTGATTCAGCACAGAGCTCTTGAGCAGAGACTAGGAAAAAGATTTGGGTTGGAGTCAAGTTCAATCCCGGGAGACGTGCCATGCCCTTTATGGGACCGGTCAGAGAAAGCATTGAGTGGTATGAGATCTGCATTCCTCCAGAATGTATTAGAATGTCCATTCGGCTAAAGTTTGAAAATATATTCACAGAATGTGGGACACATCGCATTGCCTTGTCATCAAAGTTTTTCGTTATAGATCGTAATATCTCTTTGGCTATAGAAACGCCAATTGAGGCATAATGTAAATATGGTGGCAATCGTGCGTTGAAATATGGTATGGATATAACCGACAATGGAACCACTGTAAATGCAAAGAAAATGGTCTTAAAAGTTTGTTCAAATGGAGGAAAAATAAGTTATACAGACCAATTGAATGGCTTAAAGTATCATAAAATATGGTCGATACTATAGGATAGGCCCATCTAAAATAATAAATAAGAATGAGTAATTCTTTTAAATTTCTATTAATCAGACTTACGCGTCGTGGGAGCTAGAGTCCATATTAATCGAATTTGGTACTAATTTATTTCGTTTATATATCTCTAAAATATTTTCAAGCCAACTATCTGGGCTTATTTGAAGGGACTCCTGTGATTGCATCAATAGTGTTAGATTTGTAAATCCTTCCCATGTTTGGGACTGTATTTTTAAGGCCGATAGTTTAACGAGTGCAGCGCCTTTCAAGGACGGAGCCCTCTTTAAGTGAGCTTTCAGTGATTTGAATATAATATCCGCCTAGAAATTAATATGATTGAAAATATTATTATAATTTATTTAACTTCATAAATTGACGTACCCGTTTTATTATGTCCTTAGAATCCTCCGAAGAGTGTTGAGCAATATACAAAGCCGATGCAAGTTCAGGTAAAGCCCACATTGTCGAGCGAGTGCATACCTCTGGATTTGGATAATCTTTAGGTAAAATTTCAAGTGCACTTAATAATAACATTGAGTTATGCGCAACTCGAGATGGATATTTGGTTAGAAACGCTTGTAAAGCTCTAAGATAATCGGCATTTCTTACAACAATAGGCCCACTCCAGTCTTTGGGAATTAGAAGAGTCCAGTTTAACTAAGAAACAAATAATTATTAGATAGATATAATAAAAATACTAAAAATGTTTAAGTTATATACACACCACTGGATACATGGATTGCAAACTGGATACATTATACAAGACAGAGCTATCCCAAAATCCACGACGTGATTGCTCGACTTGCAGCTATAAAATTACAACAAAATTGGGATTAATGTTAATACTTTACCATTTTGTTAAAACTAAGATGCTTACCTTATTGAGATCCTTTACAAACTCCATTATGGTATCTTTCTCAGCGATTCGTTGAGCATAAGATAAATAATTTGGTAGAAACTGATCAATTAGATCTGGTAATAACTTTGGAACTCCTTGTCGTAATCGATTCGGGGGTGCTTTAGGACTCATCCATCGAATTTTATTCTAGAAGAATAATACAAATTATGGAATACTTTCAATAATAGCATAATATCATACATACCTCCAGGATGATAGACGACGTACTTGGACCGCTAATGATGAGAAGGACATGCGGTCTTCTGCCGTAACTGAGATCATAATATATATCAACTAGTGGACTTGGGCCAAGATCATAGATTTTGGCCGCGAGCTGTGCAATGGATGAGGGACCTATGGTGCCAACCGTTAAGTAGCCTCCTAAGCTATTAAATACCCGTTGTATGGCTGTTGAATTAATGGTCAGTTTTAAGCAACTTTCAAATAAGCTATGCAGTTTCTGAAAAGGTCCATTCATGCTGGAATTCTGCAAAAGAACTAAACAAAATAAACGAATATTATTAT
This sequence comes from Drosophila phalerata, assembly GCA_951394115.2. Classification (NCBI taxonomy): domain Eukaryota; kingdom Metazoa; phylum Arthropoda; class Insecta; order Diptera; family Drosophilidae; genus Drosophila; species Drosophila phalerata. The sequence continues at coordinate 15,401,652 of OX596005.2, forward strand.
TATAGAAAAGAGCTTAAATAAATAATGATTTGTACTTACACTGCATTTGAATATCAACAGATTTCTGTGAATTGCCCATTTCGATCTGATTCGATATATTTTTATTAAGACTGCTGCGCCAGCAACTGAACTTTTTGAATTCCGAACAAGGATCCTTATTCCAATTGAGTCTAGCCTGAATATTGGACGACACTGTCTCACAAATGGCTTCCGTGCATTCTGACGGAGACGAACTCGTGGGCGAACATCCATCACCCTCCATATAGCAATCTCTCGGTAAGGGCGAAGGTGCCGTACTGATTAAAAATAAGATCGGCGAAGCTACCAGCAGGGTTGTCACCAATAGGGTTGCGGATGTTATCGCCACTTTGTGAACTGCGGCAGATGTTCGCAACCAGATGCAGGGAGCACAGCATATCCAGCCAATAATGTTATTCTGAAAATAATCAAGCTCTGATTGCTGAAAGCACTTCTTAAAACTTGAGTGGGTCTCACTCTCTGCTTACCTTGTTATATCTTCCACCCAAATTGTCCGAGTTGGAGCTCTCAATAATTTCAACCTCATCGGCTTTGCCAAATTGGTTCGAGCAAATGGGCGTCTTGAATGACAGCTGTTTTTGCAGCAACGATGCGCTGCTTCCGCCGGAGGGATTCGCCGATGTACTCGTAATCACATTGCGAGCATTGTTGCCTAACCCGGCTGGACCATTTTTGCGAAAAGTGTTACGCGTATTGAACTCAGCTGTCATGTTTTTTGTTCACTCTTTCGCTTTGCTTTGCAACAGATTTCGATTAAAATATATTACTTATTGCTAATATTTAGCTAAAGTACGAGTATTTCAATTAAGGTCGACGTACATCACATTGGGAATTGAATAATTTAGAAGCGTTTAATCAATAAATATACATATCTTCACAAAAACATCTCAAATGTAAGTATGTATGTTTGTATTGAAGTACTTGAGATACATTTGTATTTACATTCGATGTATTACGTATACGTACTACTGCCTTACTTCAATTCAGCACCGCAAAAAATTGTAATAGATACTTTAAACTTAAACTTACAAAATATGAAAATAAATTGTGGCGTTTTAAATAATATTCTATTTTGTTTCCTTTCACATACTCAATGTACTATCACAATAGTTCGCGAAAGCTCGATAAGCTTCCTGTGGAAACTTAAGCAAGAAAAAGCTTTTTCTTACTCTCTTTTATTCTCTCCGCAGAACATGTACTTGTGTGTATAAGTATGTGTGAATTTACATTTATGCGCATATTTATTTATTGTGAGGATTAAATTATAGAGTAACGTCTTGTTTACGCGCCAAAAGCTTTACGCAGTTAAAACGGTTAACATTCAAAGCAACCGGTTATCATCAACATATAAAGTACTTCAATGCTTTGACATTTTAATCAGAAATATAATTTAGTTTAAGCAATTCCATTTGAAATTATTATATAAAATATGTTCCAATTGCTTGTAATATTACTTTTTATTGTACGACTTGACTCAATAAAAGCTAATAATGTTGCCGACTCTTTTGTTTCGAGCAATTTAAATGCCATACTACTAATGTGCCCGAATGATACCAATAAGGACTGGACTTGTGTGCCTCAGTTGATTATTAATATTAACTTTACGCCCAATATAAATGTGAATAATGTGAATAAACTTTTAATACTGGACGAAACCTATGACCCAACTAAACGTCGAATGTTGAAAATAATGTCTCCATATATTATAGTTGTTACTCGAAGCGAGCCAATTATGATGTTTCCGCTCCATTCTTCAAATGTAAGTTAATTATTATCTCAATAATTAAATTTTATACAAATTCGTTATTCGCAGTGGGACAATTCTGAAAATATTTATTACAATTTGAGTAGTTTTACTCAAAGCAATCCTATTGAGAGCTGTAACGGTAATTCTTATAATATTACCTACCATAAGCATAAAGTAAACCTGAAAGAGCTTCAAAGGAGGAGCAACAGTGCAATCATATATAATATTTGCGCGAATATAATAAAAAATAAAAGAGAAAATTCTTATATCACGAATAATTCGAGTGTTCAACACCGTCATAAGGGCAATCTTCAGAATATTAAAATTGACAAGAAGAAAATAAATGATATCGGGAAGGTTGGACATGGATATTGTGAAAATGCTGGTAATCATACAATATGCAGATCTCCAAATTTATTTAAATCAGTTAAACCAACTAAGTAAGTACACATTCGATTCAGAATAAAAATATTCTTTAATATAATAATATAATAAATACATTTTTAAAACGTAAATGTATGTTGTTTTATATAGTACGCAACCCGAACATTCCGTTTATAAATTAAGCACTCCAATCTCATATCTGGCAGCTAAAATACGTATTTTCCGAAAAAGAAAACAAACATGGTGGAGGATTATGCCAATAATTTCGTAAGTACTAAAGTTAAACTAGTCTGAAGTCATAAATCTTATTCGATCTATCATTAATTGAAATGTGTGGTTATATTTTAGATTAATATCCAATTTTACAGATTAAACAACTTATCTGGAACATATGTCAATGGGAATATATCAGTACTGTTAACATCTCATGAGGGTATTCTTCACAAACAGATGCCGATATTTCTAGAAAATAACAAGCTTTTAATTCCAAATAATTTGTTTACCAACCATAAAGAATTGGACAGATTGCGAATTTATAAAAGTATTTTCCTGAAAATTTTCAAGAATAATACAAACATCGTTTTAAATTTTGGAAACACCAAAAAGAATAAGACTTATAAACTAAAAGATCAGCAAAATGGCCAAAACAAAGTTCCGACCATAATTAATTCAACTTTAGTTAATATTTTATCGAAGTGTCCAAATAAGAACAAATCATTGTGTTTAAATGTAGTAGACGATCAAGCACCTGGTAAGTAAAAAATATAAAATTACAGTGAACAATAAACTATACAATATTTTTTCAGCATTTGACATTAAAATTAAATTGCCATTTATTGAGAACGCTGCACAGCAGAATATTTTAAAAGTTAAAATCTCTAGAATTGTAACGGATGCCACTACTAAAGATGCATTAAAAATATCTGTCGATGTTATCAATAAAGGCCTAAATGCTCAAGAATTTGTAATAGATGTTTGTAACTGTCCACTATTTGAATCTGAAACTGAATCAACAACTGTGAAGAAAATGCTACTTCCCTACATTTCAGAAACAATAACATTTTTATTACCATTTTTGAAGAGATCAAAGAAAAGCAGCACATTTACATGTGACGGTAAATTATTAATTAATCAATCAGTATCAATATACAAATTAAAAAATAATACTGTGATTTCATAGACAATGCTCATCCATCAAAATTCACCTTCCTATCTCGCCTTACGCTATTAAAGTGATAAAAAAAATAAAGCTTCAATTGAGATAATAAATGGTTATTTCCCATTTTCAACTGAAATAATGCATAAATTTAAATAATCAATTTCAGTTTACTTATAAATGAAGGTATTTTATTTCAATATTTATACTTTTGAATATGTAGGAACAAAATGGGAAGGAAACACAACAATTGGTCGGAGCTAAGAGACTCGAAATGTTATCGCAAAACACTCACAATACCTTTCGCAAGCAAACATAAAATATTAATCGTTTGCTTGCGAGATTTTCAGTTACTTTCATGAACGATATCTTATACAGAAATTAGATTCTTAGTTTGCAATGAACAAATCGTAATGCAAAATATTATAAAATTTCTAAAAGTTGAGGAATTTACTTATTATTTCAGTGGTTGTGAAAGCTAATATACTGAAATATTCAAAACGGAAAGAGTCGAATGAATCAACCAATATTTTAATAGTATCTAGAAGGCCCATGGATGTGAAAGCTCGTTCCAGATGTTTTTGTGTTTGGAACTGTCGATGTCATTGCATTGGTAAAATAGAAACTTTCAGGGATATTAATGCTTGTCAAAAAATGAGCTATGCATCAGAAAAAGATGCCGGATTACTGCTGAACTGTCCGTCCAACGATGATTTTAGTGATTTCTGTACAATGGACTTAAGTAATGATAAGATCATTAATGATTCATCATCAGATATTCTTTACAAAATGGTCGAAGTGATTCTTGTATTATTATTAGTATTGTTTTTATTAGGTAAAGTATTAGACTATGTTAATAAATATATATATATCTTTTTCTTTAATGTTTTTTTTTTCAGTTTTATATTGTTGCAAATGCTTTACACCAAGAAAAGAAGATCTAATTGTTGCAAGTACAGAATGGTTCTGTTGTCCTGAAAACAACTTAATTACTTGTTCTAAATATGTAAGTGATAACAATATTCAAGTGTCTATATTATTTGATACTGCTTGAGATAGTTTCTAAATGTTATTTATTGTATTTTTTATGTAGAATAACAAGTTACGGGAACCATCACGATCATTATGCACATGCTCATATTCTAATAAATATTTTACGAAAGCAGACGTGATTTCATCTGCAAATCCATCGATATGTCCGTCGCTAGAAATGTCACGAAAACAATCGAAACAAACCGATTTATTGGAGTCTGCTTTGGTTACGCTCGCAAGACAGCAGAAAGATCTAAGAAAGCAATCAATGAAAAAGGAATGGTGATCATTCAAGTTGTCATGGTTACTATAGAACAATTTATAATGTTGTTAATATTGGTTATTTGCCTTACATTACAAAAATTCGCGCTGTTTACAACAAAATGTTGAATTGGTATCTTTTGGATACAGATCCAGAGCACTCTCACTTGTATTCGATTTGAAGCGAACAAATGGCTTTAAGTATTCCACTATGAAATACCCTGTATTAAGGAAACAAATTAGGTATTAGTTTTATTGTTATTGTGTTTTATAGTTTTTTAATCTCAGAAATAAAAATTTTATATAAAGCAATGGCATTGGCATAATTTACAAGAATTTATCATCCTGAAAAATATTTATAATAATAGAGTATTCAATAGTCAATACATGAAGATTTCACTTTCATCTAAACTTTCTTTTTTATATGAAAACAATCATGCGAATCTCATCCAATTCAATGTCTGCATCAGTTTAATTTCGTTTTCGATTTAAGTATACGGTTACTCCAAATATGTTTGTTTTGTATTCGCTAGTTTTGTTCGGTTTCATAGCTTCTATTCAAGTAATTAAATGTGAAGATCTAAGTTCGAACCACACAGAAATGATACCAATAGCTGATCTTATTAAAGCCCAGTCAATAGGCAGAATTGTCAACAATCAACATCATTGGAGCACTGCCAACAATCCTGAAGCGGGAGGTCTTCGCAGAGATACTGTTGTTTTCGAGGAAATGAATGATATGTCGAAATCATCGGAAGAACCTTTTATCGTCACGTATACATCACCATCAGCATCACCGGTTCCTCCAGTATTAACATCTGGGCAGTATCATTATTCGTCAAATAACGTTATTGTCACTAAGAAAGTCGAATTCGCATCCACAGCAGCCCACAACGTCCCCGATGTGCACATTCACCATCATCACTATGTAATTTTAAAAGAAAAAACAAATCCACCAGCTGTGCAGTATTCGAATATTGAAGAGTCGCTGGAAAACGACAATTTTCAGTCATTACCAGATACAATTAGGCCAAATATTGCAGCCCCTGGTCTCTTTAACTTCATATCTGATGGAAATTATGTCAAATCAAATGAAAATGCTAAGTCAAATTCTTCAAATATTGCTCAATTTGAGAAAGTTGCGTCCGACACATTTGATAATGTACAAATTAACCTACGATCTGAACAGGTTAATAATACTTTCGGCGATATCTTAGATAACAATACGGATAGGATAATTGACATATCGCCAATCGCCAGTGAAGATCATATAGCAGATGGTTCGTCTACACCAGCACCATTTGAAAATGAAAATTCAGAATATGGCGTTCCACTTAATTAAACGATATATTGAAAAAAAAAATCTACTAAAAATTATATTTAATACCTGAAATAAAGTATTTACATATAAACAAGAGAGATATCAACCAATGTAAAAGTATCGATCGCGTGAAGTTGAAGCTAAAAACAATTGGTTTTATTCAGATGTCCATTTTGAGTCGATACCATCGGTATAACAAAGATTTGGTTGTTGAAGCATACGATATTTTAGCGAAAATGCGTCGATATATTATATTTTTTGCAAATAATGTTAATCTTATATTTAGTTTATTAAACTGATTTAATATTTAAAAATACATTTCTTTATAAAAAAAGAGGCCAAGTATATAATTGACGTCACGCCTAAGAAATCACAAATAAAATCGTATCTGCAAATACTAAAAAAAAAAAAAAGCAATTAATCTTAAAATGTCAATTAATGGAAACTGTACACTTGGCAACAGTCAAAAATATAAATTTGCTATTATCCCTTGTGGCCCCCTTACACGGTGATAATAACCTCGATTACTGCCTCTACGTGTTGACGATCAACGCTTAGACTCCCAAGTACAATTTTTTTTGTTGGAGCACATTGCTGTTTTTCATTTACTCGCTATGCTTCTAAATGCGTCATTTATGTCGTTGTTTCCCTTGCAATTGATGAGAATTTATTTTTAGCATTAGCAGAAGAAAATCGGAAAAAAAAAAACTTGTATTTTATTAAAATATCAAACAGAATTAACAATATTCGCACTGAGAACTCACTCTTATATTTGCTGCTCGATTTTCTACATACACACATGCAATTTTACATATACATGATCATGACGACAGTGTATAAGGTCCATGTTTAAACGCTCTCGTATAAGCATTAATGTATCTATGTGTGTAACAACCCTATAAGTACACAATCATTGAAATACGAATGTGACGTCAGTACATTTGCTTAGTGTTAGTAAAGAGAGAGCGATATTTTTTGTTTGCGAATACCCAGTGGGAAATGTCTTGACGAGATAACTACTACTGAGTACCTTACATGGAAGTGTTTAAAAATATAAACTTAAGAGAATTACTGAAAACGTCTTTAAAATAGTAATTTTATTTTGGCCAGATATGTAAAAGAATACAAATAACTTATTTAAAGCATATGCTTGCACTTTTAAACATGCTAAATCAACTGAACTTCATGTATAACAAAGACAAAGTCAACATATGTTCGTTGTTCCCACTGGGAAGCCATAGTGGAAGAGACAGAGAGAGAGAGAGAGAGAGAGACAGAGGAAACAAGAGACTCAGCTCGTACTGTGGTATTGGTGTTTTTTTCGCTGACATACAGTATGCGAGACGATTAATATTTACATAGCTTTTGTTCAGATACACTCTGCGTAAACTAACGTGAAGTCAAATATTTTGCATCTTTCGTTCATCGAGAATAATGTACAAATAAATAGTTGCAATAATCTATCTGAATACATTATAATACACGTGTAACATAGCACAATGTGGAGGGAATGTTTGACTTAAGCGCCAGCATTTTAGCAAATAATAAAAACTTGCTTATAAAGATTGTGAAAGTGACATTAAAAACGTAAAAAAAACCCCAACAAAACAAAACGTACAATTTTATGGTGACTTAAAGCCCTAATACATATACAATAGGCAGAATAAAATTGTTAAATCAAATGTACTATCTTGTGGCGTACAGTTAGCAATTATTGCAGCCGAAAGGCTGTAACAAAAAATTTTTGTAAACGGAAACATACCATAAAATATAACCATATCAACAACAACAACAACAGCAGCAAATAGCAAAGAGCTAGCCTAAAAAAAAATACGACGCAAACACCAACAAAAGGAGCATGAACCACCCAAAAAATAACAGCCCACGTTTAGAAAATCGATATTAATTCTAGTCAAAGCGAATTGTGCGTATTTGTGGTGGCATTTGTTAGCTGCCAGTATTAAAACGAGTACTTCAAATATTTTTGATCATTTTGGCAGTTTGCAAACATTTTCTGTGCATTTTACACTGGACGATACATTTAAATGTATGTACATCGGACATAGTGTATGCACATAGTTCGACATTGAAATTATATAATCGTATCTAAATTGCAAGCATCCGAAATTGCAAATAATTGTACAATACTTTGGTTCTGAAATGGTAAATGGTAGCACTGGAACTCTCACAATGCGTCTGGTCCGAAGTAAATTACGAAAATCTACAAATATTGTAGCAGATGATGATCATCACGAGAATGAAGATGATCATCGCCCGCCTACAGTCAACTTCGGAAACACTGAGACGGCGATGACAAACAATTGCAACACTGTAATTAAGGAGCATCCACATGTGACTTTCGTGCGAACCAGCGGTGTATCTTCTCAAGCTTCTGGACATGCAGATGTCACTGCAATAACTGAATGGACGTTTCCTCCAAAGGCGCCAGTTCCACATATCTACCATATTAACCCGGTACGTAAGAAATACATCCAATACACAAAGCGTAAGAACTCGAGTAGTCGAGTGTGCTCGACCGAGGGAGACCTAGTACTCAGGCCCATAGATAGATACTTTAGATACTTATTTACTTCATCGAAATATTACCTTTTTTTTGACTGTAAGATGGTACGGAATATAGTTTTAGCTCTTTTAATATTTGACGAACATTTCTTGAATTCTTTGGGTATTGGACAAAACATAAATTCGATCACATAAGTCTTTTAATGTAAATTCCCCATCTTTAGGGTATTCAATTATTTTGAAAAACTTGTATAACGCTAACGCTATGAATCATGAATGTTAAAAATGTGTTAATATTCATACATTTTTGAATAATATACAATTTATAATGAAAAGTATATGCACACATTGAACGTAAATATATTAATTCAAAAGAGAAACGAAAACAATTAAAAACAGCGATAATTAATTTCTATAATTACAACTAAAAACAGCACCAGAAACACGAATTTATTTTATATTATATTTATTAATACATTGAAGAATACCTAACATGATAACTATGTACAAAGTAAAGCCAATTTTAGATTTTTCATATAATGGCCAAAGCAATATAAACATAAGATAACATGTAATCAGTAATGTGGTCATTGTACTTTAAATACTAACAACAAAATGTTCGACAGCTCTTTCGATTTGGAACTTTAGGACAGAGTAGACTGTATTTAATTTAATTTACCAAAACTGTTTAGTGACGTCAACTATGGTAAGATCAGTTAATACAAACATATATAATTAAAAATTTGTAATATTTCGATAAATTTACCACGATAAGGTGATGCCCCTCACTGCGGAGCAACAAAAACTCTGTTACGAGGGCTGTTTAATAAGTCTTTCTGAACACAAATAGACATATATCAACAATTTTTGCAATTATTAATCGAAATTATGTTTCTTATTTCAGGAGTTGTTGGTAGCTAATGACAAAATCGGCTTTAAAGGATTCCGCAAGCAATTCAGTGGACGGTTCAAACGATTGGTGGCTCGGAAACCGGAACCGGCTCCAGTGATACCTCCAGAACTAAAGCCACAATTGAAAACAATTTATGTTTATTAAAATTAATATGTGTAAATATTGTATGCAAATGTGTAAAAAGCTACATCTGATATCAGACAAGCAATCATTTTAAAAATTAATTTTAAAAAGTATTTCGTATAGCTTTATTTTTTAATGATTAAATGAACAAAATTCAATTCCATATTTCTTCTGAAATATACATCAACCGAAACCTTATAAAAATGCATACCTTATAGATGAAAAATATTCTCGGATAAATTAAAATAAAACTATTAATAAACAACTATTTTGAGTTCCACAAATTGTTATGCCACTTTTAAAATAACACGATGTGTTTACAAACAATCAGACTGTTAAAAATTATAAAAACCCCGTTTTTACACATGGATGAGTCGACTACAGTTGGGGAAAATTAAGTAACGCACGTCCATTGCCATACGAAAACAAATTCAACTTATCGGTGTGGGGAGTTGGGAAATTTCTGCGTATTTTCTTAAACGCAGGAGCCAAGAAATATGGATATAATACAGGTTGGTGTTTTGGTTTCGATTAATTTATTTTTATTTTAAAATTCTATTCATTGCAGGTGTTTCGAAAATGAACCACTGGAGTGAGCCTATACTTTTAAAAGTTGATAAAAATACTGTCAATTATTTGTCTAAAAAGTTTGTTTGAATATGAGTATATTGAAGCTAGCGCACAAATAAACTAAACGATCAGCTGTAGATGGACTCATAAATTGATGCGCTCGTAATTGAAAGACATAAACAGCTAGTGCTGGAAATGAGAATTTCATAGAATAGTGGCGATTTGCTTTGTTCCACCACTAGCAAACCTAGGCGGGATATTTAAGAATTATCGCCACTCTCAGCAATTAGGCATCGCTCGCACCTCTCTCCATCGCATAAGTCATTGCTAAAATGACATGGATAACTTCTTGGATAAATACGACATGCCGTTCAGCTAAAGAAACAATCAACTTTTTGAAACCATTGTTCCCGGGGCGGTTGATATCGAAAAGTGGTGATTTCACCTCACTTTTATTTGTGGAATTATTTGAAATCCAAGGTATAGTAAGCCAAAGACCTCAGCTTAACTGAAAGTACACTATCAATTTGAAGCCGCCATATAGTCTGAAATATTGGCCCAATGTCATGGAAAATACAGAAAAAGAGTGCATTTTGCTATCAAGCTAAGGGTGTCCGTTTTGCGATATCCTTATTAAATACTAGCTGAAACAAATCTTATTGAACCATACTAAGTAAATGTTTAGACAGAGAGAATAACTACATATGTTTTTATTCAAAATCACATGGGTCAGTTTGAAATGGTCTAACCTTTATTAAAATATGGAGTTAACTACACAAAAATATTCGTAGTTAATCTTATTTTAAATTGAGTATTTCAGATTTTGTAAGATTTTTAAAAAATTTTGGCATTAGTGATGGAAAATAATTTTGTTTTTTTATATGTATTTTTTAAAGAAATTGAATCTTTCAAAACCTTATTTAAACTAATTTTATAAGTGCCAGCCGTTTTTCTATCAACTATCGATTAAAATTGCCTTTTATCGATTATTTTCATAAACAAAAAACAAACATTTGTATACCTGTTTGTGGGGAATTAATGGAAATGAAACTGCAAACTATCGATTATGGTATTCAAGGAAAACATCGCTTTATGTTTCATATCACGTTTCCACTGCGATCGCATCAACTATCACATTAGATAATTGGTTACTGGTAATATTTTCGGGCTGTTGGTGAACGTTGGTACGGCCGATTCTTTTACAAAATATTGGTCTAAAATATAGGTTTGATTTGAAAAATTTAGGTGCCGTGTTGCAATTAGCTGGACATTAGGACTAACGCAAACGACTATTAGATGTTTGTGAACAGAGTTGAACAACGTTTGAGTACCAATTAGCTGAAACAATAGTCAAATTGATATTTTCCGTCGCCCTAGGTACTGTTCGCTGACTGTCAATATGATATAAAAAAAAAACAGTGTCGGAATTAGTTAAGCTAGGTACTTACATCGAAAAAATTCTGTTCGCTGGGCCTGAACTCCATATAAAAGTAATATAATGGCATCAAAAAAGAGTTGTTGGATAAGTTGTTTCTTTTTTCAACAACGACAAATATTTTGCACGACAAATATTTTTACAGTCGTTAGAGAAATATTAGCTGTTAAAATATTTTGCAGGACAAATATTTTTACAGACATAAGAAAAGCTCAGCTGTCTGTTGCCAATGGATAAGAAAACAACAGTAACAAACATGTGTTGAATTTAAAATGAAAAGGGTCGCCTGCAGCTGCTCACAACGCAGGACTTGAAAATTTTTATAATAGAAGTCGAAAGAACCCAATAATGATTGATTTGAAGAAAAAAATGTTCAGTGTAGCATATATGCGCTTTACAAATTGTAAACAAAGCACAGCTGACGCACCAAATTTCGCTCTGACCAAATTTTAATAGGTATCTATCTCAAGATAAAAATTAAGCTCCGGTTGAGCTAGGTACTCACGTCGAAAAAATTTCGATCGCTTGATGTCAACTTCATCAGAAACCGAAACCAACCGAAAATTTTTCGAAAATGAATGGAGATTTGGGTGATTTTCGGTTGGTTTTGTTTTCTGTGGCACCCCTGCATATAAATAAACAGTGGCGAAATCTCGTTAGTGAGCGCACATTTTTCGATGTGAGTACCTAGCCTTAAGCTGGGTATGGACATAGCATAAAAGCTGGGCGCTAAATGTCAAATTCAAACAAATTTTTGGTAATAGTCTATTAGGCTGGGCCAACTCCAAATAAAAAAAAAACCCAAACAGAGGGCAATTTATCATGAATTTAGCCGAAAAAATTAGTTGGCGGTCTCAACTAGTTTTATTTTTTAAATGTTTATAGTTTCCATACAAAATAGCCTATTTTTTTTGTTGTGTGTCACTGTTATGGCCCGTTTACCAACACTACTTTTCTTTGACTTGTCCATTTTATGGCCAGTTTATGAAATATATATTGGATTTGTGAGTTTTATTTGGAAAAATCTCAATCGAAAAATAATTTAATGAAAACAGATAATTATTTGAAATATTTAGCCAAGCTGGAATTGGAATTCCAAAAGAAGGTCGAAGTGCACTGTAGAAGCATTTATAAGAGATATATGCTCATGAAGTGTGTGTAAAACCGTGAAGTACAAGCGCCGCAGTCAAAAATGTTTGTCTACGGTCCTTTATTTACACTCCTCAACACCTCTAGGATGAAGTTTATAGAGATGTTTCACAAGCTATTCGTGACCGGGTGACCAAATCAGTGTTGGTAAACGAGCTGTAAAGTGACAAGTTGCACAGGCAACAACAAAAATAGGCTATTTTGTTTGGAAACCTCAAACATTAAAAAAAAAAAAACTAGTTGAGACCGCCAACTAATTTTTTCGGCTAAATTCATGATAAATTGCCCTCGGTTTGGGTTTTTTTTTTTGATTTGGAGTTGGCCCAGCCTAATAGACTATTACCAAATTTTTTTCTGGATAAATTAGCTAGCTGGATACACCCAACCTCTGTTAGTTTTTTAAGTAGAAAACCGCGAAAATTTGTCCCCAAGTGGCTAAATTAGATGTCATAAGAACAATTGTTTGAAAATTAATTTTTTGTGTGAAAACCCTTATCGTTTTTTGAAAAATTTCAATTAAATTAATTAAGAAATAGATTCATAATGTTAAAGAATAAACATGCATATTTTAACGGAAACAATAGGCATTTGCTCAAAATTAATACAATTTTTTACCTAAGGGTTCAAGTGTTTCTTTGCTGACAAGTATAGGTGCTATCCTTAGATATACATATGAAGTAAATAAAATCAACAATTTACCTATTTTTGTACCCACACATATTCACACACTGACACACACCTACATATGATTGTTCTTGTATTTGTAGATTTCTTATGTGCTACCTAGGATCGCCTTTCCTAACACCTTTTTTGCGGTTCAGCGCCGAAATAGAGGCGTGCCGCTGAGTTGTCGGTAAGTAAAAAGTGAAGAAACGTGCCCCCTACACTTTAAGGTCAATATCTCTAATTATCTCTACACCTCTGACAACAGACATGTGTAGCAGTTTCCTCTTCAAATTTATGGGTTTTGTTATTAATTGGAAACGATGAGCAATGGAATTGTTTGCCTTAATGCGACAGGTGGTGTAACAGCAGGCCACCGTCACAGTTTATTCACAGTTTGATGGCTAAGTATGTATTTAAAAAAGGTTCACAATGTAAATGTAGATTGAAAGACACAAGCTTACTATTAACAAGTATAAACAAATGTATATTCTTTCTATTTGTTATCTCATTTCTATACAGAATTGGTTATATAAATAAATACTCTTATTATTTGGACAATGGGCATTTGTTTAGTGAAATCAAGTTAATTTCCAATTTTTTTATATACAAAAAGCGTTATATTTTCCTAAACACAGGGTCTATTTTAAAACAAAGCCTTATTTAAAAATTAAATATAAAGATTATTTAGTAGAAGTAATTTTTTTAAATTTATTTTTTTAGACACAATCTATAATATATAATATTAGACATTTGGAGCACGCTGTGATTACACAACTTTATCCTGATGACTGTGTCGCAATAATAGGGTGGAATCTGGGCAATGTTTTGAACAATATTGTTTTAAATTTGACTGATAGTTGTTAATAAGCTGTCAGAAACCGAAGATTTAACAACACCCCATATCATATATTATATATTATATATTACTTTTAACATAAACACAGATAAAAAGGGGACTTTCTTTCAGACAAAATAACTAAAGTAATATTCTGCAAATATAGACATTCTTTTACCGAATACATTTTGAAGAATTTTCTATCAAAAGCTAAACATTAAATAAGTTTATAACATTTATGATTATATTTATTGTATAAAATAAGAAACATAACTATTTGCGTTAAATTGTTTAGCATTTTAAGAAGTTTTTTGGTCCTGGATAAGAGTTATTTTATTTTTAAATAAAGTTTAGAACCAATTAACCTTAAGAGTTTTCTTAGGTTCGGAAAATATATATTAAATAAATTGTGGCAAAAATAGTTAAACGATTCAGACTATATCACACACAACAAAACTTTATTTTGAAAACATCTTTTCGAGCTCTTTAAGTGTCGGAGATTTAATTTTTACAAACATATTTTCGAATTCAGCAGAGTATAAAATTTTTAAATAAATTAATCTCATATTTCAGCGTAATTATTAATATTGGGTAAGTCCTTTATTTTATATTAACTTCAAAATAAATTTTCAAATTTGTCAAAACTCTTTACATTTTTAGAGATTTGTAAAACACACGTAAATAATTGTATGAGCAATATTAGTGGTTAAATTAGTATCGTAAATAGATATTTTATATAAGTTAAAATTGCTTTCAAGACTTCCCATAAAAGAAAAATTGTTTGTTTTTAAATGCGAAAATCATTTAATTCAATTAAATTGATTTTAAAATTAAATGAAGTTTAAAAAAATTTTATTGTATCACTGCGAACGGCAGTTCGCTCTAGTGACGAAAGCAGCAAGAAGGGTGCGAAAGGCGACTAGATAGATATACAGCTAATTTGGAAAATTTGCTACGACTGTCCGATCAGATCGAGTTATATACCGATCGAAAGGTTGAGTCCTAACTTACAAAATGGCATACTAAAACTTTTTGTAACTCACCTGGTTCATGAGATACGGGGGTGTAAGTGGGAGGGGAAAAATTTAAACGATCGCAGCTAATGGGGCCGTTGGGGCCTTTTTGAAAAATTTTTTATTTTTAAAAAATTCTAATCAAAAATACGCGTCGATTGATACCCCGATCACCCAAATCCGATAACTGGTTCGAAAGATAATAAAATTTAAAATTTTTAGTGGACTTCTCAAAATGAGATGAAAAGTCAGTTTGTTTGTCGGTTCGTTTGCGCGTATTAAAGCGCTAAAATAGCTTAGATGTAATGATGAGGATTTGTTTCTTTTCAAAAATATAGAAATGTTTGTTCTACGACTTTTTGAATTTCCCGCTAGTTTAGCGGGAAAACGCTATTTCCCGCTAAAATTGAAACCCCAATAGTTTGCACACCATAGAAGCTACAGATATGTCCTATATATCATTGGAAAGGTGAGTTTAAGGGCTTTTAGACGTACCTTCAAACTTTTTTTCTAAAGTACTCAGGTAACATTTTACAGGTGAAATAAGGTTTTTTAGCTTATATTTTGGCGATTTCTGACAAAACGGCTCTAACGATTTTTATTAAATTTATGTATGTTTTAGTACGTAAAATTCTGCGTTTTTTGGTATATAACACATAAATTTTGGTTAAGGGGTTTGGAAGATATTGCCTGTTAACTGAATATATATATTTTTCCATCGGTCGAAAATCACGTTTTAGTTCGAAAATCACGTTTTAGTACTAAAAACTTTTTGGTTTTATGATATATCTCAACCAAACTGATAAAATACGCATTTTACATTGTTTTATATATCCTGACCATAGTTGGTTCAAATCGGACCACTATATCATATAGCTGTCATAGGACCGATCGGATCAAAATTAGGTTTTAGTATGAAAAACTTTTTTGTTTTACGAGATATTTTAACCAAATTGATAGAATATGCATTTAAGTTAGTTTTATACATCCTGACCGAAATTGGTTCATATCGGACCGCTATATCATATAGCTGTCATAGGACCGATCTGGTCAAAATAAGGTTTTAGTATGAACAACTTTTTTGATTTATGAGATATTTTAACCAAATTGATAGAATATGCATTTAAGTTAGTTTTATACATCCTGACCCAAATTGGTTCATATCGGACCGCTATATCATATAGCTGTCATAGGACCGATCTGGTCAAAATTAGGTTTTAGTATGAAAAACTTTTTTGATTTATGAGATATTTTAACCAAATTGATAGAATATGCATTATATGATTAAGTTAGTTTTATACATCCTGACCGAAATTGGTAACCGGTAATCAAACCACTATATCATATAGCTAAAATAGGACCGATCGGGCGAAAAGTCTTAGTATGAAAAGTAGACAGTAGTAACGCGAGCGAAGCAAACAGGGGCGGAGTCTCTTAGCTATATTTTTTACTATCTCCCTGCATTTATGATAAAGTTAAAATGTCAAAAGCAAAAGCATTTGCAAAAATTTCTGATATCCCACAAAAAAAACCTCTACACGAGGTAAAAGTCTAGTGACGAAAGCAATTTTTAGATCCAAAATTTCTGATATCCAATTGTGTGACGAGCTAAATTCAGTTTATTATAAAAACTTTAAATAAAAATAAAAATTATTAAAAAAAAAAAAAAAAACACGAAAATTGGTATTCGGCACTGTGCAAAAAGTAATTTTTATGTACAAAGAAGCTCTCCCTTTTTAAGCACAGTGCACAATGCCAATTTTCGTGTTTATTTTTTTTTTTTAATAATTTTTATTTTTATTTAAAGTTTTTATAATAAACTGAATTTAGCTCGTCACACAATTGGATATCAGAAATTTTGGATCTAAAAATTGCTTTCGTCACTAGACTTTTACCTCGTGTAGAGGTTTTTTTTGTGGGATCAAATATACCAATAATGTTAATATTTAAAATTAATTTATTACGACCGCAAATATATTAAAATAAATTAACGCTGCGACATTTATATATCTGTTATTTACTTGCATGGCCTCCCCTTCCCCCTGCCTACGTACTTGCATTATTTAAATTTTGTAATACATTTTTTAAAATACCTTCATTCTGTTTTTTGTGTCAGAGTTATTACTCTGCACATGGTGCATAATAATTTTCTAGAGATGCTTCTCAATTATGTAAGAAGGAATCCAAAATATATATGAAAAATATCCATTGTACGGAGTTTTGATGTGTTAGGTTCGGTTTGGCTATTGATGCAGATCAGGAACCGAATTAATGCGCAAAAAGACGTTGCCGATTTTTGTCCATTTTCAATTGGACACATCAAAAAGGGGTATAAACATTAATAGCGTTTG
This sequence comes from Drosophila phalerata, assembly GCA_951394115.2. Classification (NCBI taxonomy): domain Eukaryota; kingdom Metazoa; phylum Arthropoda; class Insecta; order Diptera; family Drosophilidae; genus Drosophila; species Drosophila phalerata. The sequence continues at coordinate 15,419,170 of OX596005.2, forward strand.
CATTTATATATAATATGTTATATTCGGGTAAATTTGTAAATAGATTTTTAATTTTAATTTAACGGTATTTGTGTTTTACTTCCTATGGAGGTTTAAGCAGTGTTTACATCGACGGGGTTAGTTTCGGTTGCGCTACCGAGTTGCAAACAATGGATAATTGTAACAAATGTAAACCGTGTACCGAAGCAAATAGCATTAAAGCGTTTATTTCAACGTCTGTATGCTCACACAGAATCGGAAATCCTGATTATTAGAAGGCAAATGTCAAAACGACTGGGAGGGCATCCAGTAAGTGTAACAATAAGGCGGTAAATACGAAAGAGATTTATGACCGCCTCCTGGTTGGAAAGGCAAATTTGAACCCTCAGCAAAAAGCAATGTGAGTATCTCGTGTTGTGTTGTGTTGTGTTGTGTTAAAATTGTTTGCCGTGAAATTTGTTGTGATTGTAGCTGCGATTACATCATATTACAATAAAATAATGCATAATACGTTTAATGAACCATAGCTCATCTGCAATAAAAATGTTAACAAAATTCCATTTCCACAAAAAGGAATTTGATGTTGAGCATTCGTAACGCTTTGTTTGCTCCACACAAATCACAAAGAAATCACACTGAAACATATTGAAAATTATAAAATTTCCCAAACATGGAATTATGAATGAATTTAAAATGTAAATTACAAGTATATTCTGCTGTTTATCCGATACAATAATAATAAGGAAGTTATTTATTAAGCTACTTCCCAGGTCGCACATTCCTAAAGTGTTCACATATGCTAGGGTATCTCGAAGTCGAACATTATTATATGCAACATTATTATTTGCCTTCACAGCGAATTTGCAATGAATGTTAATTATTATCCACACTTTTAATAGCTTTGCAATTGTTACAACGGCTTTAACAACATAACTTATGTACAAAAACAAATTGAGGGCACAGAGGAATTCACTATTTCTGTACAAAATTTTAAAGATTCGTTTGAATTTCCACCCATAAAGCTCTCATTATAATATTTGGTGGTAATTATAATTGTTTCTCTTAAATTACGAATTATAAACATCAAATTTATTGATTTACTATTTAAAGAGTTTTGCTTTACAGCTTGTTAATTGTCAGAATTGCTACAATTTACAATTAATCAATGTGTGTTTGACACATTGGTTTTAAACAGATAGATTTAAAATATAAAACATATATTATAGCAGATAAAAAAGAAAATCCTGTGTATTTTCAATATTATAAATTTAATATGGGAGCATTGGGTGAAAGCTAAATAATTGGAATTTGCAAGATTCCTACTTGAAATAAAATTTTTCAGGTCCTCAACTTAAACTCAGATCCTCACAGATGATCCCAATATATACATCTAAGTCTATTAAAAATTTGAAAAACTTGTGACCCTTGATTCTTATTGTATTTAGTGAATTTTAAAGAGTTCAGAACAAGATATATGTATGTGTAAATATATATATTAATGGTTATAAAATAATTGAAATTTATTACATTTTACGCAAAGTTTTACTTTGAGTCTTTAAATTTTTAATTTAACTCAATAATACAAAATTTTATTTTATTATAAATCTTTCAATTATCTGATCTTTGTTGACATATTATATTTAAATATCGTAATATAGGAAGCTTTTTAGAATTAAAATTTGTATGAGTTATATTTATTATTAGAAGCACGCGAGTAAATGCAAAATCTGCGAAATTAAAATGAAAAGAGATTAATTTTACACTAAAATAGAGTCATGAAGCATTCTATGGATTGTTGTCATATTGAAAATATTGCACGCGACATTTACAAAGGGACATATTTTTTTGTTTATGATCAAGTCGGTAATGATAGACGCTGGGTTTATCAAAATAGTAATGCGATTAACGACTAAATGTTGGGCAAAAAAAAAAAAATTAAGTTATAAACGCAGTAATTTTTAACTAATTTGAAACATTGCATTCTCTTTTAAACAGATTAGATTAGATTTGTCATCGGTAACAATAACATTTTATTTGGTTTAAGTTTTATTTGTACAAGAATACTGCTATTTTCAAAAACGTAACAGAATGTATAAATATACTTAATGGGGAATTATCAATTAAATTTACCAAGTCTAAGGGGTATTATATTTATTTTGGTTATTTGACTAACAGCTTATTGTATTTATGTCAATGTGCAATTATTTTGTTTATTATAGTAGCTTAATTTAATTGTAAATTGATGTAATTAGTAACATAAATTTGTTTTTGAAAAATAAAACATAATATTAAAAGTTTAGTTTGCGATAAATTTTATGATCTTATTTTTACTAAAAAAAAGCTGTTAAAATCCGTTAGATTTCATATCCTTATATTGTAATACTGTGATAGATTATGGGTTTGAAAACAAGAAGAGGATAATCATAGATTCCAATATATATTTTGAATTATTATGAATTTGTTCTCTAGTCTTAATATTAAATATTAGTAGTAGTATATAAAATATGAAGTAGAGGCAACATTATTTCTGATCAGTGGAGTATTCTTCTTATTTTTGTTTTAATTACCACAATATCTCAGCGTGATCTGTATCTCGCACTTAATTCTTAATATTTATTTAAAGATAAACTCGTCTATAGCATTGAATAGCCGATTTAGTCCATCACTCTATAAGATTAATATTGTTATTTATTTATTTGGACACCTACAAAATTTATGAATTTAAAATACAGCTTTATATTACTGGTATGATTGACTAATTATACTTATTAATATGAATTTAATTGTATAAGTTTACATGTTATCTATTTACAAAATAGATATAAATCAACATTATTTTATACTAATTGTTGCCTTTGAAAGTTCGCTTAGTTTCCATTGTTAAAATAAACTGTGTATGCTCCGCCCCACCATTAAATAAAGATGCATGCACAAAGGGAGACCAATCAAATGCGACATTTATTTTAAACAAATGAGAAGTAAACAAGGAATGAATGCTTCCATATCAACCACCATATGGCTGTCCTCTTTTTTTCAAATGAATACACATAGTGCTGGTTCTTTTACGTATGCATCTGTCGCTCACTCGCTCGCTATTTCTCTCTCACACACACACTCTCTCTGAGAGCATGACTCTGCACATAGAGTCGCTCTCGCATTGACTTTGCTGTTGTTTGGGCCTCTTATAGGATGTTTTGCTCTTGCTTACTTTGCCATGTTGAGAACCTTGTTATCTCTATGAACACTCAAATTAGCTAGAAATTGAATTTGTTTGTATTTACAGATACAGTGTGTGTATGTGTGTGTGTGTGCGCGTGTGTGTGTGTGTGTACATGTAACTTATTTAGACATGTTGTATAAAAGTGTGTATATCATATGGAATGATTAAGATCATGATTAGTATATGTTATTTAAATGTTGTCATTAAATTAAATCATACGATTTAAGTATTTTGGAATAAAAAAAAGTATCTGAAATGAATATGTATAAATGTAGATTTGTTAATCAGTTAAGAAACTAAGTGCTCTCGGAATGAAGTACACGCTCGTACTTATTTGTTAGCTGCATTGGTAACAACAACAACAACAGCAACCACCACAACAACAATGCAGATACACAACCAAGTTTGCTCTCAAGCAGCCAAATTAACTAACAAGATTATGAAAACGTAAAATCAGTAAATCGCTAAAGTGGATGTAATTTTCTTTTTCAACACCTCGCGCTCATATTGGGTCGTCAGCTGCCGGGCGGCTGGTCTTTTGTCGAGTCAGTCGATTGTGGAGTCGTTTATTGTAGTCAGTCGCTAAGCCATGTCTGTAGACACTCCCCACCACTATACCATCGTCTTGTTTGGAATAGTACAAGTATTGGCGTAGTGTGGTCTGGTCTGGTATGGTATGGTCTGGTCTGGTCTGGTCTGGTTTTTGGTCTTTGCCTGGTCGACAAAACTGGTTTTTTGTTCGTTTAGTAAATCTCGGACTCTTTTTTCTCGGCTCTCTCCTTTGAAGTTTCGCCGTTTTAGAGGGATGATACATTGGCATCGCGGCGGTGATTGGGAGAGAGCACGGGGGCAATGATGTGAGTGATTATATTTTGATTGCATTGCTCACTGTGGTTGGTTGTACTCCGCATTGTACTGCATTGCTCACTTAGTACAATAACCGACCGACACGCCGTCTGTTAGTCTGGCTTTGGCTCTGACGCTCACGCTGACGCTGACGCTGACGCTAACGCTGACTCGCAGAGTAACAGTGATTTTGTTTTATACGAATATACGAATATTGGGAGTCTCGGTCGGGCTCTTCGTTTGTTTTGCTTCGGGTCTGTCGTTATCTTCGCTTCAACCTCAACTGCAAAGTTGCCACCGCTGCTCACATTCACATTCACGTTCACGTCCACGTTCACATTCACGTATTCGTATTCAGCTTTAGATGGTAATTCGCCAGACCGGTCAAACATTGGAGAGCGAGCGCTTTTACATACAATCCGTGTTGCCTGCCTACCGTGTTACCGAGTTCCCGTGTTACCGTGTTACCGTGCTCCAGTGTTGCCGTGTTGCTGTTGCCGAAGCTTATCACCAGCATATTTGTATTATTTGCACGGCGCGATTATCGACGTGGGCTCCGCTTACCAATTTTTTATCGTTTTACCGTCGCAATGTCGAAACAAATTCTACACTGTAACAAAATCAATTTTCCAACTGATCGAATCTCGTGGCTGCATTCGCGTTTAATACTAATTACACTTAATTTGTGTTTACCAGCCTGAAAATGAAGTTAAATACGATAAATTAGTAAATTATGTTCTATACAACAACATTAAAATAATTCAAATTACAAAAAAAAAAAACCAAAAACAACCAATTGAATACGATTTGGAGTGTCAGACGTGTAAAACGTTCTCTTCGCTAACAGTATTACAAAATAATGCCAAGACCCTCACGAGAATCCTACGGCGATCAAAAGCCCCCCTATTCGTACATATCGCTGACAGCAATGGCCATTTGGAGTTCACCGGAAAAAATGTTACCTCTAAGCGATATCTATAAGTTCATAACCGACCGATTTCCGTACTACCGGAAGAACACACAGCGATGGCAAAACTCATTACGCCACAATTTGAGCTTCAACGATTGCTTCATCAAGGTGCCCCGTCGACCAGATAGGCCTGGAAAAGGAGCCTATTGGGCGCTACATCCGCAGGCCTTCGATATGTTCGAGAACGGCAGTCTGTTGCGTCGAAGAAAGCGCTTTAAGCTGCATAAGAATGATAAGAACCTACTCAACGAGGAGTTGACCGCACTGGCGAATCTCAATCGGTTTATTTTCACCGCCCGATCGGGAGCGCAGGTACCGACGATGGATATAAACAGTACAACGATGAGCGTAGATTCTCCTGCAATGCTTGCTCATCATACAAATCGAGTATCTCCCGGAATAGCTCCACTTTGCCCCCTAACGCACGGACATACGCACAGTACGAGCTTACCCCAGTCGCGATACATTTCGTTAGCCAACACTGAAAATACGAATTTGGCAGAGATGACACTGCTCAATCTGCGCAACTCGACAAACTTGGATCTGGAAGGCACCGGCAGTTATCGACCCAAAAGATCATTCACAATAGAGAGTCTCATCACGCCCGATAAACCGGAGCAAGTGTCCGAGGATGAACAGGACGACGATGACGATCGCACCGATATCGATGTGGTTGAGTGCGGAAACAGTTACACAAATACCAACACCAATACCAATACAAATACTAATACGAATACGAGTAGTGTATCCGGTTACCCGCGAACATCATCGGCCGAATGTCTATCGATAGCTCTGCCCATTCGCACTGAGGATCAACGCCAACGCCCCCTGCCACCCCTGCATACAATAACGGCATCTGCGCATCTACCGTTCCTTCATTATGCTGCCGGTGTCAATGTATCTGGACTGGGAGCCGGCAGCATCCAAACTTCGGGAATATCAGCCACCACATACGATCTGGCCATGGCCCATCCCCTGCTGATGATGTCGACGCCAATCGCAAACATACACAGTAGTTATTGCAACAATTTTCCTATCATACCACCGCCGCAAACATACCGAGGACCGGAAGTGCAAAGTAGAATAAGCTCTGGTATGCGAACCATATAAAATACAAATGCTTCTATCTGGGGTGTGAAGTCAATGCCCAGCGATCCTGTCGATGTACATAAACGTAGTTCCTTTCGTAGTAGAACTTAAATATTAACTCAATATATACATTTATATATAGACTATGTATACACTTCTTTATTTATTAAAATAATATACTACATACAAAATACATTGTACATATTTGCATAGGTAGATGAATTATTTCATATGTTTGTCAACAATATTCGTATTATAAGTACATCTTTATGCAACAAATAGACGTGTGAAAAATATTTATCGACTTCGCATTAGCTAATTAAGACAATATTCAAAACCCTAACTATATACATATGTAGATAATAATAAAAAAAACTGCCAAAAAACAATAAAAATCATTGCGTAAAAGAACTTTATACTGGACTAGATGATCATTAAAATAAATTAATTAACTCCATCTTGAAATGTTTTTCATATTCAACATAATTGTTGAACGTATATGTAGTTCCCAAACCAGCAATTAATTTTTCTTGGTTATCCAATTCCCAATTAAGAACAATTTATTCATTTAACTAAAAGTTTCGAGAACTGATGAGCGGAGTATTACCTTCGGATCCTGAACCAGATTTTAAAACTCAGATCGCAATTTGAAATTTATTTAATAAGTTATCAAGTAATACAATTCGAAACCAATATGGCCAAGGATAAGGACCACATCTCCCCCAATTCTCCAAAACTGATGAGTATTTCAATTTCGAGAGTCTCGATTTAATGCGGAGCAATATCTTCGGTTCCTGATCTAACGCTTTTAAACTAAGAGTCCATATGCACTAAAATGAACTGTACAAGATATAATATTGTAAAAAAAACCAAATTTGGGATCTTCGCTTGACAAAATTTTTTATAAGCCGAAGCTTATGTTGTTTTTAGGCCCGTGACTTAAAAAATCAGTAAAAGGGTATGTAGTATTTGCTTAAATGCAGGGAGAAGGAATCATTTTGGTCAACATCAACAGCCGATTCAATATAGTCATTTACGTCTGTCCGACTTTATTAACACCTAAATCTCTCAGACTATAAAAGCTAGAGCAAACTGACTTCTATGTGTTTGAAGCATATCAGGATAGATAAAAATTTGTTAGCACCCTACCTTACCTTACCCACAAATCAAAAATATCCATCACACCCACACTTCTTCGTGATTAATGATAATAATTAATATTATGTAATCGGAAGCTGTTTAAAATTTTTTTAACAATTCAAGGCCCTTAAAGTATACAATAATTTTTGCACGCAGGATATTTTCATCATACTGAGTAACTCTAATTCGACATTTCCAAAAAAAAGCCCTATTTGTTTAATTTGAGTAAATCGTAATAATTTTTTTAACTTTAAATAATTCTGAATAATATATATTTTTATTGGGAATAGCTTTAATAAAAATCACATCAAGACTCCCAATAAGTTTAGGTTAGGCTTAAGATCATTGAGGAAGCATTAATCATATTTATACAATAAGAAAGAAATGTTATCTTAAAAAGTATAATTTAAAGGAACATTTAATAACATCCGGCAGCTTAAGTTTTTTCTATTTAATTTAACGTAAATTTCTTGAAAAATTTGGAAGCTTTTTAAAAGGTCTTAAAAACAAAAAAGATCTTTTTAGACCGATCGTTTCTATGACAACTATATTGCAGTACAATTTGGCCGTCTGAGATATATGTACTGTCTGGAGGAAAAGGTTGTAGCTAAGTTTTATTTATTTATTGTATTTATATTTAGTTATCCTAGAAACTATCTTTTGGGATCCGCCAGGTCTTCTAAAATGCGTTGCACATTTAGTGACTAAATTAAAATCAATAAACAGCCGTCGATCGAATTTCAAGGCTTTACTATAGAGAAACACGAGCAACGCCGGGTTACACCCGCGTATACTACGACTAGTAACTACTAACTAGTTTATGTGTACACGTATGTATTATGCATACGCCTTTAGTTGTTGGCCATGGTTGTTGGTCGTTGTTGTTGGTCTTTGTTGTTGTCGTTGGTGCCTCTTTGTCCTCAGCACATGCAAAATAGGTAGTTACTTGAATTACCTTTATGTATGTATAGTATGCTTTCAATGGTGTATGGGCACATCGAGGGTATTATAAGTTTGTCACGATATGTGTAACGTATTAAAGTAGGAGTTTCCAAGTTCTTAAAGTAAACATGTATTGTCTTGAGTTGATATCGCAATGTCCGCTTGTCAATTTCTATGAAATCTCAGCATTAACATTTAGAAACGCGTTAGTGGAGAGTACATAACTATGAGTTAACCTTTATGCGTTGGAATGATAATAATAATGGCAATTAGTGGTGCTGATAGAATAGTTTTATTTTGTATGTATTAACTTACAACCAACAATTATTTTGAATTTGAATTCTAAATTTGTGAGTAGCAATAATCGATGCTTTTATCACATAGAGTCTTGAGGGGATCAGAAAAAGTCCAGTCTTCACCCATTTAAACTTGAATCTCAAATTTTTCCAAGTGGCAAATTGGTGAAAAATGTGTTGATTTATATTTGACATAGATCTTTGAAGTCAATAGAATATTGTATACGACTGTAATAAATCCAGCTTCAAAAGCTTTTACGATTTGGGCTGTACGTTGATTGCCAATCAGTCA